>JAOWBC010000904.1:2439538-2455551 GCA_028566105.1 Hypoplectrus providencianus | reverse complement strand
CAATCAATCAATCAATCAATCAATCAATCAATCAATCAATCAATCAATCAATCAATCAATCAATCAATCAATCATCTTAAACAGTTGGTGCTTTGATTTATGTAATGCCCCCCAAAATGCCCATCCCCTGAACTTCATCTTCCACCTTTGTCTGAATATTTTGAAACATTTCTAGACATGACGTGATGTATAATACCAACAGTATGTTTTGGGTTTGTCCTCCAAGTTAGACAGAGAAGTTTGAGTTAGTTTGAGGCGTTTTAATTGAAGATGCCTGAACCAACTGAACTTGTTTTGATGAGGCAGAACCAGCAGCCATAGACACCCTGAGAAGAAAAACTCCAGTTTTAACTTTTTTCCTTTTGATTTAATGCCCAAAGTTTGTGTAGGTCATGGTTGGAATATAAATCGGTTGTCAAATAGAAAGTTTTGCCTTCAGGCTCCCTCTTCAAGAAGTCTGGGTATTGTTTGAAGTTTGAATGCTGGAGTTTCAAAAACCATTCCCACAACAGAATTTAAAAATACATTATTGTGAGAATGATTTTGGATTTTGTAGTGTTTGTACTGATGAGCAATGTCAGAAATAATTCAAGGGGAACTCGACAGGGGTCTTAAACGTGCCCATTTTCTCAGGGCAGCACACCTGGCAAAGCACTGCATTAAATAAAATGATTGTTTTTGGACAGTAATTCACATGCCAGTAAAGTATTTGGAGTTAAACCTTGTAGTGATGTGATCCTGTCGGCTTGTCGGAACAATCTAATCTACATTTAAAAACCAGCCAGAACTCTAATACCAGAGCTCAGAAAGTAAGATGATAGCTTTGCATCCACTGCACTCCTGGCAATATTTTGTACATTGGTCCAAGATCCCAAACTATCACTAAAATGTCAGTCTTGGTTTGAGCAGTTTTTTGTTGCACAGGAATTTAGTGCAGATTAGTTTTATGATGACCACAATCATCCTAAGCCTTCATTGATGCAGACTCGCTGTTGGAGGAGTTCATAAGCCACTTGTAATTCTTGCTCATTGGTTTGGGATGGGCCCTCTATGTAAACTGAGTGGAACTGAGTGGTATGGAGTAGGGTTAGTTTTTGAAGGCTGTAGTCTGCCCACCAAACACTTCTGTTGATGCACACTGACACCTTTAGGCGTCCAGTTAAGTGTCTGGATGATGTGGTGTTTTTGTTCACCCAGTGAGTTGTTTTTATGTTTCCACATATTGTGCTTTTCTATATTTTCTACAACTGCGTTCAGGAAGGGAATGTCAGTCATCATGAAGAGTAAGAATACAAGATGTGGTTGATGCCATTTTTTGCTCTTTTGCAAAAAATAAAAAATAAATAAAAAAATACTGCATGATTATGGTTAGGTAACTGTACTGTATGTCTGTTTTACAGCTGAAAATCTGCTTGCAGACGGTAATTTAATGCACTGATGCATGTTTCCCCTCAGTGCCTATTTGGGCCATAGACAGCCTACATCCATCCAAGTGCCCCAAATGACCACTGTCGCCTGCTGTGACCATGTGTGTGTTTGGAAGGCTTGTGCTTCAGCCACAGATGGGGTCATGACTTCAGCGGAGTGTAAATGAACCAGCAGACAGCCAGGGCATGCTTTAGCTGCAGTGGACCCTCGATGGATCTTCACAGCCTCTTCTGGGGGACTCAGACTATGGTGGCAAGCAGGATGGGAGGTGATGGAAGGCCAGACTAGTTCAGCCTGTTGGTTATGCAGGCTGGGCTTTAAAGTAGGCCAGCTCATGCCTGGGAGCAGACGTGCCAAATGAGCTTCCTTTGGTCGTCTTGTGAGGCAGCGTTTTGGAGCGGCCTCGGGGGAGCCGGGGCTGTCAAGGCAATGTGAAGCACTTTAAATCCAGCAAAATGGAAACTCGCTTGGTTTGGTTCATCAACAGTCCCAGTAACAGTGTGGAGACTTCATATTTTATGAAGGGCTGCATCTGATTTTTATTTTAGATTATGAACAACCATTTAGCCCACAATAAGTATAGGGATCAATTTTAACTGTATTACAGTGTTTCTTGAGGTTAGCATG
The DNA here is from genome assembly GCA_028566105.1 of Hypoplectrus providencianus. Lineage (NCBI taxonomy): Eukaryota > Metazoa > Chordata > Actinopteri > Perciformes > Serranidae > Hypoplectrus > Hypoplectrus providencianus. Next base: position 2,453,496 of record JAOWBC010000904.1, on the reverse strand, counting down.
AGAGAAATCTTTGTGATTCCTAATTACACTTTTGCCAATATGAATAAAGCAGATGGGACAGGAGTCTAGGTGCTGGAGCCAGTTGATTAATGGAAAATATCTTGTTTAATCTCACTGGTCTTGGTGGTGACAGAGAAGTGGTTGGTTCCACAATAATAATTGCGGTGATATTTTAAGAGCAGCATCCAAGGAAAGATCATTGGTCAGATATGGTTGAGACTTGGACAGACAAGATTAGAATCTCATAAATTCACCCACATACGAATAAAAGGGAAACAATCTTCGTCTTTTTACCCTTGCCGGGGATTTGTTAAATAAGAAAAAAATTACATAATTAGCTTGCAGAACTGGAATTGTCTTCTACCAATTCCCTTTTCTTTGTTGAGCCAACAGTTGAATCCCAAAAGGAGAATTAAGGAATTAATTTAAGTAAAAAAAAGTAAATTATGTTCAAAATTGTTGGTGATTGTTGTAAAATTTGCCACTTTTTCGTGTATGTTGATGTTCATCAGTTTTATGGGATTTGCAGTTTTAAAAAACATAGAAATGATTCAAGGCAAAGTAAGAAAACATTTGTAAACATGACTTTAGCAACTAGTAGTTACTCTGGCAATATTTCTTGAAGGCAGCCATGTGAGAAGAAAAGCCAATACTACCATTATAAATGCAAGCAACAGCATTCATCTTTGGAAAGTAAAGCAGAAAATATCAAACACACATTCAGACTTAAAAATTAGAATCTAATTTTGGTGCTTCAATATTCTTATAGATAACTGGTACTCCTATTGAATTTCAAATGCAGCCGTTCTATCAGAGGATTGTTCTCTTGGAGACATCTCCACTTAACATAAATAAAGGATCGGTGTACAATTTTACCGCTGCTCACAGCAGGACCTTGACTCCACACTTATTTAACTGTCAAAATCCACCAGGAGAGTCTTTTAATAGCTTCCATGATGAAATGGCAATAGCTGTTAAACAGTCAGGGAATCCCATGCTGCCAGACAAAGCTCTTTTAATCAAACTGTGGCTTTCCCGCGGTCTGGGGAAACACAGAGAGATTCATTTTATTCATAAATTCACGCAGAGCCATACTGCAGACGTATCTATATCATTGATGGCGATCATTGCCGTGTAGGAGAAAGGGAAGTGGGCGAGATCACGAAGAAATGGGGGAGTGCAATAATTGCACTGACAGAAGGGGGAACTAATACAGGAAGACAGTGGAGAAGAGAGAAGAAGAAGACGAAGAGGAGGCGGTGGAAAAAAGGGGGGTTGCGAAGACCCGAGTGGCAGGAGCCCGTTCCCACTGAGCAGGCCGGGATAATCAGAGCAGGGAAATGAGCCGAGTCCCACGCAGTCCTCGCCAACCGCCCCGGAGCGACCGATGACAAGCCTGATGGATGGCAGCGCACAGTGAGCACACTCCACTGGGAGCGAGGGAGGAGAAAGGGAGGCGATGGGAGGAATGTGAGGAGGGAGAGCGGGGAGCTGCAGGTGGTCAGAGAGGTAGCCAGATACCAGGAGATACGGACAAGACTGAGTTTGAAAGAGGATGTGAAGAGGTTGTTAACAGCCGCTGAGAGCAAATATTCACTCCAGGTTCACACGTCACCTGCTCAAGATGAAGTTAAAAAAAGTATTTCTCAGAAGCCGAGCTGCTCTTCAGGTAGCAACAGTCCCATCGGTTGAGATAAGCCTCAGTAGCCTGGTTACAGACGGCTGAAACCCTCCCACATCTGCAAAATGTAGATACTGTTGTGGTCATTTCCCCAGTTGGAAAAGCCAATACAGTTGCATAAAGCATTGGCATGTCATATTTCTTGTGGATGAGATTGACACAGCTTTATTTATTGTTGCAAGTTGACGCGCACAAGTAATGACTCGTTGTTTGATGGACAAGACAAATGTTATGTCAGCTGCTCCAAGCAACCCACACTGCAGCTTCTAAGTTGACTGAAAATGGCATCAATAGGGTTGGATGTGTCAGTCAAACAACCAGCAACAAACAAGAGAAATGCTGAACAGTGAACACTTTGTTAAAAACTGTGAAGTGGAAATTGTTTGAGGCTGAGACCTTTAAGGAAGGAGGTCAAAAAAACAATCAGGGAGCATTAACTGCAATATTACACATAAATAGCTCATTATCATCTGTTCAAGATAAAACAGTGGCAAGGTCGGTGTTGTAAATACAAAGGCTATTGTTGTACATTTCCAAAAGCTATTAAAACTTAGTTGGCAGCATTAAAAGGATAATGAGATTAGCTCTCTAACTAGCCACATATGAGCTAATATTCCTCCACGCTTTCAACCATTGTCTTTTAAACTAGTCAAATGACCACAGTAAACACTTTAAAGTAGGCAGCAGTTTCCTTGCCTCCTTCTGTTTCCTTTGTCATAGATATTTAATGTTTGGACATGTTGTGATAGTTATAACACTGACAGCGTTACCTGTGGAGCTCCGGTGGACATCTCCTTGAGCTCACTGACATGAGGAACATCAGATGTTTCCCGCTTTTAACTTAAAGCAGTCTTGATCTATTGTACTGCACATCTATAACCCGAATTCTGTCCTGCTGCCAAAAAGCAGTGCGTTCAACTGTCTGAAAAAAAGACACACAATACGTCCTTGTCTTTGTCGCTCTTACACATGCCCCTATAAATCACAACTAGGTTTCTCTCGGTGAAACACAATGTAATGGAGGATAGACTAGACTATCAGGGAATCTGAGCCCAAGTTTGCAATTGGCTGGCCTGAGTCCCGGCCCAAAGTGTACCTTGTGGGCCCATTGCTGGGAGATCAGCAGCCAAGAGAAATAAACAAGGCAGTAAACACGAACTGCCGGGGGGGCGGCCACAAGGGAGAGCTTATTTTTTACTCTCCAAGAGAGGTCTGCCCAATCAAAATAAGTCAGACTTGCTGCAATATCACACCTATCAGTTTACTTGAGGGTTAAAAGAGACGGGTGACAGATAAGGCTAGTTAGGATGATATAAATGTGCAACACAGCGGGGTGAAGCTGCAATAAGGAAGATATGCTTGTCTCATCACCTAAATAAACAAATTGGGCCTCCCACAGTTCTATCTGAGTCACTTGTCCACCACAGACAATTTAGAGACATTTTAAATCAAGTATTGAGGATGGATGAGTTTATAGATAGGATAAGGATTTAAAGTTTTTTCTTTGCATTTTGGAATGTTATTCATGCAAAATTAATATAAATAAAAATAATAGACATTTTTATATTCAAAGTGGAGATTGATGTACCGATAACCATACAGAGAATTATAGATCCAACTCAGGGTTGTTTTAGGTTGCAGGTGTTTGGCACCCAACTCCTGCTGGGGGCCTGATATTTTCCTCAGGAGAGAGTTGAGACCCACCCTGGCTCTCCAAAACAATAAATGTAAATTAGAGTAGAAACATTACTGGACTTGCATGCATTCCATGGACACAAACACAACGCCAAATGGTTGCTAATGTGGCTCCATAATCTGTTGAATGTTTGGAAATGCAATAGTTAGCTTACAAGCTCGCCACCAATGTTGTGTTCATGCATACAGGAAAATCAGTTCACGAGTTGTGGCTCTGCATTAAACTCTTCAATCTGACAGTGTGAGGAGCAACCTTAAGATGCCACATTCAGCGGCCTCCAGAGTGTGTGTTATGTAGGTTTACACACTATAATGAGCACTTGAGACTCTCAGCAGATCATGCATGCGTGTTTGCATGCGTGTGGGAGTGTAGTGACATTAAATGCAGCTCAAATTGGGTGCAAAGTGTGTTGACTCATTAGAGAGTGCGATCCAGATTGCAGATGGAGACACGGTGCCAACGGTGAGTGTGTCACACTGTAGTCAGGACTACAGGGCTGCACCTCAGCCCATCTCATCCAAAATGCATGGTGTCGGTGCATTAACAGGCGCCATTCGGGGATGTCAAAGACAACATGTCAGGGCTGATGAAAAGTGACTGATGAACATATCGGTGTCCAATTTAAATCCAGCGCATAATAGACACTGATGAATAAAGCCATCAAAAGTTTGAGCAGGAGCTGGCCGATAGGGAGAGGTACATTAGCTCATGTCACATATCTCAGAAAGAAAATAGTTTCTGACAAAGGGAACTCAACGAGATGCTTTGTCTCTATGCAGACTGGCAGTGTGATGAAACTCTCTCAACTGAATAAGAGTCTCTACTTCAGATGTTTTATTATTATTATTACTGGTATGTTTCATTGTTAAGTCTGCAAATATCTCCATCTCGTCATGTTGCCGTTGTTAATTCCTGAGTCCTAAAAGCTTCAATTTGAAGTAGTTCAATTTTACCTGCTTTTAAGCTTCATAAAAAAATTCAGAATCCAGAAGTATGTTGGCATTTTGTTTTAGTGAAATACAGTCCCTCATTTTTTCTCATTAAAAAAGTAAAATATTTAAAACTCATTAGATGCCAAAAAAGACTAAGCGTTTATGGCCTTCAGAGATCTCTGTGAAGCTGTACTTTGTCACAGCAGTGCTTTGAGCTTATTACAAATGTCAGAATTGCAAGCATGCTCGTGTTTAGCAAGTATAATGTTTATCATTTTTACCATCTTAGATATTACAAAGCTGAAAGATGGCATTGACATGGTTTTGCATTTGTTTGGTCAGAAACCAAAGTATCATTGACTGTTTAAGGGGCAGGGGCCAAAGAAAATAACGGCGCAGTTTCATGAGGACTATATTACTATGGTTTTCTCCATTTAGACTCCCATAAAGGGAAAGTTATCATGTTTCTACCAATTGAGGCCAACCTAAAGGGCACTTCATCATGTTTTCTCTTTTTAAGGCAACCATAAAAGGTACTTTGCCCCCTTTTTGTCATTTTAGGCCACACTAAAAACCACTTAATCTCATTTTATCCATTTAAGGCCACCCAATTAGGATGCCTCATCAAGTCTTCTTGACTGGAAAGGCAACCCAGTGGGTACTTCATATTTTTTTTCCATTTAAGGGCACGTGGGAGCATGCAATGGGGTCCCTGAGTTCATTACAATCTTATATCTGCTGGTGTCTGTACAGGAGATTACCAAAGTTATTAGGATTTGTCTCTGGGCACCATGGATATCTAGACCAAATTTGATGGCAATCCATCCAATATTTGTTGACGGATGAAGAACATGAAGGAAGCCATTTGAGAGTTCACCCATCATATTTTCTTTCCACCATCACCGCATCTCCATCTGCTGTGCTCTCAAGCTGTCATGACAATCAGAGAAAGTGTGTGTGAGTGTGTTTTTGTATCCCTGTGTGTCACTTTTTTAAAAGTTAGGTCTTGAATTATAGAGAGATGAGGCTTCTTTCCTTCAGGGAATGCACCAGAAATAGTTTGTGGAGATGGTAAAACTCCTGGGTACCTTATCTTTTTCAGGTTAAAAATAAGGAGTGTTTTGTGTTACCTATCTAGAGGAATTCAAGGATTGCATGCAAGGCTGTCTCTGGCCATTTCTGTGCTTCAGACCAGACATCCACTCATGGGGTTTTGGATGTTTTTGATTGCCAGATCAGTTTGTTCCAACTTTTCAACTCAAATTAAAATCTATGGCATTTGGGAATATATGGTCTGTGAATTATATGTTACATGGAAAATTAGTTATGCGGTTATTCATAGCCCTGTTTATATGATTGGTATGCAGCGTTGACAGTGAACCGTACATGCATGAAATATGTTTGCAGCAACCAGTTTCCAGTAATGATACATCAGCAGTGTCCTATTGTAGAGTGCATTGAGCCTCACGAGCCTCACATTAAGTAAACTGTTATCAGAAACATAAATAATAGATAGATGGATCAATAAACAACATTTTTGTTTAACTTGTAAACCTTTTGCCATTCTCTTTCTGCAACATTTTATAATTTTATGCTTAATCAGGGGTCTGCAGAATATGCATAAACAATTATTATAAGCTGCACTGGCTTTAAAAATATACATTTATATGTTGACAATTTATTTTAATTAAGAGTATTAGATAGCTGTGTATTCAGCTGTATTTGTGACCTCTCTGATAACCTTTCAGTCCATTCGGTCAGCTTCAGATCTCGTACTGCAGTGTGTCTAGAGCTTCATAGTACGGTGGCATTAAATTGTTTGAGCCGTGCCACCAAATGATGTGGTGAAGGTGAAGAGGCCGGCTCAGTGGTGAGAGCAGCACCAGAGTGTTTTCAAAGCTGAGAGTCTCCTGCTGAAGAGCGTGGCGGTCACTGTAGCCTCAGAGAATAACCTTTCAGACCGGCAGTTGGACCAAAATGACTGCCTTCCTGTGGGATAAATGTATAAATGTGCGACAGAGATATAAAATTCAACAACAGCCATCGCCGGCGGCCTCACAGTCCAGACCCACGGGCTCCAGAGAGCCTTATGAATAAATGAGCGGAGCAAAACGACCCCGCCTGACACTTCTAATTCTCTAATTGACCAGAACACGGGCCCCAAGGCCAGTTCTTGAGATGATGTTGCCTCTTTGTTCGGTGATACTCACACCTGATTAAGCATGCATGTGATCTTTACTGTGAATGGCAAGCGCAGCCCTTAGCTGGGTCACTCCGAGCCGATCTTGACATTTGCGTTTGTTAAACAAAATCACCAAGTGGTTTAGGAATAACATGGATGACATACTTATTTGGCTAGGTCACAGAGATGGGATCATTTTTATACTCGTTCCCATTTGTCTAAAAAAAAGTGGAAATTATCATGCAGGAGTGCAAATGCAAGCAGATTAGCTAAAACCACACAGAACGCTTGATTGCATGAATTATGAAAATCCAGCTAATACCAGAGCAGCAGTGTCACCCATGCAGATTATCCCCTACACCTAGCTAGTACAGGACCCCCCTAAAGGTGCCTGAACTGGTACAGATGGCATTTTGTATGCTGCATGCAGAAAACTGTGCTCCCAGCTGTGTCTACCCTCTATCAAACACGAGACCAGTCCTGATCTGTGAAACTGTGTCTCTGCCATGTGTGCTGTGCACTGTGTGATGCCCTTGTGTGTGACTCTGGTAAACATACTCTAATTCCTGCTGTACTTTTTGTTCCTCTATCACAAAATTCAACTTTTACTTTTCCTGTTCTTGTCACTGCATGAAACCATTAACTTTAACTGTAGCCACCGTTCAACCACACTGAAATAAATCAAAGCCTAATGAGGCTATCTGTATGCTGGACATGTCATCTGTGAGATTTACTGCAGAGAGCATTGACACTACGGCGTCTTCGCCATAACTTGGTGCGAAAAAGTTAAACTAATTTCAGACATAAACACATGAAAGGTCATTTATAATAGTTTGTAATAGTTCCTCAAGCATGTGATTAGACCACTCTGCTGGGTTCCTGCAGAAGATTCACTCACTGACTCTCTGCCTGCAGGTGGGTTAGATTTATATTAATGTTACTAAAATCAGCCATCGCTCAGCAGGTGTAGCAGCGTCAGTCTAAAGACTCATGGTAGATAGAAGCAACAACTTGTCAAAGGGGGTTATTTAAGGTTTTTAATCATTTGGTGTGCTCTCTTTGCAGTTTTGTGTGATGAGTTCTCATTAGCGTGGCTGGAAATGAATCAATTAGGAGCAAAAGAAAGGATAAAAAATATATTGCCAGCCATGTACAGTATATTCATTTATTATTCATAATCGAATCGCTCATCTGAACTCCAGCTCATGGGGGTCTGGAGCCAACCCAACCTAACACTGGATTAGTGGTGGGACAGGCTGCTGGAGCTGAAACACAAACTGTGATTTTATTCTGAAATGAATTTCTATACGTATTTTAAAGAAATGCATGAGAAAGGCTCGATGGACACAGCAGAATTTGCGGAAACTTTTGAAAATACGGATAAAAAGTTTTACACTGATTGAAGTGGTTTTTGTGTTTTTCCAAATGTTGTTTATGTGCTAAACAGGAAACAAATCTGTTTCCCCACTGCCAGTCAAGACGGTCTGACATGAAATTATACGTTTCCTAAAAGAAAACCAATTCCCAAAGACATGTGCGACCTTTACTTCTTCCATCTTCTGACAAAACTTTGTAAATGCACCTTTCTTTATTTGCTCTAAACCAATTGATGGAAATGTCCCAAAATCACGTTTTCTTAAAAATTTGCTTTGACTTTAATGGAAACACAGCTATAGAGACAGAAAGTCCTCCTTGCTTTCATCCTAAACCTAAATGCTGCATGTCTTGGACTGTGGGCGGAAGCCAGAGGACCCTGAGAAAACCCCAAACTGGATTTGGACACGCTGTGAGGGAAAACTGCGAACCACATGACCACCGTGTAACCCATGTACAGTGTAAAGTATGTAAAATTTAGTTTGTTTTAACTTCCGTTATTTTCTTCACTTCACTTCTTCTTCGTCAAATGCCTTAGAGAAACAGAATTTGGAAAGAAAGTACGATCATTTTGCAGTGTTGTCCTCTGCTTCTCATTTCCAGATCCACAGGCCTTAAACATGAGCCATGTGCCAGATTATCTCCCCCATCCTTCCCCCGGTGCTTACCGCTCCCCCTTGCCTTCTCCCCACAAACTCTTAAGCCGTACAGAGGCTTTTGTACCTTGGGGACTGACATTGGCGTGTAGGAACGCTGCCAAGCTGGTACAGTAAGATAGGCACGCAACGCTGTGCTACTCCCAGCAGATAAGCCCACTGAAAGAAAACAGAGAGGAAGCAGGCGAGTGGTTGAGACTAGCATACTACAGGGGTCAGTGGCTCGATTATCTACCCTCTCTGAGGCCCTCCATTGTTGCAGAGGGTCCATCTTATCTCCAGGCACTAGATCTTTGACACAAATGAATAATCGCACCCCTTATCGCCACGTGTGCTCAATCCATCTCAGGGAAACGACGCTTCATGGGAACACAGAGAGCAGCTCTTTATCTGTAGTATTCGGGTATGAATGTGCATGCATCAGCGTGTGAATGTGTGTAGAAAAGGATACAGAGGAGAAAGGGGCTTTCAGTAGGTTAGGGAGAATGATGAGCAAGTGGTGGACATTTGTTAAGTTAATGGTAATGGAGCTCAGTGCCCTGCGCAGTTCCCCACTGTAATCTGCCTGCTGGTCTTTTATTGACTGGCTGTCATGGTGCTCTTCAGCCCTGAAGGACCCCATCTGTCAGACATCTAGCTGTACAGGACTTGCCAATCCAAAGCCGGCCCAATTGAGTCATCTGCACTTGTTTGAAAAGCCTTAGATGATTCCTGGCTGTGCAGAAGTTCAATTGTTCCTGCTCACATTTTTTCCTGCACCAGACTTTCTTTATCTGTGATTTCTGGAGTTGCACTGCATCACGTATTGCATTGTTGTGCAAAAAAGGCCCTGTTGGGACGCAAACACCTAATTATTCCAGCACAAACGTCTGCCTTTGGACACTGCGCACACCACGGTTCAGCACTGTTGAACATGTGCTAGACTGCTTCAACAAGACACATAAATAACAAGAAATAATTGTGTTTACTTCCACAGTTGTGTTCCACTTCAAGGACACAAAACCAGAGCAAACAATAAAAAGAAAGCAAGAAAATTGAGGTGAACTGAGAGCCACAATCATTCAAAACAACAAGGCTAGTCAGCAATCAGCAGTTTTGATTAGGTGAGTCATTTTTAACTAGGGAAATTATAGCTTTTATCAAAAAGGAAGAAATATTTTTCAGCTGGGCACTGGTAACACAAAATCCCTTAACACAGCGTTTAACAGTCCTCCAAGCTCTGTTCGTCCCATGGGAACTCTGATTTCCTCCCATGCTTAGGCGGCCTGTTTAACCTTCCATGGGGATATTTTTATTGGTTTTTGAAGGCACTCACTGACTCTTGATGAGGACATTAGGTTAGAAAATGCTCACATTGCTTGCTTTAATGCAGTGACATACAATATTAACATATTTTATTAATTTGTAGAACTTGTTGGCGGTGGAACAACAGGTCTGCATAACAGCCCATCCCACACTTTCATTATACGCCCACTCACATGGAACGAGAAACACTTTTCTGCTTTTTTTTCTTGATTAAAAAGTGAAGAAGGCACTTAGAAGATGAAAGGAAGCTCCAGCTCGAGGAGAAGTAGGGGGTGGGGGTAGAAGTAGGTGGTGAGAGGGGGAAGCAGGATGCTGGATTGACAAATCAAGCGATGTGTGAGGGCGAAGCACCCCGTTGAATGAGTCTGCTGAGGTGCCGAATTGATTCCGCCATAATGAAACTATTACCCTCACAAAGGACCCGGTGTGACAAAGAGGCGAAGCAATTATGTAGAAAGAGAAAGGTCAATTTTATGACATATCTGCAGTTAACCCGGAAACCTGTTAACAACAGATTTGTTGATCCTGTGAGTTTTTTTCTTTTCAAGATGCTTTTTGTTAAACAGGAAAAGGCTGACAAAACTATTTAATGTTGCAAAACTGTTGTCAACATGGGGCTCGTCATGAACACACAGTTCTGAGGCTTTTGTCACGATTTTCCAGCAGATCAGACATTTCCTGGCAGCTTCTTGTCGGCAGCAGGCGGTTTACATCTCCTGATGGCTTTTTAATTAAGTTGAGGCTTATTAAGCCGCAGTGTTTTAATTTGATTATGGTGTGTAGAAGTAAACTAACACTTCCCGATCTTCTATTGGCTCTTGAGTGAAAACTGTTGAATCACTTGGCACTTTGGCATTAAGACAGAAATACATGATTTAAAATTCAAATCGTAAGGAAATGTGAAAAGGTTAGTGCTCGCTGCAGAGGTCTGTGGAGTTTTATTTTAATTCATGCTTTTAGGCAAACAAAGCAGAATATTTACTGCAAATAGAAGAGACAACATCAATTATATAAAAATGTAGAAATATCTAGAATGAATGGAGTAGGCACAGTATTTTTCTATATCTATATATTTTTTTACATTATTACAATTTTTCAAAATGTAATCCTTTCTAAATCCTTCTTTCAAATCCTCCAGAATATAGTCAGAAATAAAACTGGTCAGTTTGGTGTCTGTCCAAGCAGCTGAAGATTTGTAAAAAAAAAAAAAAATAAATCTTTGAGAAAACAGCCTTTAAAGGTCTTTACACACTCTAAATGGAAATGACTATTTGAACACAATATATTTAATTTAATCCATGGCAACAACAATACAGAACATGAAAAGCACATAATGTTGAGCAGGAATGTGGAAGAAGATGTATCAATGGATGAAAAAACATGTTCATGGTGTCTCATCCCAACTGTTAAATAAAGCCTATGACATACATCAGAGGTCATGATGTGGTCACTATGGCAGCATTTATTGTGAGGAACCTAAACGTTAATGCACAGCCAATGTAACCGTGCTCTTTAAAGATCAATGGGCCGTGACCTTAAATCTGCAGGATGGATGTAAAGCTGGGCAGCAGGAAGCCGCAGCTCAAACGCCACACGTACACAAACTTAGCTGACCAAGCAAAGTATCGGCATCGAGCGGCACATAAACACTGAGCCCCGCGGGAACGCTGCCTCGTGCACTCGTTTCTCTCCCCGCTCTTTCGTGTCACATGCTCTCACTTCACACGGAGATCTCATGCAGTTACAATCACTTTCACTCCTCATGCTTCAGTTGCCCGGTTACTTTAAATGGTGTCTCCCAACAGTGTGTGTGTAATTGACAGGTTGGAAACACACAGTGACTGGCAGTGGGACCCGAGGTGATCCACTGCAGGGCTTTATTGTTTGTCCACTTTACTGCATGTTTGTTTAGGGTCTTGGGGCAAATCAATGGCAACCATGGTGGAAAAATCAAACCAATGTTGAGTCAGAATGATTTCTTGTTGTTTGAAAATGCATTGTTTTGAAAGAAGCAGGCTTGCATCGCGATACAATTGTTTGTTTGTTTATTTATCTGTTGCCAACACACATTAAACCCACACACTTTTATTTATTTATTGTCTTATTTATTTGTTTTGTCACAGATTGTTCATTGACTTCACAAGGAAACAAATGTTTTGTATTCTTATAAAAGATTTAATTGGGGAACAATTATACTCATCTGAATAAATAATGAATAGGCTTCAAATTAATGTCAGAAAAACTAATTTATTCAAATTATTATTATAATACTTGATGACTAGGCGTGTCCCAAATACTAATTTTTTTACATATAACTATAGTGGAAGTTAAAGTGTGTATCTTGGGCCAAGGTAGAACCCATGACGTTTATAACGGATCTAAAAAAGTCATTTGAACATCTGTGCTGTAGTTACTTGTTTTTCAGTATAGTTTCAGACCAACCAACCAACCAACATAAATGGATAGACATGGACATAAACTTAATTTATTTTATATGAAACCTCCCCTTTAGGGTTAATTGAAGTGCTTTAAATTGAATTGAGATTTTTGTAAACATCCATAGCCTCCTGCTGACACTAAACACACAAATCAGGTGTATAAGCTACACCTGGCTAATACTAAATTCAGTCTAATACCTATTCTACTCCTACTGATGTAAACAGAGTCGTCAAAATAGTAGAACACCTCTTGGTATAATCCTTCATAGAGTTTTAGGAGGACTCCTGAAATAGACTGCTTTAGCTTTAGCTAGCTCTATCTAATTATGCATCAATCAAACTTAAGCAGCAAGAATGTCTGTTAATGAGAAGTGGAAAAAATGGACAAAGCTTTGAGGCAAGTTTCCAATTTGGTTTTATAACTTCTGATACAACTACTACTTTTTTTTTTTTTACTACTATCATCTGCCAAAGCTTTTCTTGATTTGCATCCATATATACATTTACATGAAACTGCAGCCTTGTGTAAAGATCTGTCCCCCAAAAGTCAAAGCAGGATAGAAATTATACACGAATTACAAATGACAAGCTATGGAGCCATGGCAGTATTGTTATTTTTTTCCAAAACCAGTGTTTAAATGTATTCCTATAAAACTTTGACACTCTTTGCTGAAAGTCTTTTGCATTGAGCTCGTCTTGGTCTGCAGCACATTTCATCGTGTTGCCATGGTGACCAAAACCAGTGCAAAGATTCGGGGGCAATTATGGAAACATTACCTTCATTACAGAGTGTGGGAGTGTAGTCATAGTTGGTCGGGGGTTGTGAGGATATGAAAACGCCATTTATTTAATTTAAAACAGGGACTGGAGGAAGCCTCGTGAATCTGCTGCTGTGATGGATGGACGTCGTTCATTCCTTTAAAGAAAAAAAATGTATTTTAAAATAACTGATTTTAATCTGATTATGGTATGTGCCGTGAGACCACAGAAAACACATTCATGAGCCCAAAGAGGAGAGAAGGAGCTGCTTGTCTTTGTCTCCCTGTTCCCTCCTCATACCGTCCTCAGTCCCTCTAAATTTATAGGCCTTTTATGGCTTCTTAATTTGAGTCGCAGCCAGTCCTCCTGGCCACAGCACAGTGCCTGTGGAGGAGGCCATTACGACTCCGCTCTGGGTTTAGAGATGACCCAGGTCACGGATGACATCAGAAAATCTCATTCCCCTCGCCAGAGTCTTCCAAACTTCGGCACCGCAACGAGGTGGCAGAGCTGGCAGTCTTCTTCTTCTTCTACTTCTTCTTTCGCTGCCGTTATTTCCATCTCGGCTGAATTACTCCTTTCAAAAAGACGTTTAAGGGCTGCAACTTTGCAGATAAAAACTTTCCCAGCAGCAATTAAAGATGGCAGCACCACGGAGGATGATTATTATTCCGAACAGACACGTTTCATTACAGTTAACTGATTGCAAAAGACGTCATTTGACAATATGTCTCAATTCTGCACTGTGATTGAGTTGTGTGTTATCTTATAATCAGTCACTAGACACACTGGGACAGGTTTAATCCCTGTGGTCAAATTGGGGATTTAACACACCGGAACACACACACACACACACACACACACACACACACACACACACACACACCTGTAACCTGAGCGTTTCCTGCTGAACGCTTCATCACAAACTGTTCGTC
>JAOWBC010000904.1:2422433-2435199 GCA_028566105.1 Hypoplectrus providencianus | reverse complement strand
TGCCGCAGAGATGATCAATTTATTTTACTTGTGTTGGCATGTTTTTGTCTAATGCAAAACAATGACATCAAGCTCAAGTATCTTCGCTGCCGGAAACAACATGACGGAGAGGAAGAAAGAATTCAAAGCACGGCTTCATTTCACAAAGATGACAGCAGAGATGCTAAATGTCTGTAAAATGATGAATTACAGTAAGGGCGGAGACACCGGCACTGTGCTGAAACATCTTTCTGTGTAACATGGGCATAAATTCAAAAAATGCAATAAGATGACAGCCCATCCATTACAGAGGGTAAATATCCTAAGTTACTTTAACACGAGCACAGCAGGACAGCAGTGCTCAGGATTCAGAATCAGAGACAGCTGTATGGTTATGCTGCTAAAATCCTGCATAGTTTAGAACAATAAGCAGTAATAAAGTCAATAATGTAATTGGTATCAGTGAACTCATGTCCATTCCCTTAACTAATAAAACGACAAGTTATCAAGAAATAAGGGAAAGTATTTACTGTTCAGACTGTATACAAGAGCCTTAAACTGCGTTCTTTCTCATGGCCAGCAGAGGGCAACTCCACTGTTATAAAAGGACCATAGATTGTATAGAAGTCTATGAGAAAATGACCATACTTCTAATTTGATTTATTACCTCAGGAGACATGTTTTTGGTTTACGTCAAATCATGGAAGCTAATTTGTTAGCAGGGACTTTGACAGTGCAGCCCAGAGGGACGTGCAGCTGGATTGTGGGAATGTAAAGTGTTCTCTTTTTCTCAGTCAGGTCCACCTTTGTGTCCAAATATGGTCACTTCTGACTCCAAAAAGGAGAAGATTGCAATGACAAAAACAACAAATCTGACTTCAAATAATAATCAACAGCCAAATAATTCAAATGTTGAGATTATTTACTATTTTTAGTTACTTTAGTAAGTTGAGACGGCTGTAAGTGTCACAATAAGAAATGCTGTAAGTCTGGAGTTTCTTCTACTGAAACTTTTCCACACTTGTTTTGCCTCTCTGTTGTCTAACTTGGCGGTCGGTCGGCAGACTCTCAGTCAGAGCTCAGTGGAGCGTGAGACCACTTCAAAAGGCAGGGCAGCTCCGGATCCTGCATCCATGGTGTCACAGCCGGCCGCATACTGAGGCAGCAGCCCTTTATCTCTGCTGAACTCCAGCTAACAAGCTCAATTACAGTAGCTGCAGCTACAGTGGTGTGGCCTCAGGTTGGATGCGCCTGTCCTGCTCACTATGGTGGGAATGTTTCACCTTACACAGCTTCATTTCTATCACAGTTCGAGTTCGTGGGCACAGGTAGAGATTCAGTTGTTGCTGGGATTTTCCAGCAGTAACAGCTGTTCTTTCAAAGCACATATGCTTGCTACTAGAAAGACATATAGCAATCGAAGCAGGGCTAGTTTGTTTACGTTTGATACTCCTTTACTTTAACTTAGACAAAGCTTTGAATGCAGGACTTGTTTTGGAGTAATGTCACAGTCTTGTTTTATTCCATTTACTGAAATAAGGGATCTGAAAACTTCTTCCATCACTGAAATATGAACAGGTATGTGGAAGCAGCTCCTGAGACAGGAGTAGGGACAAAGTAGTTCCCTGTTTGGGAATCTAAACTGGTAATTTTCAACATTTATTTCAATTTATTGGGGACCTGACCCTTCAAAGGTTCTCATATCAAAGAAAATATAGGAACATACATTGAACTCGAGTGAGAGAAGCAGAGTGAACATCACGTCTCCGTCCTCACTGCTGATCAGCATAAATCTCACTCTGTCCTCTCGTCATATCGAAGGCCTGATTCAAAGAGAGAGCTGTTGGCTTTGTTACCGCTCCAGACAGCACTCGACTGAAGAGTGGAGGTTGTCTGAAGGTATTTGTACAGTTGGGGGGAAATCTGCCAAATTCACTCATCAGCAGCTCGTACAAATCATTTTGTCAGCTTGTAGGGTTTGGTAAGGTCGGGCTGTCATTCGTTTGGTCTCAAAAAAGGCACACAGGGAGCCACAGGGGATGCACAGACACAGTACCTACATGTACAGTGGAGGTTTCTCTGGCAGCCTCGCTGGCGCTTATCTCGCTCAGTAGGGCAGCAGACTCACAGGAGCCCCGAGCTTTAATCAAGAGGATGACAAATTCAGCTTTCCATTTGGTTTCGCAGCGGCGGTTTATCACAAATTACAGTCATGTTGCGATTATTTTTTACATTTATTTGCCTTTAATTAAATAGTCACAGCAGAGAGAGGCTGGAGAATATTTTGGAGACAGATAAAGCTCCCTGGCTCCAGATGTTGCCGTGACATGATAAGCATCCAAGAGAGAGACAAAAGTGGTGCGTGAATGTGACGTCAGGAGCCGGCAAAACTGCCTCCACCAGCCTGGTAAATTAAATATAACCACCAAAAATATGAATCCCTTGATTCATATTTTTGATTTTGGCACATCACACTCCCTTCCAGGTCAATGCAGTGGGTGGACTAATGTGAGTGAAAGCTCCAGAACAGCTTCTGCATTAACTTTGAGGTGAAACTGTTTTGCTAACTGCTGTTTCCTCACAATCAAATGTATCAGCCTTGTGCTCAGCACTGGATATTATGTGAAAAAAATTCACAATACCAGTACCTGAAAAGTAATAAAGATTAGCGGTAGACATTATAACTAGTTTCTGTATTTCGGAGTAGCATTAAATTTGCTTTACAACTACTCTTTTCATCAGCAGGCTCTGATTGAGGACAGCAAACCTTTATGTTAAATTAGTTTTGAGGCAATTAATGAGGGGCCGAGTTACAAACCTCCAAAAGGAACATTAGCGGGTTATTATTGCTTTTGTTCGCTGGGAACTAAATAAGATGGTAAAGGCCAAAATTACATTATGGAACTCAATTATATTTCCTGGTTCTAATCATTTTATTACATCTTTTTAAACTTTCCAGTTTCCCTGACTCAGCACAGAATACCTGGATGCTAAAGTTTGACTTAACTTTCCTTGCTTGCTCATATCTCACTTTTGGACTTATTCAAGCATGACTGGTTCTGGACCTGTGCAGGAACTCTCTGTGCTGGATATTAAAAGTTATTCTCTCCTGGAAATATCCAAGCAGCTCCGATATCTTTCATTTTTGTCCTTCCTCGTTCTCTTTAGTTGGTTTTCTATTATACGGGAGAAGGAGCAGAGTATTTTACAGCCCATTGACTCAATTGAGATGTGAAGAGTTCTCTGGACGGACGTTACCTCCTACTTCCTTCTTTACAAGCTTGGCTCTCTCCCTGACCATGTCTTGGTTCAGCTGACCCCTAAATCGCGCTCTCTACAAGCAAATCTGTTACCTTCAGCTGGTTTATTAGTGCGCTTCTCCCTCCTCTGTTTCCATTTGTACTTAGTATTCTAGTCTCCTCCCAGGCCTGTCTCCTTTGGTACTCTCTGCATCCGTGGGGAGTCAAGTAAATGTCATTTTTTCTGGGAGATAATTGGACACAGGAACATTGCAGGAGGGATTTTCTATGCGCTTCAGTCTGACAGCCTGACATCCAGGTTAACGTCTGTTCACATCGACACTGCTGCACCAGGAAATTCTTGGCCTGACACGGACAATCTGACACATCTGTGCAGTTTGTTTTTTTTCATCCCCATGCCTATGCAATGCGCTCCCCTTACCCTTTTCAGTCAAATTACTCATTAAAATTCAGGGCTGATGAATATTACAGAGGTGAACGGATAAACATCTCTCTGGGACTCTCGTCCGAGGTAAAAGTTCTTCTGGCGGTCAAACACTTGACAATACCGCAGCTCTTAAAATGTGTCTAGGTGAACAGGTTGCATTTCAATGTAGAATCTATTAATTATGGCATTCACAGCAAGTCTTGAACTGACATTTCTATGGAATTACTCTTGACCATGTTTGCATTTGAATGAAAAAAACATGTAATCATTATATATTACCAGACTAAACAGTTCTTGGGACTTCCTGAGAGAAACCACCATCTGGGGAGTTCCTTTTCTGATTGCATCATGGATTAGATATGATTATATCACCCAGCTCTCAATAAGTAGATTTTGAAAATAGTTTAATTAATAAACATTGATTGCACTCACAGTAGTTGAGACCATATTCAAATTTGATCCAAGATGAAATGTGTATTATATGATGCTAAACAATCTGTTTATCAGTTGTATCTTTGTTGCTCTGCTAGTTGTGTCAGAAGATGTTTTTGTGCAGTAATTCAGTCACTGTCTGCCACTTTTGGAACAGATTTTCTTCCTGTTGCTCTGAAATCCTTCCACTGATGCTTGCCTGGCTGCTAATTGGTACACCACCTGTGTAGACAGCCATGTTAGCATATAGTTACTTGAAAGTTCAAGTCCTTTTTCATGCAGTTATTTTAGTCTCTCTTTTTTTAATCCTTCAGAATAATGATTTAACTCCAAAGGTGTCAGTACAAGGAGCGTTAATGAACCCTGATGGTGCGTCTGTCCCTGTGGCTGGTTTCTCTTCCACTCCCCCACATAGTCCGACCCTGTGATTGACAGGAAGGCTTTCTTTTATTTCAGTGGGTGGTGTGTTACATAAGGCGGACGGTTGATTGAGGCATGATTGCCCTCAGTGCTGCTGCCTTGGACATCTAAGGGCTGGGAGTCATGTGTTTTAGCCACAGGCCAGTGCAATGCATAGTCAAACATGCCTCTGGGTTTTTAGGGTCATTATTGATTTGAAGTACTCATTTTTGGTTCAAGGAATTTCCTGAAACAATTTAAAAAGAACTGAATAACCATGCAGTTATTTCACTCTCTGTACTAAAGCAACAAGCTTGGAATATATATCCTAAAACTTAAAAATACCATGTATGTCATTGAGAATATTCTTTATATTTCTAAAGTTTGACTCTTTTTAGGTCAGCAAAAAAAAAAAAAAAAAATCAAACAGCTAAATAAATGTATTATTTCTGCACCAGAGTTTTACTCCTGGCACTGTGGAGACAGGGTGGATGTTTTGCTAGCATGCCCCGGAGCAAAAGCTGCATCTCTTCTCTTGGTGTAGTTATAAGGTTGGTCAACTCTGGAATATTTTAGGCATTTTAACCAGATTATTATTAGCACAAGATAGACACAAGATGTGAAAGAAAAAATAACATATTCTTACTATGCAAAGCAAAATCTGTTAGCAATAAAATACACCCTGAAATTAAACGCTGAATTTACAGGTAGTTGGTCTGGTATGACCAATGGATTTACATTAAATAACTAACTTTTCCCCTAAGATTATCATTTAAATAAGTTGATTCTCACATGTTTAAACCAAAGGTATGGTAAATGTGGATGTTTTCATCTGTGCTGTAAACCAATGTACACGCATAACATTTGCAACACTTTTGTTTTGGGTTTGGTATGGATACCAATAGGCAAGGGTTAGGCAAACAGAGGAGTTTAACTTTAAAAAAAGACTCTCAGTCTGGACATTTCTTCCAACAATGTGACACAAACTACCTGTTTGTTGGAAGTCCTGGGTTGGTTGGTACCATCCACCTCCCCTTCCATCCTCACAGTGGCGAACCTATGATGGAGCTTTTAAAATGACGTTGAAGTTCAATGTGACTACCACAATATGTTGTAATTACCACTTGTCACCACAGTGGCCACTCTACAGCAAAACCTCTTTTTTCCGTCTCTATTTATTATTTAATCACATTACAACAAATTAATTGGGGCTAATTGCTCCTTTGGGGCCCCCTGAGAGTCTAGGACCCGGAGGCAGTAAACACTTTGCCAGGCGGTTAATAGAGCCATGTGTGTTTGTAGATAGCAGGTTAACAGCTATTGGAATAAAGAAGATCCAAATAATTGAACAGTTTATTTCTGCAGTGTGGTCAGAATTTCCTGGGTGTTGCTGGCAGGCTGGTACACATGGCTTCAGTATTTCTAACATCATCGTAATTGCCCTGCATCCATTCACTATGTTGCTGTACCAACCACAAAGAAAACCCACTATGTACAGTACTAAAAAAAGGATTGCTGAAAAAAAAAGAAAAAAAGAGTGTCATTGGAAACTCTGGGAATTTTCCTCCATGTGTTCCAGTCTTTAAAAATCATTACCAGTGAAATTAGAAAAGTGGAATAATTCATTGATATGGTTGGGGCATTTCTTTGTGCGGATTATGAACAGTAATAGCTTCCTCAGGGGGCCTTAAATAGAAAACTGAGGCATCCATCAGGCCCTAATGCTTATGATATCATTGAATAGTTAATTACCTCCAAGCCATTTATGCGCCATCCACTCGGAACAACTGAGCAAATGTAGCTGAATGCATTAATTAGATATATCCTCACTTATAAGGTAATGACACCTGATTGACAATGTCAATAACGCCAAAAAACCCAGAATTTCAGCTGCGATATGGATTGCAAAGTCTCCACCATATGATGTGTCTTCTTGGCTGGATTTGAGAGTGTAATCCTTTCTAACATAATTATCTCCTCTCTCTTTCTTTCCACGCTGCTGGACCTTATCTCCGCTCCGTCCACTACAGGTAAGCTTCTTTGTGTTGCTCTAACATCAGGCTCAGTGCGTCTCTCACAGTACTTGCAGCGTAATGGTTCAGGCCGTTTGCCAAGCATGAAAACAATTTACTGCAGCCTAACAAGTTGTGAAATTGGAATCTGTGCATTTTCCAACTGTATTACAGCCAGTGGATGTGCTGGCTTTCTTTCATTGCTCTGAAGTTGGCAGCACGGAAAGCAAATGTTATTTTGTTGGTATGTTGTGTAACTGATTAGAGGAAGCAGAGAGAAAATCCTTTCCTCTCATCGTCCCTTCATAAAAAAAATCGTTGTGTGTGACATCTCTTTACCGGGCTGCAGCTGATTATTCCTTTTATTATGTTTTGTTCTTTTAACAGTTTAGAAAGTATGATATCTCATTACCAGGCCGCTTCTTTGCTGCTGGTTGGGCTTTTTTTAATCTCAGGAGGTTTGTTATCTCAGATTCATGCCCCAGTGAAGCAGTGCACACTAAGATCCTGCTTTAAATGGTTTAAAACAAGCAGCTACAATGCTTTTCACCATATTCTTGAAATGCACACTTCCTCGTTATCTGCTTTCTTGTGAAGCATTGTTTGTCGAGCTGCTGTACAATATTTAAACAGGTATTATCAGCATCAGATGAATAACTGGACATCTCTAATGATAAATAGGTCCCGTGTTACTGAACTTTAAGCAGCTTTCTGTCCATGACCTGCTCTTAACAGATGCCAGACCACCTGTTCCTTCTTAACAAACACTTTAAACTCTTGCAATCATGAATTTGTTTCAGGGAAAATAGAGAGAGATTGTAGTTAGAAACAGCTGGCTGTGCATTTGGGTTCAGGTTATCAAACCATTAAGTGGTCAGGTTGCTGTGCAGGTCAGCTTTGATGCAAACCTTTCTGTTTCTGCAATAATGTTTCTGTGTTTGAGTGTGCAGCTGCTTATGGTTAAACTACTATAAGAGAAATCATACATTCTTTCTGATGGCTATCTTATAATTTACAGGTTGCTACCACAGGGTTGCCATTCTTGGCGTTGTCCATGTTTTTATGTCTTTTACAGTTTTCAGCTTCTAAAAAGTAATCGTAAGAGTAAAAACAAATATCTTGGTCTTTGTTTGGTTTTACTAAAAGAAACTCTCTGTAGATATTCATTTTGGTTTCCAAAAAAATCCCAAACATGACACATTAAAACCATGATGGTGACAAAATGCTTCAAAACAGTCACCCACAAACCCTCAGATGACATCCTGGTGGCTTTGTCCATTTCCTTACATTAAGTCATTGGTTTAACCTCAGTCTTACATCATCTGTAAAGCCAACAAGGTTCTATTGTTTGCTCTTTTTGCAGTTAATACCCAGGTTATCTGTTAGTCAGCTTGAGATGTAAAAAATATGAAACTTGCCCACAGGCAAGGATACAAACCAGCTCGTATTTCCAATTAGTGGTAATAATAAATGAATATCAGCTACTGGTTTAAATTGAGCATTTCTCTAAAGTGCAACTAAACTCTTCAAACTGTCGGTAAACAATTTTTTTCTCTTTAATAACTGAGGTGTGATTTACAGTAAATTGGAGCAGTTGTGGCGCTGTATGTTGATTATTATGATGTTATAGTCTCTGTCTCTCCACTGTCAGCTGCTTGTCCTCAGTCAGGATTCCCTTAAGCTGTTTTGGACGCTGCTGTTACAGAGTGTTTCATGTATTTCGCTTTAATGTTTCTTCCAGGACGGATTTGAAGCTTTGATCCTGTAGCAACACTATACTCTGGCCACCATTCGAAATGATTGCCCACCGAGTGCCAAATGCAGGCAAAAATTGGCTTTGGCAAGGAAGTAAAATGGGGTCACCGGCTGGTTGGGCGGTAATTTATTTGGAAATTACAGCCGGGCTGAAATGACTGGCTTTTTATGTGGTCTGACCAGCTCAGATGATGTTGGAGCAATAATATGACCCCCATATGACCCACTAAAAGAATGTGATGTGAAGATGTAAGGAAATAAAACCCAAATCATAAAAAAAACTGTTTCACATTCCAAAGTCTGAAGCTGCATTTTACTGCGCAACACAAATACTTTCAGCAAAAAAAATAACATTCAGGGGATTTTTTCTGTTGCTGTGAGAGGTGGAATGACGCGGTTTAATGGTCAGTAGAAAATAGGTTTGGATGGTAAATTTCTCAGTTTACCTGTCACCAGCAGATGGGCCAGAAAGTAAATTTTGGTTCCTGGCTCCGGCTGTCGGCTCTGCAACAGGCGTGTGAGCATTAGATGGCTGAAATTAGCATGATGAATGCAGCAGTGCTATTCATCATAGCAAGAGGCTCTCTATCACAGTGTAATTACCACTCTGCCAGTGTTTGCTCTTCTCACAGATGAAAGGGGAAAAGCCACAGATTCTCAACCTTGAACACCCCCTTCATGTTGCAGAATGCTTGTTGTCATGGTCTTCTTTCTTTTCATTGTTTAGCTTGTTAGAGGTTGAAGAAACTTTTAAATGATGCCAAGTGCTTAACTGTTGAGGACAGTCAGTCAAAGCTGACGAGGTTCAAATCACTATCACAATGAAAAACTGCATATGTGAGCTACTTGAATATTAGTTTTTTTTTTTTACATCAGGTCCATCATACCTCTTTTGGACTGTTACACCTGTGTATATTATGTGTCTACAGGTGTGTCCAGCTGACATTTGTGCTTGGATTTATTACTACCTAAGCAACTTCTGGCAGCTAAAATAACATTAGATAAAACGTTAACTTGAGACTCTTAATTTAAACTGTATTTCTTGGGCTAGCTAAGAAATGGTTTGATAAGATAATTTACATTTTGGTAGAATGAAATTAATGACATTAGCGGGTCAAAATAATTGGCGATTAGCAGATTGTCGTGTTCGAACATTCATGCTCAGGTAAATATCCACAAAACTGCCCAAGATGCGTTTTAAAACCAGGTGTAAATGGGCTAATAGACTTTGGTTCCACAACAGCACATACCCATAGAAACATTCAAGGCAAATATATAAATTTGAATTTAGAATACTCATTTAAACCCTTGACTGGCGTAATAATTTGTAAATTGCTAAATCGCTGGAGGCCAGTATACTTGTCTACTTTTTAGACTGCTGTTACTAATAGAGATTTAAAAGGACACCAAACATTTTCCCCTAAATTAACAAAGTTCAGTTTCTGTTAACTGTCTGATTCATTCATTTATTCCTTTTCTCCTCAGTACTGTAAGTAAAGCAGTTTGGTAAATGTATAAGGAGAAGCAGAAAAAGTCTGTCCTCTATACATTGACGTATACAGCAGCTGTAGGAGGTGATAAATCATACTTCTATTTCCTGTAGCGACACTATAGCTTCTGCCACCATAAATAAACCAACAATTGCACACTGTACACCTCCACCCACCAGCAGTGCGATGGACCGACGACACCTTCAAGACTCATTTTTTTGAAGTTTATATTGATGTCTGATGAAAGCTGAAGAAATAATTGCATTTGTGAAATATCTGTTGAGGCTTTTTTTTTTTCCTTCAACGAAAACACATTGACATTTGTAAGATAAAAGGAGAAGCTCCAGTAACAATGATGAATGGCTTTGACTTGTTCCTGCATGGTGCAGAGGGAGATGCTGGTAACACCTGTATCCCAGGTGTCGTGGCATTTCCAGCAGTGACCTCAGCCAGCTGGAGAGAAATGGCCGAAATGCTGCAGCTCCCGTACAGTACATTACAGTACCAGTGATTTATTATTCACCCCAGGGGAGCATAAAAAGGGTTATATTTCCCCTGATGTGAAGCGGCAGTAGATGATTGACTTTTGTTCAGCTCACTCCAACTTTCCACCTCTTGTTATTTTCTTCCGGCCTAATGACATTCAAATCACACAGCTACATCTTGATTTCATTGGTGCAGCAGCAGGGGAGCCTTTTCTATTTCGTCCCCCTCTCCTTTTCTTACTTCTTCTCTTCTGGCTTTATGGTAAAGTCTCTGCTTATAACGGCGTGGTAAAATCCTGTTAGTATTCATGCTGCAGCTGCCCTCTGACTTCTGCATTTGTCATTTAAAGGGATATAATTAGCTAATGGAGTGTGTCTGACTCAGGTCAGTTAGTCTGAGGCAGAGTCCTAGTCAAAAGATTCAACCAGCCCCTCAATTCCATTTAGCCCTGGATATGATTTAACTCGATAGATGTTGGCTGCTGTTGCTTTTGCTTTAAAAAGCCCCTTGAATAAATGAATGCCAGAGCACACAGTGGAACAACTGCTATAAATGATACAACGAACATGTATTTCGTGTTGAGACGAAATACGCTTTATTCTTTATCTTCTCTGCTCTTTATCCAATATTTATGCACAGAAAATGGCAAATAAATCCTCCCGGACACTCCTGTTTTAATTGCTTCAGAGCCGGGTTTATTGTGTTTTTATCCCCACACCTGTTGACCTAAATTTTGTCTCAAGAGTTACCTGCGTTTCCTCGCAGTGCAGCTCCACAGACCATAATGCTTTGCACTTGTAAACAAAGTTATATAACGTGTCAGGGCGCAACAGAGAGAGCCAAAATTCTGCAGAGCATTTTAAGAAGCATCTCTAAAGCTTGCTCGGTGAATTATTCAGAGCTGCTACCATGAAGATGCATAAGCCGCTGCCCTCGTCTTACGTGTTTGCTGTCATGTTTCTCCGTGAAGGACAAGGGTACGCCGGCCACCCGGGGTTCAGGGAGAGATCTCCCATGCCGGGGCTACACAGGCTTTTTGGCTGTAAAAGCCAGCAGACTTAATCATATTGTTGGACGGCTGCCTTTTGAGGGTCAGCGGTCAAAGTCAGAAAAGGCAGCTTCTGATAAAAGATGCAAGAAATGGAAAAAAGAAGTATATAGAGTGTGTTAAAAAAGAAGTTTGTGGAGTGTTTGGTTTGCAGCAGGTCTCCCTAAACCGGGAATGTATTCATTTGGTCATGCATCATTTAATCCAATTCTTTCAGGTGGTGTTAGAAAGATTAATTTTTTTTTAGGCGTTCGTTCCTTGTGTGATGTTTTATGTATTGAGGTGGCTCCTGTGAGTGAATCAGATAGTAATTAAAGTGACTTTATTGAATAGATTCTCTGGATTTAACGCATACAACTGTATGAAAGAAGTGGACGTGGTCTAAAAAGAGAAGTGGCTTCAACCGGCGTTCTTTTTAATGGCCAGCAGGGGGCGACTCTGCTGGATGCAAAAGAAGTCAGCTTGCACAGAGGTCAGATAGCGAATGATTCAATTATTTAGAGTAAAAAAACAAATTTAACTTTGGGGCTAGTTTGTGATTGACTGTAATGTCCACAAGTTTTCAGTCAGATGTAACCTCTCATCCAAATATCACTCATGGATCTAGCAAACTAAGATTGCAAAACTCAAATTATGTAATTAAAGTTTTTATGTGTCCTCTAAACAGCAGTTACTAACAAGTGGCTTTGAGACAACAGACGTTGTCAGGGAAATTAAACTTTATCACACTGAACATTGGACAAACTCTGTCACTACTCCACCTCACAGCCTCTAGTTGTGTTTTGCAGAGCTGCTGCAAACTGTTTTTGACTGTAGATTAGATTAATAAACACTTTCTTAGGTTACAGTGTGCTAGCTTTGTCGAAACTACTGGCCAGCTTGTTGGAGACTGCAATAATACAAAATCCAATACAGATTCCCTTAGGCAAAATTCTCAATAGACCCTCATGTGATGCTCTCTTCCAAGTTGGCCTACAAAAATACATGATATTGTTTGCTCTCTATCAAATCAGTAAATTCCATCCACCTCTACAAAGACTAATACGAAGCAAGAAACTGCAAAATATATTTTAAATTCTTTAAGAAATAATCCTGGCATAGCCTCCAGCCAGATTTCAGCCATCCACAAACATGAGAGCTATTATATAAATATAGTAAACACATTGAAAGTAATATAAATTGTGTTAACACTATGGTTTGATAAAGCATTCAATCTAAATCTGTTCCCTGCTTTTTCACGGCATGCTGGTCGACTTTAAGTGCTCAGGAAGAAGCCGGTCTCTTCCCAGAATGCCCCTGTGGCCTGGCTGTCTCCCTGCTCTGGGCCGGGCTGTCAGCCTTCCTCACATCAGCAGGGTGAGGCGGGCCGAGCTGAGAGGTCACGGCTGGACAATCTACTGTCTGCATGTCTCGCCGGGACTGTGCCTCCCGCTCATAACTGTCAGGGAAATAGATAAAGAGGTGTGTGTGTGTGTGTG
>JAOWBC010000904.1:2398834-2410072 GCA_028566105.1 Hypoplectrus providencianus | reverse complement strand
AATAAAAGTGTAAAAAGTGTATAACCCTTATGTAGTTTAATACATAAGGGTCTACTTCCCTTTAAAGGGTCAACAATAACCCACCATCACTTACAGAACTCCTAACATAAAGCAGGAAAATTGCATGTAGGGTAGGATTGAACTTAATGATATTACAGATGTGATTGTGGCGTGTCATAAACTTCATGAATCTAAACCTAAAGGAAATGTTTGCACTGAACGGCCTGCAGATTAAGTTGTTGTTGGGGCTTGTTGTCACTCTTGGGACCAGAAAGCTGGCCTGCTTCTTAGAGGGAGCTGACTCCTGACTGAACTCCTCTGCAGCCGATAGCGGGTCCTCTGTTCGGTAAGCAGCAGTCAATATCAGCCATTCCAGCTGAGCAGACGTCTTCATTGGAGTGCGCATCAGATCAATCTGCCCCGGTCCCACGGAGCTCCCGCTGCAGCCGAGCCCATCTCGCCCTTTCATGCACACAACAATCCACTCAGAGCTCTTGAAAGGAGGAGGTGGGGAGGGAAGCGTGCCTCTGATTAAAGTGAGCTCCCTCTGAGTTGTGACCCCGCCTGACCGTGGCAGCTCTCCAGTTCTGCTGATGAGGACGCTTCAGCGAGGCGGCCTCTCTCTCTCTGTGGGCCCACGGAGGGGTTTTCTGTCGGAGGCGTAGCTCCTCCGTCTATAAACATTTCCTCTGTCAACTGCTGGCCCCTAATTCACCTGGCAGCTCACTCAGCATTATATAAGACATCTCTGTGTTTTTACTGTAAAAGTGAAAGCTGGAGGCCAAGCTGCGTAAAGATCAGCAGAACCTGTAAGGACCTAACGCTGATATAAAGGTCCTAATATTAATCGTTCTCTTTTGAAAATAAAAAGAAATTCATAATATAATAAGAATATTAATACAATAATAAATATAGTGTTTAAGTAAAGAATAAAATTATATGAGGGGATATTTTTACTTTAATTTACTTATTTCATTATCATTCTTTTTTTTTATTAATTTCCCTATTTTTTTAATTTTGTATTTATTTTATTTTATTAAATTAAAAAGCCATTATTTTAATATTTATTTTAATGTATGTATAAAAATATATTTTTTTTTTATTTATTCACTTTCAAGTTATATACGTTATTTTCCCATTTTTATCTTTGATTACAAATTAAGACTAAGTTCAACTATTTTATTAATTTACGTTTTTGCTGATCTGTAAAATTTTTGCTATATCTTTTTTCCTTTTTGTGGTAAATGTATAGAAATGTTTAGACATTATATTATACGGCTTTGCAGTGACAAGTTATTCCATTTAACTTTTTTCATGAAATGGAATATTCGCTTATTTATTGAGTCATTTATTCATGTATTAGTCATTTTGGTTTTGGCAGCTTCTGTCCTCCATAGACTATATTTGACTTTGCTTGGATGATTAAAAAATATTTAAAAAAAGGAAAAATATTTCTTTTTAATTAGCAAATGAATTAATACATGTTTCCAGATTGTCCTTGTCCTGTAATGTAATAACACGCATCAGTACCTGCCAAATACTTTGCGCAGACTAATTTAGATTTGGCAGTAGGGGAGCGTACTCAATTTTCAGATGGAAAGTTTGGAAATTCCCCGGTGCAGTTCTTTAATCAAGCTCCAAGGTTAAAATGCTGCCACGCTTTTAATTTCCCCGTGCTTTACGCTCTCTGTCGCCGCTAACCTGTAACCTAAGAGGATATTTAGGAAGGCATCGTATGTTACAGGACGAGGATCTGTCACTTAGCGTGAGCTTGCAGGCAGAAGGAAAACAATCAGGGCTGATTAGAAGTTTGTTGGAGGAAAGCTAGAAACAGATGGAGCTCTGCGGCAACTTCGGATGAATAAAAGGGGCTGTTTTTTTTCTTATCGAGTCATTTTAAGAGGATGGATACTTATTCCCAGTATATTTTCTTGAGAAGCATCCCAGAGCAAATCCTTTGGAGTATTATGAGAAGCAATTTCCAAGCTGTTGACCTGCATTTGACCCCCTGCCTTCCCTCTCATGACGTCTTCAGCGTATACTGTATACGTACAGCGGCACTCGTCTCGCCGTGTCAGCGTCTGAACGGTTTCTGCGCTGATACGAAGATGCCATTTTGATCCGCTCTTATCTGTTTGGACGGGGAGGCGCTCAGATCAGAGGTGGGAGATAACAGAGGCTTTCTAAGGAACACATCCAGCCTCTGATCAGACACTTTTTTGGCACGCTGAGCTCGCTGTGACGGGCCAGCGGGAGGGAGTGGCGAGCAGGCCGCTGCAGCTGGAGTCCAGCCAGGTTTCTCATGTGGGCGTCTGAAGGGTTTCAGCACATGCAGATGTTGCTGCCGGTCATTTGGGAAGCCCTTCACGTGATTTGATTGCCTGTTTGGCTGTGTAAATGTTGTCTTTTCTGGTGCCAGTGAAGGGTTTTTCCAGGGTCGGCTTCAGCAGTGCCGTGCCAAACCGAGCCAGGATAACATACGTTTGTTTTCATGAGTGGCAGCCTGTGATGGTCCCCTCAGCTGGGCCTGACAAACAAAGCCTCTCTGGAGTTTAATCCTCTCAGATATCAGGGGTGTCCACTTCACTGGTGGTATGTAACTAAATAAATTTACTCAACTACTGAACCTGAGTACAATTTGGGTTTATTTGCACTTTTTTTTCAATTTATGCAGCTTTTTACTTCTACTCCACTACATTTTAGAGACAAATATTGTACTTTTACTACATTTAACTGTCAGCTTTAGTTACTAGTTACTCTTTTAGGTAAAAATTTAACAAGAAAAATTATGATCAATATAATATGATTATGCCTGTTATTAAATTAAACAAAATAGTATATAAGGAAGTTAGAAAGTACCAAGACTACATACAATTCTGCTCACATGAGTGCATCCATGCAAATAATCTAATATATTTATAATAAATTAAACAATCAAACTTTACTTTTGACACTTTAGGTACATTTTAATGCTGATATTTTTAAGTTTTGAATGAAGGACTTTTTCTTTTAGTGGAGTTATTTCACAGTTCAGTATTTCTACTTTTACGTCAGTTAGGGATCTGAAAGCTTTTTTTCCCCCAATGGGCCAGTTAGCGCTGATGCAAACCAAACCTTTTATATTAAAAAAGAAAAAAAAGAACAGTTGTTAAAGCTTAAATTAAACAGAAATCATTTCCAGAAACTTTGTGGACCAGCAGAACTCAACTTTTCTCTCTGTCAGGTAGGAAATGAATCAGGTCACATCATTAGTAAATATATGACTACGTACCTGAATTCACTTTCCTTTGACATCCTCTTGAAATGCTCGTTGCTGGGATAAAATAACATCTGTTTGAGAAGCGGCTGTCAGAAGTGCTTTTCTGATGCCTTCATTATCGCGGTGGAAGGTTTACGCAGCGAGGAGGCCAGAATGATTATATTTCATATCACCTGTGTTTAATGATTCACTCCACAAAGTCTTTTTCACTTAGATTCACTGTGTCAAATTCATCCTGATGGGATTTTTTTTTTCTCAACATGAAGGGGCGGGTGGGCCTCCGAAATCACTGGAGCGGTAATGAAAAGTGTAGAAAGGATTCGCCTTGTCATTCTTCATATCACAGCAGTTCAGAATGAGTCTTTCTGCACGTTGCTGGCTGGAGTCTCAACTGCATGTAGATTTTTCTCACTTTGCTCTGACCGAGGAGAGAAGATATTTAATTAGTCTGGACGATTTAATCAAGCACATGCTAATCGGGATTGATTTTGACTTTAGCCTTAATTAATCTGGCCGGGTGTATGACTCTTTCATCAGGACCAGATCTTGAAGGTCTCTCTTTGCTCAACTCCACTTCGTCTGATCATTTAACATCAGTGAATCAGATTTAATAATAACTGAGGGAGCATTTATCAAAGGAAACCACTGGTCAGATCATTGCACATCTCCTTTACAAATGCACTGTATATCTCAGGTCTTTTTTTTCTTCATTGTTCCCTAATTGGAGTAAAAGAGGAAGACTGGTGATGCAGTATAAAGAGCATCAAAGTCCACAAAGGCTGGAAGGGTCGACACAGGAGGCTGCTGTCAGTGTGAAACCAAAAGTTATTATACTTTGTTTTATTTTCAAAGCCATAAGTTAGGAAGTCAGACACACCAACAGAAGGCAACAAAAGGCATAATTAGAAGATAAAATGACTGTTTGCATCAATAAAAAAAGTTTTCAGGTAGTGTTCCTGAGCCCCAAAGCCGTTTAATCTGATAGCACCTGTGAGGAAACAGGCTGTCGAGGAATCGTCCTCGTGAGAGACACAGTGAGGAAACAATAGGTTGTTTTTTTGATTCTTAAGGACCGAACAGCAACACGCAGGGATCCTCCGGGGCCTTTATTCATTAGGGCTTACACTGCCATACACCAGCATGCCAACAAATTGGATTAGCAAAGCATTTAGAGAATTAAAACACATTCTGTGGAAAATTGATCAGGCTGAAATGAGATACTTGAAAGAGCCCGACTTGCAAACTGAACCCTGCTGCTGCTCCTCTTTCATCTTCATAATTTACTCCCTGGAGGGGAAGATCTTTATCTGAAAAACAATATCTTGTGCAGACTGTTTGATATCTCTAATGTGGACAGATTTACACGAAACACCGCGGCTCACCCCACAGGATGGGCTTACATCAAAACACCTTTGTCCCTGTAAATGTTGCAGCTTGAACACGCCCAGGGGCTCCTCCTGCTCCCAGACTGATTAATGGCTGCCTCTGAAAACCCAGACCCCCTTGTTTTATTTTACACCAAAATACAATGGCCAGAGTTATTTGAGGGATTTGCTCTATTTGGGCCAGCTGTGGTACATTTGTAGCGGCTCTCTGGCTCCAGTGTGTGAGTGTTTCTGCACTGAGTGGCTGTTATGTAAAGCCTCCACCCATTCAGGGTATGTAAGGGCAGATCAGTAAGAGCACTGGATTCAGGACAGGAGTGTAAGATGCAGGCTAAGATCCTTCTGGAGCAAAGATGTAAAACCTTCAAAGTGAAATATTTATGCGCCATGCTCCAGGAAAGCTAATGGTGTCACACCATTTGTTTTCATTTCCTGCTTGGAGTTTCCAGCCAAGCAACAATGTGTGTGGAGGATTAAAACAACTCAGGATTGGGAGCCTGCAGACGGGCACGATACACATGACTGCAGCCAACTTCTAGGAAGTTCCTGTCACACCTGAAACACGGCGGGGCCATGTCGAACAGCAGGCGGTGGCGAGAAACTTCAACACCTCATGCAAATTAATGAAAAGAAAGAAAGAAAGTCTTACCCGGTCACATTTGAGAAAATGGAGAATTTATTCTGAAACTGAGAGAATTGGTGCCTCATTAAAGGATGTACCTGTCTGCAGCTCTCCCCGGCAATTCTGGGGAATTTACTGTGTGTTTTTGAGAATAATGAGGTGAGGCACTGGCAGTAAATTCATCTCGCGAGCCGCCTACAGCAACTTTAATAGAGCTTTTTGTTTCTCACGGAGACTCTCTGACCTCAATAAGAAAAACAACAGAGAAATAAGTAGGGTCTGTGTTTCTATAGTGAGGGACTGTCTCTGTCAGAGCTTTTTTAGCTATCTATTATAGTCCAATATATTTTCTAGTACCTAAAACATTGAACTTGTGTAATGTGTTTATTTTGTTAAGCCACCCGTTCATTAAATCCACCTACGCATCCAACTAACAATGCAAGCAACGGCAGTATCTCAGTCTGTGGAGTGAGAGCAGGCAGCTGGATAGGGGCCAGAAGAAAACATCAGAAAATAGAGAAAAATGTCCATTTCATTTACTGGATCGACTGTCCAGAACCAGAAGCTATTTAATTATTAATGACAGGAAACACGTAAAGGCAGAAGGTCCTCACTTTTGAGACACTGGAGATGGATCATTTTTGGAACCTTTGGTCAATAAATCCCAAATACTGGATTAAATATAACAAACATCCTCATAGCAACAACCGAAAAGGGTTTTTTTGCCAGTGACTCCCAAAAGGACAGACTGAAATAAGAACATCCTTCCAACTGTGAAACTAAGAGGTGTTAATGTTTGCTATAAACATGATGTAAACTTCGATGCAGTACTGTTTCCCTGCCCATTGGTGCTGGTTGAAGCTGTGCCTGGATTGCATTGGTTATAATGACCCACATTGGATCAAATCTGACCTTGTAATTGTGAGTATATGCATTGAGCTATAGGCTACACCCTTAATTTAAGCTGCACCACTATGCAGTAATATGAAAAATAAACATGCATTAGGCTGCAGTGGATTTCTTTCCCTCAAAAGCCACATCCTTGGCTTCTAAGCTGTGTATTTGTGGAGAAGCTATGTATATCGTATGCTAACCCGGTGCATGAGGTCAGGAGTGAGATGCCAGAGCAGCCACCCCGTCCAGCGCTGCGGCTTCAAGTTTGACTTATGCGACTCACATCCAGCCACCAAAGTGCTCCGAGTGAAAAAAGGGCCAGAGA
Source organism: Hypoplectrus providencianus (assembly GCA_028566105.1). Classification (NCBI taxonomy): domain Eukaryota; kingdom Metazoa; phylum Chordata; class Actinopteri; order Perciformes; family Serranidae; genus Hypoplectrus; species Hypoplectrus providencianus. The sequence continues at coordinate 2,403,587 of JAOWBC010000904.1, read as the reverse complement.
GTGGCCGCGCCCTGAGAGCAGAGCTGCTGTATATGGATGGCTGGTCTTCCAGCTGACCCAGCTCCCTAATTGGATAGTGTTACATAAGCTGGACTCCCCCAGTGCACTTGAAGGAAAACACAGTGTGTGTGCATGCGGTGCTTCAGCGTGTGGAGTGGTGTACAGTGTGATTTAAGGGATAAATTGAAGGTTTCTGTCAGAGATTGAAGGAGTGTAAATTGTGTTTTCCACGCTGACTGATGAAAACACAAAGCAACTAACAACACAAAAGCCTGACTGTGTTATTTTGAAGCGTCTGGCCTGATTGCATCTCACTTTTAATTGGTAGCAGTGGTTCCCTCGGTGGGCAGTGGATGTTGTCCTTGCCAGCAGCTTCAAGCTGCATTGTTGTTTTCAGTGTTTCGGAGGGTTTTGCAGATAGACTCACAATAATTTCTAAAGTAGCACTGCTCCGTCGTCTTAATGTTGTCTTTTTATCCAGTTCATTAGTTTTTACCAGGATCCGGCAGCCTTGCAGCTACAGTCTGCTCAGTGCTTCCCCTCCTTTCTGTTTCATCTGATAGGAAGCTTTCAGTAGAGTCATCACAGGGCTAATTTTAGGAGTTGGTGAGTTTAGGAAGAGCCTGGTGTAAAACATAAACCAGATTGAGAAATATATCGTTAAGTGGGTTAAATCAACATAAAGGATAACGTAAAGGATCTTCAAATGCAAATCCGTCTCCAAACTTTGTTTTTCTTCTCATTGCTAATTGACTGTGTCCATACTTGGACATACCATGCTTTTCTCTGAGTGTATACAGATTATTAGACAATAGACAGATTGATAGATAATTATTTATTAATTCTAGTTGGACATTTTAGATGTTGAGTCTATAGTTTAGTTTTGATGGTGTGGGCGCCCACACCAGCTCCCTCTGCAACTGCTGTTGTGGGATGGAAACAAAATCAAAGATGGCACATGTAATCTCCTTCAGCAGATAATGCACCTGGAGGCTCATGGCATGACAATCATAGACTGTATAAAACTATTAAACAAAGCTTTTGGTCCCATTTTAAAGGCTTCAGTTTGGTAGTACAGAATGGGTAGGAAGCTAGAACAACCTCTTACTCACAGCAAGCAAACTATATACGAATTCAAAGCAGGTTTTGAGCCTGGAAAAGTGACAAAATTAAATATTCTTAAACCGCAGCATGCATACTAAACATGGCCGATTGTCCAAATTCTCCCACAATGCAATACTCCAAGGAAATAAAGGAGCTCGTCACAGCTTGAAAAATAATTATACTGTGGATGTTGGCCAGAGAGCTCCAGAAATATATTAGGAAAACCAAACAAACAAAAAAGTTTTGAATCTTAAACTTAAATAATAAGTTATTTTGGCCACTTTTAGGACAGTGGAAACAACAAGATTACTGTTTAGTTTTAATAGCTTGTGCAACAGAAGTTAATCTGTCTTAAACAGTAACCTCAGTTTGTCAAATGACAAGGTTAGAGATACAGCCAATAATAAATAAACAAAAATAAATACAGCTAAGAGCATTGTCATGGTAATAACACCCTTAATCATCTTTAATCCCACAAAGTCAAACAATGACGGCTATTAGCAGCAGACGAGGATATTGTGCGTTCTCCAAATATCATCTGCTGTTATTTTTCTTGCTGTTATTTACCCTTGAACTGGCAAGCTTTAAAAATATAAAAGCCTGAGAAAGTTTTATGGTAGCAGCTGCCACAGTGCAGGTGTTGGGGGGGGGAATAAGAGGCTTTTTGGGTCTTTTTTATTCTTTTGTGACTAAATACTCTTTTCAAGGGGCTCCGAGGGATGCTGATAGAGCCTCGTAAGTGTTCAATTACTCCCCCAGCTTGTTACTCAAGGATGCTTGAGTTCACAACAGCACCCTCGCAACATCTTAATCCGTTACAGAACTTTGAAGTGGTCTCCGCTAGCTGTAAAATCAGTTGTGTGATGATAAAGGTATGCAGAAGCTGGTGGTATCATGAATAAATAACATTAAAAGAAAGTAGCCTGAGGGATTATAAAGTATAGATAAAGCTCGGGATTAGAAAGGTAAGCGCTTTGCTTTGATATGTGAGGTTCTTATCGCAGAACGTGTTTACAATTCCTGGCCCCGGTCCAACATGAGCAGAGCAGGCGGAGGGAAACACTTCACTCAGTCATGACTCTGCAGACAGAAGGAAAAAAAGTCATCATTTTCCTGGTTACAAAGGAAGCGGTGGCTGTTACGAAAAAGGAGACAGGAAAAAGTTTTACCAAATGAGGCATGGGTTTTAGGGTTCAACATGAAATGACAACAAAGGTGAGGTGGCTGCTCAAGCACTGCAGCAACATCCTTTTACAGTCAAAGAGAAAGAAAGGCCTCAGAAGTGAAGGAGATTCTGGCTCTGCGGTGAAAGGGAGATTATCTCCAATTGTTCCGTTCAGCCCGCCTAAGCTGTCCTGATTTACTTTCAAATCAAATCATTCATTTCTCAGCCTCATAGGCGCCCACCTATAGCATGCAGAGTATCAGCCGTCCTGCAGTCGATGCATTAAAGTGCAGACCGGAGCCCGGCCCTTTCGCCGGAAGTGTTCAGTAATAGAAAGCACAAAGCTCTCCAGGCTCATTTATTAGAGCTCTGCTTCTTGTGGAATTATAGTGAATGAAATAGGTCATCAATTTTCATGCTTGGTAAACTCTTCTCGTCTTGCGGCCACCATAGAGGAAAAAAAAAAAAAGCAATAATGGAAGGTTGTCGGTGCTGCAGAGGTGGCAGCCAAAGGGCACCTTTATTAATAAGAGAGAAAAAACAAACCGCTTCGTTGATGAGCTTGAATGATGAATGAAGCCCTCCCCTGAGCCGGGTGAAGGCTCAGGTGAACAAATCAATTCAGATTACTTTTCAACCAGCATCATTTTTCCCCATGTTCGCCAAATGTAATCCACGGTCTGTTAACCCTTTCACACATGAGCTATTACTTAATGATGATGCGTCCAGTGTGAACACATACACGGCATCAAACACAGTCAACACAACACAACCCAAGGAAAAAATATGGTAATGTTTCATATCACCCGAGTTGGATGAGAAGTTTGATACCAGTGGCAGATCCGTTCTGAGAGCTAGCTTAGCACAAAGACTGGAAACATCAGGGGAATACGTGCCGTTTCCCCTTTATTCTAATCTTTTAGCTAAGCTACAGTGGAGACCTGAGATATGAATCTCTCTGCAAGGAAAGTGGATAAACATTTCCCAAAATGTCAAACTCTTGCTTGCACACATTCATCTAAATTATTACCGTCAAACTCATTCACTTGTTCTACAAAACCCCGAACTTTGTCTCGTTTCATTTGTTGAAATCCGAACAAATAGTTGTATTTTCTTTCATTTTGTCATGACTTTCAGAGGAAAAAAATTTCTGCCTTCAGATCAATTCGGAGAAGAATAAGTGGCAGTGACAGTTGTTACATCAGCCGTTGCCATTTACCTGCTTCTGCTAAAAAATAAATATTAATAGCCCTCATTAGTTTCAAATTTAATGATTGAGCATGGTCATTATTTTCACATCTTGACAGTCGGGGGCAAGCCGGATAATTAACAGGGAATGCATTGCCGAGCAGACGCTCATACCTGAGATATCCAATGGAGACAAGACGTATTATTACCACAGCTATTTTTTCATGTTTATGCTAATCAACCTGGGTTATGCAGGAGGCGGTGCAGCCTTTCAGCTTTATTTGTGAGGAACCATGAAATCAATCTTTGGTCACATCGGCTGGCTGCATGTCACCTTTGAAATCATGTTCAGAGCAATTGAAAGCCATTTCATGTTGATAAAGCCAATGGGGACGGTGGGAGTTGCATTTGTCTGTGAAAATTATCACAGTGAGGGGCTCTGTTTCAACACCAGCGAACCCTCCAACGGCTGGAAGATGATACAAGAGGCCTAATAATCACAGCAGAACACAGTAACAGTGTTGTGGGACTGAAATCTCCCTCTAGAGGTGTCATATTAGATCTAATAAAATGCAGCATATGTCGTTTGCCAGGTTTGTTATTAAAAGCAATTCCATTCACCGCGGTGTCGGTCGGATCGGTTTTCCCGCTGAGATCCTGAATGACTTCGGGTCGTTCAGTTAACTACATGTGTCAGTTAGACAAACATACAGCGAGCACAGGAAACTGCTCCTCTGACTCTTATGAGTTCTCCTTTGTGACTGACTCAAAGAAGACATGAGAAATTAGCCCTCTAACAAGTAATAAACATTTATTTTTTAACTGTAAAATGTCCCACTGGGTGCACAGCTTGGCCAGAACTCTCTAATCCCTTGCACTTTTTAGTTTTTTTTTTTTTCTTTTGGAGGCTAGTGGACTCAATTTAAAGACTACAGAGAATATATTAAAACCATACAAGAACTAAAAGATTAAGGAAATCTTTGCCATGATGTCCTGTCAGAAAGGGGATAAAGTAAAGCTCCAAAGGATATTTTCTTTTTTAGCTTTTTGTGTCTGATTATTTCTGCACACTGGAATCCCCAAACAGTCTTACATTAATTAGATATCACTGAAAAGCTGAAATGTTTGTGGATTCATTTAGCCCAAGTTTATTCATGTGCATCGATGTTCATCCTAACAGCAGCCAGTTCATTTTAGTGAGAGACGTTTTTAAACTCGACAATCATGGAACTTTACAACCATAAATACAGACCTGCAACATCACCATCTAATCCCCGAAAATAAAGCAAATCGCAT
>JAOWBC010000904.1:2378058-2391172 GCA_028566105.1 Hypoplectrus providencianus | reverse complement strand
CACACACACACACACCCTTCCTCGTCATGTTAAATCTCTTCAGAAACCCTGTGAATAGTGTTGGAGCTCCTCCATTGTGGGGCTGTTCTCCTTGGAAGTTCTTGGAAAGGTGATACTCTGAGGTTCTCAAGGTTATCAGCCCGTGTGCCTGTAGGCCGTGATTACTTTCATCAGGGTTCAGTAAACAGTGTGTGATGATTTGTTGGAGGAGCTGCAGCCTTCGCTCCACTGAACTCAGCTCTCAGTGTTTGTCAGCAGTTTGCCTTGTGGAAAGGGCAGCAGCAGGCTCTGCTAACAGCTAAATTCATACTAAAGGCTATTAGTTTTATTGGCTGTTTAATAGCCGTTTAAAGAATCTTCTTGCAGGGATCGATACTACTCCCATATCTGTCTGCTAAATGTGAAACTTCTGCCAGGAGATAGTGAGGTTAGCACAAGATAAAGACTCAGAGCAGTGGGAAACAGCTAGCTTAGCGCTGTCTGAAGGCAACAATTACACCAGCCAACAGCTCAACAGCTACAACCAAATAAATAAGACACAATGTGTGAATTAATGAGCTTCAGACGTGCTGGTAGGGAGATAGTTTTCACTCTGGATGGAGTTAGAGTAGCTGCTGCTGATGCTATGCTAAGCTAAATGCTATAGCTTTATTTATTTTATGTACTCATTTTCTGTCTAATTTTCAGTGATACTTACTAAGCCAAGGGTGTCCATCTATTATAATTATAAAAATGTAGAAAAAAACCTTGTTTGTGTTGCTTCTTCCAAAAAGCATTTTCAGCTCACAGTGTAAACATCAAAAAGCTGGCAGAGAAGTGGCTTCATGATCCAACAGCCGCGTTAAAACTGGATGATATCAGAGTCACATCTTTGTGAGTTTTTTTATTAATGCTTTGTTCTGCACCATGTGATTTTTTAATTTTTTTTTTTGCTCTTCCTGTCCCTCTGCTTCCCTCCCCTGGAACGATCTATCCCCACACAAACAGCTGTTGTGTGCACATACCTGCGCAGCTCAATAGCTTTTACATTATTTATGCCGACTCGCACGAGCGGCAGTATTTCCGCCGAGGCGACTCTGGGGAGCTTGGTGCTCCGCTCGCAGCGGTAAAGTAGTCTTGTCCCCGTGACCCGGTCTCCGTCTTCATCTGCCCGACAGACGCCGAGATGAAGAAAGCTCCAGAATAGAAAATGCAGGTCATATCTGTTTATCCGGGATTAGACTGTTTCTCAAGTATACGTATATATTTATGCCCGGCTCATCCAGTTGCCTCGGGGGTCACGGGAAGATGTGCTTGAAGTGACTCGGAAATATGAGGTTATAAAACACGCCTGTAACGCTTCAGAGTTTGATGTTGCTCGCCATTTTTTAATCAGACGTTTGTGTCAGCATCCCCTCTTCCCTCCGTCCCCGCCTCTTCTTCTCCTCGTCTCCACGGGGCCAGACTGGCTTCTTTCTCACCTCTGATGTTTATTACACAAACAGCACCTAGGATCAAATATTCCTACTTTTTTTTTTCCATCCAGAGAAGCCAAGTGTTGGTGAGAGATAACATGTAGAAGGAGTGGGAGGTGGGGGAAGAGAGAGCTGCAGACTTGTTTATATGTCTTGATCTGACGGGATGAATAATTCAGCAAAGGGCTCCGTGGCACCCCAGGATTATATTCAAAGAATAGTTAGGGCAGTAGGGGGGAAATAGAAAATGGTAAGAGGTGACGCAGGAGACAGAGGCCTTGATAACGGAAAGCACTGTGAATGATTCAAACTCGCTCTCACCCCAAAAAACACACACAAGTTTTAAATCTCCAGCAGAGGTAGCCGTGAATGCCAATCTGGTTTGGGTGATTAGAGGAGATTTCTGCGCCTCACTCTGGGACAGGAGGCGCAGAGAGCGACTGACAGCTCCCTTTCTAGCCGAGGTTGGAGGAATTCTGTTTTGCTGTTTGCCATCAGGCACTCTGAAGTCTTCTTTTGGAATTTTTTACTTTTTTGGGCTTTGCTTTCCCCAGACATTTGCAGCGCTGAGCATATTGCAGAGGGCAACACTGATGTGTTGTTTACTTTGCAGTTTCACAGACTTAAAAAAAAAACCCTGACTCTAAATGTGACCTTCTGCCGGGAAAAACATGCCTCCGTCCCAAGTTAAGTAGATAAACTTGCTGTTTTACTGATGGAAAAATGTGGATGTGTTATAACTGGATACTGAGCTGCCACTTTGTAACCATTTTTCCTAGTGGACACTCGCGGTATTGCAGCCCAAACATTTTCCCATAGACCGCTATTAGAAAAGACTCAGCTATGAAATGGTCACTTATGACAAATTAATACATATTGTTTATCCATGGAGGTTATTTGTTTGTCAAAACGTTCCTCTAGTGTAGAGAAGCTATTTAAAAGCCTGGTTTTGTCTAGTTTGTCATTCGTTAATTCAGTCATGTTTACAATGTGGACGAGGGGTCAAAGGACATCATAAAGCGTCAATATATATAACATTATTTTATTAATTTTTTCTTGAATTAATCATTGAAAATTACCCTGTTATTTAGCCATAATATATATATTAAAAAAACACATAATTGATAAGAATATGAATTATTATTTGACATGAAGTTATCAAATAATAATCTAAACTATATTTATATAATATATATTAATATTATAATAATTGTTTAACAGTTTTCAACAATTTTGTGAAAGTGAAAAAAATAAAATAAAATAATAATAATAATCATCAAAATGCTTGAATTATTACACAAGACTGCATGCCAATTATTTTTTTTATTTCCTATATTCTGTTTTTTTAATCACTGTGAGCCAAAAGTGTCATCTACAGAATGAATGTGATCAGAGGCTGAATGGTCACTTATTTCATGCTTTGGTTGTATAGAACCACTTCAGGAGCATTTAAAAGGCTCCACAGTGATTCCTTGAAAGGCTTTTGAAGCAGCCGTTAGATAAAACCGTCCTCACATCTAAATGTAGCGCGGCTTCCTGCAAACCACTGCTGACCGGAGAATCTCACTTCTCTCTGGAATATAGAAACGCTGAGGAACAAAAACATCCTTTTTTTGTTTCAGGGAATGCTATTCACGTCACACACGCCCTAACTCCAGCTGTTCCATCAATACCGTCCAGTGGTTTGACAGCGATAGAAAAAGCTGTTGTAATCATTATGGGAGTTTCCAAATAAAGCTGACCTCCCCGGAAAGGCTGTGGGAGGAAGAGGGACGGGGCTCCGGCTGGGGAATACTGGAATTCTTTGGGCCGGACTCTGCGGGAAGAGGAGGTGGTGGGAGGAAGCAGGAGCCGCGGTGGGAAGCTGAGCCTGAGCTCCCGAGCTCCTTCGCCCGCTGCAGCGTGTCCTCCGCGTGGGTCTTTTGTCTCATGCGCTGGCATCACACGCGGACAAATTGACTGACTTCCTCCATGTTGTAATTACTGTTTGCTGAGAAACGGCGTATCCCCCTGCGCCGTGTCATTAGGATTAGCACTCGGCGGGGTGTTGCTTTCCATTCTCCTGTAGCAAAAAACTCAATATCCCATCTGTCACAAGCCATTCTCTGCAGCTAAACAAAGCCCGGCTGCACCAACACCACCTAAATGGATTAATCCTCTCGAGCCAACATTATCTGCAGCACCTTGTTTACAGAGGGGGGTTAAAAAAAAAAAAAAGCACAGAACACACCTGAGATCACAAGGCAAACACACACCCCGGCACACTGTTTGTGCTCAAGGTCGCACTTTGAATTTATAGCTTTGAGGTAACAAATGTGGCTCGCAGCCTAATTGGCTCAATTAGAGTTCAAGCTATGAACTAAAAGTCGGGCATGGAGCCAGGAGGACAGGGATGTCACACGACAAACCTCAGGAACAGTTTATTTCAGAGATGATAAGCGGTTCTGCACTTTGAGTCGTGTGATATTGATGTTAAAAGACACGTTTGTGTGGAGGAGCAGCCAGAGACGACATAAATCAGCTTCCTGTTCATTAAAGTCAGACTCTGTATTCATGATACCAGCTGTGATGTTTTCACCAGAACATGAAGATGTACAGTACAGTCTGCTGCTAACCTGCAGCTTTAATCACAAAAACAAATGTTTGAACTCAAACTGCTGCTTGTGAAATTAATGTTTTTTTATCCAGTGTACACACTCGGGTTGAAATATTTAACTGAAAGTGCTGATTTGTTTGCTGTTACTCCAGTGAGTGGGTGATTCATCTCACATCAGCAAGTGTAAAAACTTTCCTGCATGAGCGTTTCCTGTTTCTGACCCGTTCGTTTGTGTGTCTGCAGGTGTGCTGAGCCTGCCGGAGAGTCTGAACCTGCACCGGGACCAGCAGCGCCTGGGACGGGGCGGGGAGGGTCAGGGCTACACCCAGGCCGAGCTCCGCACGCTGGAACAGTCGCTGCTCGCCACACGGGTGGGCAGCATCGCAGAGCTGAGTGAGTGCAGCTTCGTTATCCCTCCACACACACAAAAACTGTGTATTTACTTAGTTTCACCACTGCATCATTAACACAGGGTTTACAGTTCAGTGTTCTATTCTAAATCACATTTCTTTTTGCCAAAAAATTTGCAAAAATAACATTTTCTTACAGGTTTCAGTGTGGGTTTTTTTATTTCAGGTGCAGTAACATTCTAAGTTAACTTTTCCACAGAAAAAAACCCTCTGACACGAGTTCCCCAGAGTAGAAACAGTATAAATCAGTGACAGTGCGCAGAGACTTAATGGATGAGATTTAATTGCTCCCTGTGGCATTTAATGTATGCAAACCCAGCGTGTTACCATTTGGAAGTCACAGCTGACGAGATGCAGCCAAGATAACGCACATATGGAGATCTCAGAAATATTATTTAGTCTATATGTAGCAGGTACACAAACAGGTTCTGACTAATACATCTGTCTGCTTAGATCAAATATTAACATAATTTAATCAAAGCTGAGATAAAAACCTGCCCCCCTCAGTACAAGTGGCTCCTGTTGCAGAGTTTTATTAATAATCTGCACTTAGAATACAGTTAAGGTGACCTGTAATGATCTATAAAAACACTACATTTAAACCTTTTCTACCCCGATTAAACTTAAAGTGTGGTTATTATAGTGAGATTTAAAGGCGTTAGCTCCTGACCGCTCCAGGCTGCAGTGATTGGCTCCCAGACTAATGTGGATGAGCAGCACGACGCTTGGTTCACATTATAAATGCGGCCGTGATTGTTGAGCACATTAAATGTGATCGTCTCAAGGACTTATTTCCATAACTGTTTGCCAAATCGGCCCATTAGTGTGAAGGAATGCACTCTCCCCGTCCCCGTGGGTCCGTCACGGCGGTCTGAGGCCACGCCGCCGCCTTCACACGGTCCCCTCACCCCTTCTCCTCGCCCGCCTCCCCCTCCTCTGCCTCACCTCTTCTGTTCCAGCTGTTCTAACACCTGTTTATGAGTCACGCCGCCCAGAGACCTTTTAAATCCAAGGTCACCGCCTCAGAGGCTTTTAACCTCCACTTGAAAGGGAGCACCCCCCACTTTTAGCTGCTCCCGCCCCCACCCACAGCCACACATTAGATCATCCCGTCCCCCGCAGACATCTGCACATCGGCCCTGGACGGATGTTTGCGACCATCCACCGCGCATCATCGATTACAGCAGGAATTTGTAGTCTCTCCTTGTCACCGGTTGCTCTGCCACAGTCGTGATTAAGCCCCTGAGCACTTTGTGATGCATTTATATTTATGGTGCAAGAAGATGCAAGATATAAGACATGCAGGAACTGACAGGAGATTTCAGGGAATGAGCTTCAGTCTCTGGAGGGAGCAGAGAAAATCCACTCTAAACCTGTAATAACTGATTTTTTTGGCTGCAGCTTAAACACAGATTCACTCATAGCAGACAAACGTGGCAAAGGCCAGAAAGCGTTCGCAGTAAATCCCTCACATCATGGTCATGTTGTCAGGCAGCAGCCACACAGCGCTCACTGCAGAGTTTGGCTGCTGGGCCGGAGCCACTTGATCCGAGCTTCCTGTGACTGTTAAATAAGAAGCAGAGCAAAAACAAAAGCCATTCCTCAAAACTCTCTCCTCTAAGTAACTTCTTTGTTGCTCACCCTGTAGTGCTTTAAATCTCTTATATTTACAGGGGCAGGAAAACCCCAATGCAGGGGTCACATTAATATAATATTTACAATATTTTCCATCATTTGCACAGAAAAAGCACCGTAACTGATGAGAAAAGAGAGATTGGTGCATCTCTTTTCTATGGGGTTGACATAAAAGGCTCTTCTTGTCTCTATGCACCTAAAACTGTACATTATAGGCTTAAAGGACTGTTATTTATATTATCTTTTAGATGAAAAAACAAATACTACACATACTAAAATATGAAAGTGACAGGTAGCAATAGATTCTCTGAGATTTCTTTTTGTGGGCCATTTTTCTTGCTTTATTTGATCGTGACAGACAGAGAGGAGGACCTGCTGAAATGAGACCTCAGTCCAGATTGGTACCCAGGTCTGTTTCAACAAGGGCTCAGCTTCGCTGTGTGCTTTATAGTGACGGAGGTTTTAGGAGCCTGTCCGTCAAAATGATTGACAACAGAAAAGCTTCTGACCCAATGTGAAAAGTCGATCAGGAAAAAAAACAATAAGTAAGAGTTGAATTTATCTGTTGAGGTTTTTTTTTAGCTCTGTTTTGGTCTCCACCAGCTCCTGAGGGACATGTCTGTCCCTGTAAAAGCTCGACAGTTTCTGCTGTTTGTTAAGGTAAAGTTTTATATATGCAAAAATCCTCAACATGTCGGCGTTGTGTGGCAACTGTCAGCACTGTGAAGTGATGGACGCTCTGTTCACACACTGGGATGGGAGGGCGGATGAAGCTGCACCGGCTGCTGTTTGATTCCTGGTTAATGCGCCGTGAGTTCGACCCCCTCGGCTGGACAGAGGTGGACGTGTGGCTGTGATGCAGCTGCTGCCAGCTGCTGGCGGCCCTGCAGAGGATCTCAGTGGATCCTGGGGGATGATTTGCTCCTCCTGTTGCCGTGTGAACAGACCGATGTACAGAGTCGCTGCATGACGCGAGTGTGAATCCGTCTTATCGAGTGCATGGCGTTTGCATTAAGGGCGCCACTTTTAGCATGTGCTGCCATCTGCGTCTGCTACAGACTAAAGGAACTTTTGCTTCTCATTTTTAGATGCTTTTTATTTTCATCAGCAGACTTCAGTTTGTTTGTCAGAAACAGGTGCAACAACCTGTGAGAGCAGTTTGCCTGTCATCTACACAGCTTGTGTGTAATCAGCCTCTCTGATTTATGCATCTATTTGAAGATGATAGTCTGTGTTCCTCAATGTTCTTATTGCCCAAAAAATCCCAGTTGAAAAAAAGAAAAAATATCATAATATAAATATTATTTTTTTAATAAATATTCATTAGATTGATTTGTGTAGAGATGGGATATGTATTTTCCATTTTATTTTATTTGTATATTTTTTATATTTATTTATTTATTTTGGACAGCCAACCTTTAACTAAATTATTTGATATATTTTTTTTATTATTTTTATTTTTTTATTATTTATAAGAGAAACACTGCAGTGTTTTGGTGTAATTTCCATGTGAATAAACCTCGAGCTAATTCCCAACACCAGGCCCTCAACAGGCATCGACAGTTCAAGCTGTCATTAAAGTTGCATGTTACAGTTTAAAATGTTAAAATCAGTGCATATAATAATCATGACAAAAGAAATTAAATTAACTAAACATCAATGGCAACACACAAGCAAACAGTCACACAGAAAAAAGTAAAGTGCTAAGCTGTTTCAGGAGATTTATTTTACTACCTTTTTTCCCCCTTTTTTTTATTGTATAATGTTTAAAAATGCTATTATATATTATTTTATTTTACATTTATTCGTGTAAATATTACAGAGAAATCCATATAAAATGTCTATTCTCACTCTGATCCAAAAATTACCACATCATAACATACCGTTTTATATATATAAATATATATATATATATATATATTTACATTTTAGCACCTTATTTTCTGTAAAGAAACATAAAGTGAGGAACCTGCAGAGGAGGCTGCAGCATGCACTCACTGCTCGTTAATCTCAATGTGTTTAGTGCTTTGTAATAATTGATAATTTAATTGAAAGAGCAAATCTAAATTTTTTATCACTTTAATCAAACCAGAACTGTAAAAGTGAATCTGGAAATGATCCCCTTGTTTCCAGTCAGAGCTGAACTCAGTTTGTGTCTCCACACACTGCAGATTTCCTTTTTTTTCTCTCTTTAAAAGCATTCGAGTGCATCTGACATTATTTCTTTTCCCTGTTTGGGAGGAAAACATGTAAGAAAGATGCAGCATGACACACTGAAGTTTTCACGTAATTATCTGTGGCTCCTCTCAGTGCTGTTAGCAGCACCAGAACATTTTCCTCTGCAGATGAATCCAGCAGAATTCCTGCAGCAGCTCGATTGTTTTCATGTGCTTCAGAAATGAGATTACTGCCAGAATATGAGGATTCCTCATGTGTGTGTGAGGCTGTGGCGTTCATTTAAAAGGCTGCCAGGCGTCTCAGCAGGCACCCGCTTCATACAGAGCAATTAAATTCAATGATCACAAAAAGAAATAATGTGATAATGACAGGTTAATGTACATTCTCCTACGTCACCGAGCTGAATCAAACAGATGTTTCACGGTCCGTTTTCACGCCGTGTCTCCGCACGAAGCGTTTAAAATCTGCTCAGTATCAACACATTCAAATTGTTTAAATTGAAATCAATTTTAAGCTATTAGCTCGATATCGGAACAATAAACAAAACCACTTGAAAGTTAAACGGCCGCACGGAGCCGGTCGGCGGGCCAATTTCACACCCGAGCTGTTTGGTAATCAATGGATGATAGAAGAGGCTGTTAAAGAGCAACATTCATCACTATATCCATAATTTCATTCTCCAGAGGTGGAAAAATAAGTCTTTTATTCCTGAGGTCACCATTATCTCCCCCCGCTCGTCATATTTCACGTCTCTGTCGGAGCGAGGAGAGCGGGTCGCTGGCGGCGGGCTGGGCCAGGCGGCGCTCCGGGTGTTTGCACTTCCCTCATCTGGTCACGACACGCTGCCATGACTGATTACTCTGCTTCCCTGTTTAACTTCATGAGCTCTGTGTGTGTGTGTGTGTGTGTGTGTGTGTGTGTGTGTGTGGTATAGGATCCATAGGCGCTGAGCTGACATATTGTGACCAGGTGTGACAGAGAAAGGCCGTTCATCTGTCGGCCCTGGGGGTCGGACAGCAGCCGCTGGCCAAATAAACGCCGTAATGTAATCCAGCGCTGGCCTCCAACAATGGGGCCCTCTGGTCCTGCAGCCGGGTGTGCCTCCACACTGCAAATATTCAAAGAATGAACTCGCTTAGCCAGGAAACAGAAACCTTTAAATGGACAGTTTGGATTTTGTGGGGTTGTATGAGGTACATATAGTGCGTTACCTGCCTCTCTATGTTGGGAGATCCAGACAGGAAACAAATGAATGTTTTCCAGCAGAACCACCTAAACAAAGGTCCAACCTAAACATGTTCTCACCTTTATGCGCATGCTGTATTTGACTGATTTTTGTTGCTATCCACAGCTGGTTTTGAGACTGGTCTCCCCTCTAAAGCATTTCTTATTTTGTCATTTTTCTTTAAACCAATCCAAAAGCATCCAAGATTTTTAACATTCTACATGGTATTTCTCTGTTGTTAAAACTGCATTGCATTGAGTTAAGGGTTCACTGTGACTTCCACTCAAAGACCTCCACTCACTGCCAAAGCAAATCCAACATTTCTCACTGCTGCTGCTTCAAAATAAAAGCTTTCCAGTGCCTTTTATTCTGAAGCAGTGACAGAAAACATAATTTTTGCACCAACAGCAGCCAGATATCAAAACTGTTTCTATGACAAGACAGAAGTTTTAGTTCCAGTGTTTTCTGACAGTGAATCAGTTGAAGTTATTGGAACAAGGAGCTCCACTGCCAGCTGTTATCTGCAACAGGCTGCACACCTGAAACTTCTTTATTAAACCAGCTGGTTAAACGGCTTCAGTGGTTGATCTTATCTCCAGGACTCACCACAGTCACCACAGCTGTCACCAAATCAACCAGGAGGATAGAAAAACCCTCAGCAACATGGACTGAACCATTAAATTTTAATGTCCTTTTTTATTTGACAACCCAAAACATGATTTGCGTTTTTTAGGCTGATCTGTGGGTTTTTCATCACAGGCTGTGTGCTTTAAACATCCAGGCGTCTCTCGCTCTGTATTTTCCCGGGCTGACAATAGCCAGCTTGAAAAATGACTCATCGTGTATTCTACTGTGCATAGGCAGAGAGGAAAAGTGCTTATTCTTCAGGGCTGAGTGGATTTCACAAAGAGAGGAATCCCTCTGCCCCTGCAAAGCTGCAGGAGTTGTGTGTGGTTTGAAAGGGTACAGAAAATTGCACGGCACCGGTGATGTTGCTTCTCTTTTCCCGGGCAGTGATTTCCTCCTGAACGCCTCTCCAGCGGTAGTGACCACGTGCTCCACATTTCTCCCCATGAACAAACAATGTTTTCATGATGAATTATTATTGAAAAAGTCCCCTCTTCCTTTTCTTTCCCAGCAGCCAAACAGGATTTCATTAAAACGCCCGTGACTCAGACTACTTTCCCTTTCGTCTCTGCTCCATTATCCCACACTCACCATGTGGATGTGAGATAATGGGTTATAGCTCACACACACACACACACACACACACAGGCTGAGGAGCTTCACTGGGAGGTGTTACATTTCATCCTATGCCATTCTCATTTGTCATCATATTAGAGTTGAAATACTCCTCCTGCTCGGCCGTGCATCATCTCTCCTAATCTCACGTCTGACCCACTTCTCAGGACGGGTGACAGAGCCGAGAAAAATGAGTCAGTCAGGTTTATTTCCTCTTTAAAAAGTGGTAAATTAAGAAAACACCGGGATGCATTTTGAGCTGAATCGTCACCGTTTTCTGTTTCTCTTCACACATTTTGCAGCTGCAGATGATAACGTCCCCCTCGTGTCCTTTCCAGTGTCTCCCTAATGGACGTGTCAGGGCAGGACTGTGTCTCAATGTGCTGGGAAAGGTTCCCGCTGTCGTTCAGTCCTCTTCATTTCATTTCACGCGTCCCCCCTCGGAGGTCTGTGGTGCCATTCACATCTCCATGTCTGCCCATCTTAGAGCCCCAAAAATACATATTTAAAAATCTGTTGACTTGGCTGTAAACGGCTCATTCAGTCACTGGAACAGGGTGCGGCCATTTTTCCTTATCTGTCTCCCAGCACCTTTAGGAGGACAGAGGGGGCCTGCTGACACAAACAGCCCCCTCCTCACAACCCTCCAGACACACACCTCCTCATCTCGCACAAAAGACACACGCTGGAGAATCTTGTAGGCTGCTGCTGCTGCATGCTGCAGTAATTACACGAGGCTGGATTCATTATTGTATAATGGTTTCATGTCCCTCGATACCTGCCACGGGATCCCACTCGCTCTGCGCTGCAAAGATTACAACAGCGATTAAAGAGCTGTTTGTGGAAAAACTGGAGTGGTTTTCAAAAGGAAGATGTAAGATTTTCTAGGATGAATCTGGGGGTCTTTCCTGCTCATGTCTTCATTAGCACGGTGTTGGTTCGCTCAAGGTCAAAGACGGAGGCTAAAGGAGGCCAAACGTGGCTTGAAAGCGAACATTTTTGTCCTGAAATCTCTATTTGGATCCCAATTAGCCTCCACAAAGAAGTAGCTAGTTGTTCTAAGATCAAAACAGAAAACTAGAGGGGCACTCAGAGACCACCGGCCCCAGGCAAGACCAAATGCTCCATCTATCAGTGTTAATCAAAGTGAAAAATAATCGCTGTGTCCGCCCTGTGATTCAGAACTGCTGCTAATTTTATTGAGTTATTTTTTGGCCCGTGCTTCACCTTTCTACCACGTTTCAGGAAAATCAGACTCATAATTATTTAGTTAGTAAACCTTGCTGACAAACCGATAGAAAAACATAAATTTGTCACAGTTACAACAGTGCACAAAGCAGTTACACAGCATCAACAAAACAAAGAAAGACAGAACATGTCATCTGTAAGTTAAATGTCTGTTTATATGAAACACGTTTTTGGACCTTTAATATAAATTGTTTGATTGTTTGAACAGCTGTTTATCACACTACACCTACAACTAGCTTTATACTCTGCTATAGTCATTTCTAGGGGATATATTTATCCTTATAATGAGATTTTTGGGCAAGCAATGGTTGATAAATCGTGTCATCATCTGCAACACAATCCCTGATTGGCTGGTTTTGTTGTTGTTGACATTACAGTAGGTGATCTGAGTTGCTGTTACTTTTCTCCCGTTTATTTCCTTTCCCTCCTGAAGCTTTGGGATCTTCCTGGTAACTCATGACTGATAGCATCTGCTTGCGCCTTGGCACGCGTCTCTGTTCACCTTCTCCCTGACTGTTTGGAAGGACTTCCTCCAGCAAGGACAAGGATTAACTTTGCTTCCTTGTGTTTGATATTCACCTTGGCTCTTTCTCCAGGAGCACTGCCGTCCGTCCCTTTTGTCATCCATAATCCATTGACAAAGTTTCTAAAGGCTGGTGTACAATTCCAGCACAAAAAGGGTGAACAAGGGCGGGCGGCGGATAAAGATCTCAGCAGTTTACGTGCCAGCTGAGAAAGCATCGCATGGCGAGCTGGCCGGCGGCGGCGAATAGAGAGCCAAAGACTCACTTAAAGAACGACCCATCACGCCAAAACATCTGCGTACCGCTCTGATTATACAACCGCAAACACAGGACGGATTTATGAGTGTGAGACTTCTTCTCTTGTCCTGTTTGCCCACAAGGACACAAACATTGACCGAACGCTCTTGAAGTTAATAACCTCCAATAAAACTCACCCATTTTAAAGTAATTAAAGTATAATCATAAGTATTTTAGATATGAAACTTCTTCTGCTTGGCGCTATAAGTCTATCAACATTTAAAAAAAATATTAATTTATAAAAAAATGTGAAAAACTTCAACCTCACACCATAAAAAGAAAAAAAATGTTAATTAAAAAATAAT
>JAOWBC010000904.1:2323515-2335375 GCA_028566105.1 Hypoplectrus providencianus | reverse complement strand
GCTTTCATCGAGGGCTATTTCCTGAAGAACATGGTGCTGCTGATTGAACTCGACGGCTTCAAGCAGCTGCTGTACGAACCTCCGGCGGCGGAGAGCCCCGCGTCCAGCCCCGGCATCTGCTCCGACATCCTCCTGGACCTGGAGAAAACTCTGGCCACACGCATCCACTCCATCCACCTCTCCACCTCCAAGGGCTCCGTGGTGTGACGCCATCCTCTCCAGGAGCCCTCCGATCCAGGCACAGCATCCATGTAACACCACTTGTAACATGTCAGCGCCCTGCGTACAGCCCCGCCCACCTGTCCTCGCCCCCCCGCTGCTGAAGAGGGGCTGTCGGATGTTTTTTATGTCAGGGATTCCCTTTAATTGTGCGTGTGGCAGCCGTCGTCTGCGGGCCACAGTTGGCATAAAATCAGAGAGAGAACTTTCTCACTTTGTCAGAGGCTTGAACTCTGTCGTCCCAATGGCTCCCACTGATCACTTCACACCCCAAACAGTAAAAAAACTGTCAAAAAACAACAAAAACAGAACAGACTCAACCCAGCAGTGTCACTTAGACTTAATCGTGATAATAAAACTTATTGTATTTCATATAGGAAACGTGCATGGAATACATTCTGTACACCTTTTTCTGCTTACAAAGGTAGAGTAGAACTCAATAAAAGCAGCTTTCTCATCGTCTGATATGAGACTTTAGGTTTACAAACATCACTTTATGGAAGTGGATGCCATCGCAGTATAAAGTTTGACACATGCCAAAATATAATCTACTATACAACCAATAAAAGTGACTAGTAGCAATGCCAGCAGACATTCATTCTGTCACTTCTCTGTTGGACACGTTTCACTGTGTTATATATCTACTGTGTGCAGAGGCCAAGCTGATCACAGGAACTTCCACCGCGGCGCTGATTAGACTGAAGACGGCCCACTCAGTGAAATCTATGCTGACGTATGCTTGAAACATGGATGTCCAACTGGGAAATTAACTTGTGATAACTCCACTGAACACTGTTTTTTGCATGACACCTCCTCAACTGAGCTGCCCTGATATTGCTTTTTATGCAGAGCTTACTTCACGGACCCCAAAGGGAAGTAAGGGAAAACGCTGCTTCTTAACTTTCTATCCACTGCAAAACTGACTGAGCGGGCTTTGGAGATGGGTTTGGCAGGGACTTTCTCTTTAAAGATATTTAAAGCAGAGTGTAAATACGTCCTAGAAGTCATCGTGCTGGTCGTTGTTTTTTTTTTTCCTTTTATTTTGTAAACCTTTGTACAGTATTCTCCCACACTCGCTTGGCTGATGACACCAGTCTCACTGAATGTTGCTCCCTGAAACTGTTTGTTCCTGTTTGTGTCTGTTTATGCAGAGTTGCATGTTTAATCTGTTTGTTTGAATCCCCCGTTTCGCTTTAGGTGTGCTTTCTGTGTAGGTCAGTAGAGCTGAGCAGGTGGCTGTTCCAGTTGAAGTCCAATCAAAAGATGCTCTCCGTTTTGGATAATTTGCCATTTCTGACACATTCCAGATGATCAGGGTAGGCCACAAAATGCTTTTTAAATCACTTTTTGTTCGGCTTCACCTCAGCTGAATTTCTCAGTAACTCCGTTTATCAGAGGCACAACAATGTTTCATGACTCTAACAGTCCCAACTACTTGTTTTTATCATGTTTAAGAACATGTGACTGGAGATTGCCTTGGTAGCAAAATCAAACACTGCTTCATCTTCTGTTTTTGTCTGAATGGAACCACAATTTATGACATGAACATCAATCTTTGGGAAATTGTTTACTGAGGTAATACATCATTTTCAATGTAGGGTCTTTTTCTCATAGACTTCTATACAGTCAGGGTTCTGTTTGCCCCCTGTTGGTTGCCTCTTGGGAAAAACACTCCCTGGACGAGCAGCTTCACACGTTCTGGCAGTCATTAGTCATCAAGATCTCGATGAGAAACAACACGTCTAACAAAAAGCATCATAGCGGCGACAATTACTGTGGAGGAACAGACAGCATATAATCAAAACAAGAAAAACAATTTATGTCCAAACAGGAGAGGGAGATCCAACAATAACTCATGAATCATGTTGTTTTCTGGATTACAGAAATATTGTTTGTCTCACAACCTGGTGTTCATATAAAAGATTCATGTTGAAATGGTTCCAGGCATTTTTAAATTTTGCTCTCATTCTTTATTGGCTGCTACAGCCTGCGGCTTTTAGTACAAATGTGTTGTTTCATATTGTGACTCCTGACTAACATCCGTGACCAAAATGTTGTGTCTCTGATAAACCCAGTGCACAAAGCTCGCAGATATTCATCCTTTTGTTCCACATGATTGCATTTACTAGTTAACATTTATCAAATCTAAAAGGACCAAATGTGAAAGCAGACACTTGTTATTCAGCAGCCCCAATGTTTAAACCCTTTCAATTTAGGAGAACATCATAGAGTACATTTTATGAATGTAACAAAAGTTCAATTTTTACAAAATGTGCAATATCTGCAGTCCAGCAACAAACCAAAAACAAGATGCTTCCCTCTGTTTCCTCTCAATGCAAATGTCTCTCAAGTGTCCTCATGCTTTGTGATGTTTCTACATGAATTATCTGACTGTACCTTCACATAAGGGACAAAGCTTAAAACATTGTAGCACACTCAAAAATATTGAATTATTTGTTTTGGGCCAAAAGCAAAAACCCATACAGAGTTGGTTTAGGTTCTGTAAATAGTTACAGAAAATAAAATATAGATATTATCCTACGACTTTATTTTCTTACCGACATACATAGCACTATATATTTTATTTTACATTCCACAGCTATTTTGTTTTACAAAAGTGAAAAAGATTATATAAAAAGATGCTCTAAAGTTATAAGCAATATTTCCATGTATAACTCTTCTGAGAAGTACAGAGATTAATATGCCACAGGTTACAGAGCTACTCTATAAATGTGAATTAAGACACATGACAACAAAGGAGTGACTGAAAAAAAAACTATTTTTATTTGTATTTTTCTGACATCACATATTGTATTTTATTTTAAATGTGTTCACTCATTTAAACAGAATAATTCTATCTTGTTGATTTTACCCTGAGCTGCTAATTTATTCAGACTCACGCTGCTTGAAGTGATTAATATATAACTTCATATTAAATCATCATACACGCCCACATTTAATTGCTATTCAAAGGTGAAATGTAACTTAAAGATGCAAACCGTTTTGTCTCCACAGAGGTAAAAAGGTTCATAATGATGTCAAGCACTTATTGTGCCAGTCTCACTCACATGATTTAACAGTGAGCTTTAAGTTGAAGTCTTATTGTATCAAACAGCAGCTGAATATGGCTTTAGAATAAGAGAATAAGCCAAAATACTTTTTTATTAGTCTTAATGTGATGCCATTAGCAAAAGACTAACTTTAGCTCGCCCCTGTGCCGGGGCTTTTGATTCGAAACTGGGTCAAAGCCGTAGAGTAAATGTCGGTTCGCATGGCTCTTCTTGTTTAATGTTGTTGAGAATGTGCTGCTTTGTCAAACAAAACTCTCCCCTTAATTTGTCTGAGCATTTCTTTGCCTGCGTGTTTGTTCCTTCCTGGTAATAAACAACATTTCTCCTAGACGCAGTGGAAACATGCATGGGATATTCACTAGATTTCAAATCCACAGTTGAGGGGAGGGAAGAGGGTGGGTGGGGGGAGAACTTTTGCTATTACTTTTCCTTTGATGAGAACATGTATATTGTACAAAATATATATATGAAATATAAATTATACATGGTGTGAGAAGCAGGGATGTGGTGGAGTATAACAACAAAAAGGAATGTTACACTCGTGCTACAGTTTCTGTTGTTCCATGACATGCTTTTGTGGACAGCTAATAAACGACCAGAGTTTAAACCATATCACGGTCTTTTCTTGTGTGTGTGCTTAATTTGTTATAAAATGTATAGAGAAGCTAAATGAAATGTGAACCAAAATTAGATACCATAGACATTCGTTTGCTGCAGCCCTACAATTCAGAATTAACAGATGGAAGCAAACAAGGCAGTTTGGAAAAACTTTTATTCTTTTACAAGGACACTGCAGCTTCCCCCTGAATAAAAATGTGACAGATCTGGCCACAGCCCAGCAGCAGGGTGTTTTATCGATCCTTTTACTTCGACCGAGCAAATGACTCAAGGTACTAAAAGTCATGACAGCTCCCTCACAAAGCCGGTGGGCCGTCCACAGTCAGACTGATGAAGAAATACAAGGTCGTTAAAGGTCTGGAGGAGGATTTGGCTTCGGCTCCTTTTTGGGGATTCCTTTTTTTAGTCTGTCTCCACAGTAATGCACTGCTGCAACGAGGGAAGGGGATCATTCCTTCATGACAGAATTATTACTGCTACCGCCATGCAAATTTAATAATAGTTATTCATTTACAGCTATAAATATAAACATTAGAATACAGTGCAGTCATTTAGAATGAACTTGTGATTTTCCATAGTAATTAATATGTCTCTATTTCCATTTTTGAGGATAAATATACCATAGGACATCACTGGTTCCATAGACATAGCAGCAGTATCGTCATCCTCAATGCCAAAACATAACCAGAAAATGGAATAAGATGAGATAAACAATTATTAGTCCCACAGTGGGTTAATTGCACTGTAGCAAGTGGATAGAAAAAAAGAAGGGTCAGTAAAAAAAAAGGATAGTATAAAAAACTTTTAAAAAATATTATACATATAATAAAATTATATTAACATAAACAAGGTTGCAGAATACATATACACATGATGTGGATGGATATAAATAAGTTATAAACATGTTTTAGTGAACAATATTGCACAAGGTTAAATTTTTAATATTGCATAGATCTGAAATAATAATTCACTAGTAAGTAGAAATATTACACAAGAAAACATACGACATACATTTTGAATCTACAAAAATCAAACTAACTTATCACGGTGGGAAAATAGTGACGTTTCATTTCCTCAAATGGCATATAGGGGGCAGTAATGATCAAAGCAGCTTCATGTCTACCTGACATTCCCCGGCCGAAGAAGAAGAACAGCCTTTACCCCTTTCCAGCAAACACAAAGTTGGTCCAATTATTCATAAAGGTAGATTTTCTGACGAAAGTCCACATAAAAACTTATTAACGCCCCACATGAGTGTACGAGACCCGTTAATAACTAGCGTCCACCTAATAACCAAGGGATTCGTTTGCCGTTGACTACGCCTGCGCACTCCGAGCCGAATATCGAGCCGCCCTTCCTCCCCGCCAACTTGCACCGCAGGGTCGGGCGGACGTCGACTCACAACAACCCTGACTTCGTTTGCTTTTCTCATTGAAGACTTTCCGAGGGAAAATGGAGAGCCCATATCACACTGAAAACGGTAAGCCAATGGTTATTTAAACATGTGTCCTCCATCTCGAGTTATCCGGTTTTCTTTTGGATTGTGTGCGCCCGATTTTGAACATGGCGTACCCCGCTCTGAGATGGCGGTGGCTTTGTGCTACGTTAGCTTAGTGTGTACGGTAGTTATCAGAAGGAGCTTAAGCTAGCTATTAGCAGGCTAGTCAGTTAACATCTACTGGTGCTTTTTGGTTAAAGAATGCGTTAACGTAACATGTTATGCCAGCTAACCGTTGATAAAGTTAAATGTTAGATAGTAAGTGAAAGCTGACAGAGTAACGGCTGACAGATGCTGCCTTCGTTGGCTTCAAAGAAAACTGCAAAGCTAGCTAGCATGTGGCTAAAAACAAAAATACAAGTCCTAAAGTCGGGCTTGCGTAATGATAGAAACACACAACATGCCATATATTACCTCTCGAAAATCGACATCATGCTTAGTTTATCAGCAGCTTGTGTGTCAAATAAAGTCACGTCTTCTGCAACCATTTTCGCCTCTTTACTGTGGTGGGTTATGTGCGGTCACTGGTATTTACGACGCAGTTGCCTGTTCATGAAGGCAACCAGGACTGGCTTGGAGGAGTTGGGAGTGCAACTGGTGCTACTGAACTGGGACCTAAAGACCCAGAGTCCACTGTCTGTCAATTTGTGTGTGTTGTATACTTTATTTTAAAAAATATTTAAGAATGATTTAATTAATTCTGTATAGAAAAAGGATTGAACTGGCACTTTTAAGTCCCAATTTCAATATGCATCTAGATTAAGTGGTTGACATCCCTAGATATGTGTGTGATACTTTTAAATTACTAACGTACACTAAAACTGGGGTCTTGTAGTTTACAGTTTAGTGCCACTGGGTGGTTTGGGAGGTTTTGGGGGAAGTATAATTTAGCCACCACGTGTTATGTAGTGTGTACCATACTTCAAGATTTGGATCAATTTGCTGATTTCATAAATCAATTGTAATTACAAAGTGAGAACATGATTAAAAAATTCTGCACAAATTGCTTGTTTTATCTCGTATTGAAATATATTCTATTTATTTACATATTCACATATATTCTGTTTATTTGCATTAAATGCAAGTGTTATGATTTGGTAATAATAGCACTGTAAAATTAGAAATATAATTTTGTCCAGTCAATAAATAAATCTAGGTATATTAGACCACAGCATACTTACAAACTGTAATATTGTAATGTTATTTTGTTAAATCGAGGTCATGCAAATAACTTGCTGCATAATCAGTAATTAATGTGATGATATATCTTAGATTTTTAATGCATAATTATCAACTTAACTTTGAACAAAGTGAACAGCTGTGATAATGTAAGTCCTGACACTGAATAATAATTTGCAGAGTCGCCTCTTCTGCTGCCGTCCCTCCGCCTCTTCATCCCTCCTCTGCGCCTCGTGTCTGCGGCCATGTGGCAGGTCGTCCAGAGGGGCAGTGTGCAGGATTACGGGATGGTGGAGGAGTTCATCAGTACAGTTTCAGAAATCGTTCCTGAGCTTCTAAATGCAGATCAGAAAGCTCAGCTCCTCCTGGGACTCAGAGCGCGGGTGAGACTGCAGGATATTATTGTTGAGTATTTATCAGAAAGAAACAGCAGTTTGGTTTCTTTCCTACAGATGTTTAGCTGTCAAAACAAGTTGTAAAAACCTGTTGTGCGTTTGAGCTGTCTCCTTTGACTCGGTTCTCAATGGCCTCACAATTCACAGCATCTAAATAATAAAAAGCCAAATAGCTGCCTGCCTGTCAGGTAAAGTACAGCTGATGTAGAGGTTTAATATTTCTTTGACAGAAAATGTCAGCATCACCTGCAAGGCACTGTAAGTCTCGTCTGAAAGGTTATTAAAGCTTTAAATATTCCAGAGCCAGATCCTTCTGAATCTGTGAGTGAATAACATTTCCAGGTGTTGTGCTGCCGGTTGTATTTACCTCAAGGTGAATCCATTTATCGCAGGTGGTTCTTGAATTGTGTCGGGCCGAGCAGATAAGAGACTCAGAAACCATCGAGATGCACCTGGATCGGATCAAGGCCCTCGTATCCACCTGGGCAGCACAGGTTAGCTGCTTTAAATATCTCTCAGCGGGTTTTTCTCAAATGATTTTGACTTGAACTATATTTTTGTGCATATTTTTGTTCCAGCCGTGTTTTGCGGAGGTCGAGTTTCCAGAATCAAACTTTGTGGATCAGGTTGAATTGCTGTTAAAAGACGCTGAGGAGAAGGAAAAGTTTTTCCAGGTGTGTGTCTTTTTATGGATTTCTCCATATTTCTGAAGCAGTCGTGACTTCTACAGAATTCGTAATATGCAGCGATGCTACATGAGCATTAAACTGTGTTGATCTCTTCCAGGATGTTTTTCCGACGGATTTCGGGCCTGATTATGACAGCGCTCTACAGGTGCTAATGCTGGATTTCCTGTCCAGGCTGGAGAAGCTTCTTCCTGTACCAGACATCCAGCAGGTAACATAAATCCACTTAGAAATCAGAGAAAAAACATGTTCCTTACAACTCATAAACTCACATTCTAAAGTTTTCCAAGTGTCAAAATAATCCAGTGATAGTTGGCTGTAAATCGATGAATCGACACTGCAAACAACATAAATCAGCATAGTTTAAATGGTGCTAATTTGTAAACCTGTAAACAAATATAGGGTTCAAGTTCATAAGTGAATAACTGATAGTCTCCTCTTTCTATTTAGAATCAGATACAAACATGTTTATTACAACCTTCTTAAACAAAATACCAAAAAAACATTGTTCAGTATTAATAACAAATGTCAAAAAGGAATAAGAATACAGTTATTTTATATAGGGCTAGATACTCAAAAAGCTTAAGCATTATTATTATGATTTATATATATATATTTGATCCCCTGTCTGTATTTTAATCATCTGTGATGACTGAATTTCCCCACATAAAGTTTTATCTTATTTAACATGCAAACGAATGACATTTCTGAGCAAGAGTTAAACATAGAAGTATGTTCAGTGTGTTTCTGTCTTCAGCTCAGTTTCTGTGTTCAGTTTCCTTTAACCTGAATCCTGTTTCTCTCCTGCAGACTGCGTCCATGCTCAGCGCCGTCCCATCTGCTCTGGAGGAGTGTGTGCACTCTGTTCCCGACCTGCAGCACCTGAAGACTGTGCTCCAGTACCACACAACACTTGGACACTTCGATTTATCCGGTGAGTCACATCTGGGCTTCATTTGCAGGAGCACAGCGTTGGCAGGCGTGTCTGAAATGCATTTTTTCTTTAAAAACAACACACACACATGCAGGAATTACAACATTCATCATATCTAGAGAAACTTTTTTTTATACTGCACAAGATATATTTTAGAGTTCTCCCAATTTTAAGCTGTGGTTTTGCTGTTTCATTGGAGGGGCAGGAATTTAAAACTGCAATAAAAAAAAAAATGAGCACACAGTGATAAAAATGTGACAGGAGCCAAAAAGCGCCCTGAAACTGCTCGAGGTTCAGTGAGATAATCAGGTATCTCTGTTCTCAAGGGTTTTCCTGACCTCATAAGGAAAATTGCTTTTTTTCCCTGGTATAAAACCTATTTTAATGTGCTCACATTCTGTTTAAAATTCTGAAATAGTAAAAAATTCTTGCTATTTGTCAAATTAAAGACTTAAAATTCAGTTCAACTTTGTGTACAGACAGTATGGTTATGTAAGGCTGTATTATCACTTCTTAGTACTATTTTTTTCCTTATGTGATTTAACTTTTGTTAAGAGCCACAAACTGTTAAACTAATGTGGTTGTTTTGTCCCCACAGATGAAACTCAAACCATTCCTTCCTCCTTTGGGAATTGCATCCTGTCCTCGCTGTCCCTCCCTCAGCTGGAGAAGGTCGTCATTCATGCAGATCAGATTCAGCTCCAGCCTCCGTCAGAGCAGATCCCAGGCTGCATGACGGTCCAGGTGGAGGGCGAGACTGTGACACTGCTGGACTACATCCACATCGAACAGCAGCCGGGTTTGGTTGAGCCTGATGCTGAAGACGAGGCAAACGAGGAGGAGGCTGTCAGCGACGCCCTGAAGCCTGCAGCTTTTCAACCACTGAAGCAAAGCAAAAGGCTGCAGGTGAAGAGAAAAGCTTTGAAAGAAAAAGACTCAGCAACAGCCAAGCGGCAAAGAAAAAAATACCCGAATAATAAGACGTGTCCTGTGTGCAATAAGATTTTCCTGAGGGCCGCGGCCATGAGACGACACCTGGAAACTCACTCCGCCAACCGGGAATTCAAGTACAAGTGCGCCAACTGTGATAAACGATTCAGGGACCATTACGACATGAACAGACACAACATGCGCGTCCACGAAAAGGAGGAGATCTGTAACATCGCCAAAGAGGAGGAGGCAGGGGATGCTGGCACGTCTGACGTGTCGGAAAACAAAACGTGCGCTCTGTGTGGGAAGTACTTCGGCCGTCGGGTGGACATGGAGCGGCACATGAGGTCCCACTCAGAGGACCGCCCATATAACTGCTGCTTCTGTGAGAAGAAGTTTAAGAACCCATATGTTTTAAAGAGGCACCAGCAGGAGATCTGTAAGAGCCGAGAGCTGAAAAGGCCGAAGAAGAAGGAGACGCAGCGCTCGAATCCACAGCCGCCGTCGGAGGCGTCGACGGAAGGCAAAGTGTGTCCCATCTGCAGCCGGATCCTACCGTGCACCGCAGACATTGCAAAGCATCTACGCTCCCACTCAGAGGAGCGTCCTTTTATCTGCATCACATGTGAGAAAGGCTTCAAATACAAAGACACGCTGAAGAAGCATCAGATTATTCACGGCCACGAGGGGATCAGAGAGGAGCAGAGCAAGACCGTGGAGCAGATTCTGGCTGAAGCCGATTCGGGGATCCTCGACAGAAAAGAAAACAATCCAAATGCATCTGCAGACCCGATGGAGGAGTGTCAATCTGAGAATGTGCAGAAAGTCAAGAAAAAAGTGCCTAAAGTTTGCCCTGTGTGCTCCCGGGTGTTCGACAGTGTAAAGACACTGAACAGACACGTGCAGTGTCACACAGAGGACCGGCCCTATTACTGCGTCCACTGCAAGAAGCGCTTCAAGCACATGCACGGGCTGAAGAGGCACCAGATTTATGCCATCTGCCATAAGAAAATAGCCAGATTCTCATGGAAGAAGGAGCAGAGGGCGGGGCCGAGCCAAAGCGACATGACCGGCGGCGACCTTCAGCAGGGCGCCGCCCTGAAGATCCCCGTGTGGTGCTCCAACTGCGGGAAACACTTTGAATACCCGTCCGCTTTGAAGGAGCACCAAGAAAACGTCTGCAAAGTGGAACTGGGTGAAATCATGAAGTGTGCCGACTGCGGAAAAGAGTTCAAGAGCATGACGATGCTCAAGGTGCACCAGCGCATCCACGACCCGCTCTACTGCAAGGAGTGCGGGAAGATCCTCGCCAACCAGCCGGCGTTTGAGAGGCACAAGCTCATGCACAGGCCGATGCCGTGCACCATGTGTGACAAGACGTTTACCATGCTGAGGCGCCTGAGGGAACACTACGAGAAGCAGCACAAGTTTACCGGGCCGTACCCGTGCGCTCAGTGTGACAAAACGTTCATCCAGCTCTCCTACCTCGCCATCCACCAGAGGATCCACAAAGGAGAGTTCCCGTACATCTGCAGCATGTGTCCGGAGAAGTTCAGGTCCTCCAACTGCCTCACGGTCCACCAGAGGAAACACACCGGGGAGAAACCCTTCCTGTGCTGGCAGTGCGGGAAGTGTTACCGCTCGGCCTCGGAGCTCACGGTGCACATGGGGACGCACTCTGACGAGAGGCCGTGGGCGTGCACGCAGTGCGACATGGCCTACCGCACCAAACTGCAGCTGACCAACCACGTGGAGCAGATCCACATCGGCGTCCGGTATCCCTGCAACAGCTGCGGCAAGCAGTTCATGAAGGAGACGTCCCTGAAGAGGCACGAGCTCATCCACACAGGTGAGCAGGGTTTCTGACCCATCCACACCTTCAGTCTGATGTCACTGATGCTGTGAAAATATTCATCTCTGATATATGAATATATTCTAAAATTTTAAATTCATATATATTTTTTATCAAAAATTATAGATTGGTTTCTGTTTACATGTCTAAAAGAGGAAAAAGGTCAAATCAGATTTTAACTGAAACTGATGAACTGTGTTCAAATGGGCCGATGGTATTTCACATCCTTCATAAACAGCTGAATTTAATCCAGTCTAGACTGTGTAAAAGCAGACTTTGTGATGTCAGCAAATACTGTACATCAAAGTTATAGATGTCACATCATGATAGAAACACTAACTGTTTTAGTGTCTGGATGCTCCAGTTTTCCTGCTTTTCCTGCTGCTGCCTCACTGCTGAATCCGTCTGTATCTACCTTTGTCTTCCTAATGACTCAGTTCTTCAGTTTAGCAGCTTTTAAAAACTCCAATATAACTTC
>JAOWBC010000904.1:2291890-2307603 GCA_028566105.1 Hypoplectrus providencianus | reverse complement strand
TATATATATATAATTGAATAATTTCTCAAAGATGTCTTATAATAAGTCAGTTTGTGCTCTGTGTTGATAATGCTGGTGGCAGTGACTTTGGATACGTTTCCAGCAGCGCAGTAATGTGAGGAACACTTCACTCATGCCATAAACTCTTTGTGGTACCAGTGATAAAGAGGTAGTTTCCAGTACTTTAGCAGCTCTTATAGTCCCCTTCCAGCCGTAAACTGCTTGACACTTTGCAGGAAGAGCAGTGCACAGGCTCCAAGAATCCACTGGTTTTTATTGACCATGACCAAGCTGTAAAACTCAGATGCTTTCTGTGCCACTCTGGAATGGGGGAATCCAGCCATCCCTCTCCAGTGCCGCTCCTTAGAGGAATGAACACTATGCGTGCTGAGGCTGTCAAACACCAAACCCAAAGATGTTAGATGGAGCATTGCTGTGGCAGCAGATGAAACACTGAGTCAACAGTAAATTTGACAGGTTGAAGACAGTTGGTGCTACTGCATAGTTTTCAGTCAGGAAGGATGCTGGCCCTCAAAACCAAAGGAATACTCTTTATATTGTACCAAGTACTGGAAACACAATGAAGCCTGTTTTATTTTGTGGAGAATGGCAGCTGTCAGCTTGGATTCACAGCAAAAACTATTTACTAAAGCGGATTTCACCAATATCCAAAGCAATGTACCCAACAATTCTCCTTGGATACCATTTTAACATTAAACTCCTGTGGGGCCTCACCCAGGTGAAACTCATTTAGACATATTTTACATTATTTAGTTAACTAATAAGGTAATACAGGTACCAATCATCCTTATTTGAACCCAGACCATAATCTTTTACGAAACCTAACCAAGTAATATTGTTTAAATCCATAATTGTAATCTGTGTAAAAGTTCATTTCCAATGAAAGTAATTAAGGATGCAGTTACTTTGTATGTAAAGATAAAGAGCTTTGAGAGGTTCCTATGAATCTTTTATTCATATTGACCCAAAAAAGAGGCCATCAAGCTTTTCAAGCCATATTTTAATCCTATAAGTGGTGAGTATTTGATTCTCCAAAGGTTTTTGGTCGCTTACTCCTGTATCTATTGCTGTAGCCATTGATACCTAACATGTTACAAGTGAATATTTCCCTATTTTTCTCCCTTGAATGCAATAAACCAGAGAAAAAATAGGGATAACTGCACTCTGCCTCGTCATGACAGCTAAAACGCTGACAAACGCTTTCTAATCTGACCTGAAACGGTTCTTCACTAACGTGCGTGATCCCTGCATCCTCCATCCAGAGTCCATTTCTCCCAGCGGAGGGCCGCGGGGCGGGAAGCACTGGCAGAAAAGGTTGTTTATCCTTATTTGTTTAACAACAGTCACAGAAAACAACTCTGTGTTTATGAGGGATTACAGCAGCTATCCATAAAATTGAAGCATTTAAAACCTTCCAAAGCTTTTAGACCTGATTATTATATGCGTGTTTTTCCCCAAACCTGCCCGAGCTGATTATCCTACATGTTACAACTGGTGCCAGCTGATTTTTCTCTCCCTTCCAGCTGTTTGTGCAGCAGGGTTGCAAGCTATTTTCAGAATAATAGCGGATGTTAATTTGTAAGGCTTTATTGGGAGGGATTGAAAAACAGGCCAGGCAACGAGGCACGGCCCCTATTTGGCTTTCAGCAGCAATTATATAATCGCCAGCCAGGGCTCAACGTCATATTTCTCTCTTTCTAAATTTCTTGACATCAGGTGTTAATATAGCAGCCAAGCCTGGTCCCACTGATACACAGTGTGAGGAGGAAAGAGCCGATGCTGTTTGTTCAGATGACTGGAAGGACTGAGAAGAAAGAAATACAAAAGGTGTAGCTGTCAGTGCATCTGGGTTTAATACACATGCAAAAAGCTAAATTAAGACTTTTGTCATCTATATATTTAATTTAACACATCCCTTTTGGCAGTTTGAGATCTGGGTGAATCTGGTTCTTCAGTTCCCTAAATAATGCAGGTGCACGGTGTATTTTTAGCATCATTCTACCTGATGTGCAACATGAAAGCCTCCTTATTGCCCCCCCTCCCTTCCCTCCCTCTCATTCACACCTCCATTACCTTCCACTCTGCGTTGTGTCTGAGGGTCCGAGGAGAAAGATGCTTCTGTTTCTGAATGAAAGCTGCTCTCTGTCCAGAACAACATTGTCAGGACAAGGCAGACAGAGAGCAGAAGTTAATGCACTTTGTCAGCACTGGCAGGCTTCTGAGCCAAGAGCTATTAACTCTGAGAGGGAAAGGCATTTCCTCCTTGTAAATGCCATATTAAATTATTATTATTTTATTTGGTAACAGGGAAAAGCCCATCAGGGCTATATTGCTCAAGGTGAGCAGGGAATTGTTAATGGAGAGCCTGCGCTTTCCTAAAGGCCACCAAAAGAGGGTGGGTTCTGGGGGGTAAGGGGGTTGAAAAAGGAAGTGATGGTAACTTGATGTGTTCACTGAGTCAACAAAATGGGTATATAACACCTTTTAAATATTATTTTCAGTAATACTTTAGACTATAACACAATGTCCTACTTATGTCCACTGGTGCTGCACTCATTGGGTATGTTGGGTGCATCATGTCACCGTCCTCACCATGTTCCCCAGGTTGTTCAGACTTCTGCCAAATGTAAATGTGAATGAACAGGGGGACACAGCCAATGGGGGTGCGGCCTCACAGCCCGCCCGGGTGTTTCTGCAGGTTGATCAGGCCCAGAGGGCCTGTGGTTTGGCCTCGCCGGACGGACCTCTGTGTAAAAGATACCTGGGCCAAAATGGCTGAGCGTGATATTCTCAACGTTTGGGTGACTGCGGCCCCTTTTTTACAGGGAAGCAGCTGCCAAAAAGGGTCCATAGTGTGCAACGTGATACACTGTAAATTATACACGGAAGAAATCCATGTCATTAAGGCTGTTCATGTATCAGAGGAATCAGAGCATTGACCGGGACGTTATCACAGCGTTATTACAAGCATAGTGTCTGGCCACGAGCCAAAATTAGTTCGATTAAATCTGCTTAGAGATATAAAGCAATGGGACAATAAAAAAAAAGGGAAATTGTAACCCAGAGGTTCTATAGTGTTAAGTAGCCAATCCAGACGTTAGCATCATCCTGGCATTATTGCAGAAAAACATCTTTCTAGCAAACAGTTTAGGATACTTTTTGTTCACCAAAATCACGACTAACCTGACGTTTTGGCCACTGCTAAAAACACTAGCTTATTTCCAGGTTTCAGGGCTTATTTCTGCAGCTGCATCCTATGTCTAGCTATGTGGCAGCCAAAGCTAGCTAACTCTAATACTTCTTCCTGTTCCTTTCAAACAGGTAAACCGGGCTATGGCACTACTTCACGGCGGTCACGTGGCATCGTGGACGAGTGCTGCTTCCAAAGCTGTGAGCTGCGACGCCTGGAGATGTACTGTGCACCTGCCAAGACTAGCAAGCCTGCTCGCTCTGTGCGTGCACAGCGCCACACAGACATGCCGAGAGCACCCAAGGTTAGTACCGCAGGGCACAAAGTGGACAAAGGCACAGAGCGTAGGACAGCACAGCAGCCAGACAAGACAAAAAACAAGAAGGTGAGCACAGCACCAAACAGATACACTCTTTGAAAAAAAGATTTACTCATCAGGAAATGTGTAAGAAGAAAGAGAATAGGATGTTTTGGTAGCTTCTGTCAGAGCATGCATACATTTTATCCTGAGATGTTAAAGAAATTGTTGACATGTGTTTGAGTTAGGTCTAGGGTGCCATGCTATTGTTCCAATCTGCCATTGTTCTGACGGCCCAAGAGTCCAAAAAACTTCTAAATGAAAAAAAAAAATCCCATTAGTCCGACAACCAGTTATCCCCTAAAAAAACAAAGCTGAAAAGGGCCGTAGCTCCAAAAAAATAAAAATAAAAAAAGCACACTTGCCTGAATTTATTGCCCTTATATATTAATCCAAATGTCAAATAATTATCTTAACCCAAACCATGATCTTCTCCTATCATAACCAAGTGGTTTTTGAATTAACCAAATCTTTACCACATACACACTGAGTGGTAGGTTAAACAGAGTCTGTATTAACACCAGCTGTCACTAGACACCAACAACTTATGTATGTATTTTTGAACTACTGGACCTTCGGAGCGTTGGATGTTTTGTCTGGAATAACCAGCTGTCGGACTAATGACATATCTGTCCAGTGGGACATTTTTTGGGACTATTGAGCCGTCAGAACAGTGGGCTTTCTCTCGGCTTAGTCCCTCAATACACTTGTGTTTTTTTTTAAATGAGCTTTTCCCTAGGCTATAATATACATCCAGTCAAGTACCATTTTTAAAAGGAATCTCCATCCAAATAAAAATGCAAAGTAGAAAGCGCTAACAAGAACAACCCAAACCAACAGATGGCCACAGCTCCATAACCCTGAAGCCATGTTGGCCAGTTAAGAAAATTGAACAATATCATCGAAGTGTGTAGAAAAAACTTTGAATCCCAAAAACTACCTGTGTATGTGTGGACTAAGCCTGAGACGAACATGGAGACAGGGGTACCAGTTAGCCTAGCTATAACCACCAGAGCCTAGCCAAGCAATAGTCCGGCACAAATACCTTATTTTATATGTTTTATTATTTTATCAAGTAAACATGATCTTTGTTTTAATCAGTTTGCCTGATCAGATTATATTGACTTTAGACAAGGCTTGGCTAGTCAAATGTTAAATTAATGGGAAAGACCAAGGCTAACTGTTTCCCCAGTCTTTATGCTAAGCTAAGGTAAACTAAATTATTACCTTTGTTATATATTAAGAGTACAGACATGGTTGTGGTCTCAAATTTCTCAAATAATTAAATTTCTGTTTTTTTGACGGGTCAGTAGGTTCAATCTTTTAACAATTTACTGTATAGCAAGACAAATCAATCCATCAGATTTAAGTGGCTTAATTTTTCTCCCACAGAGACCTTTACCTGGACATAGTCATTCATCCTTCAAGGTACGCCTGCGAGTCAATATTTTTTTATTTATTTTCATACATGTAGTTATTCAAACCTCTTGAATCATTTAAACTCCGCTCTGACATCCTCCAGAGTTAGAAAAGCAGAGCGACCTTTTATTTTGAAATGAGAGAGATTCATTTAAACAATCTAAAATCTTAATCTCTTGGCTAAAGAAAGAAAGCGTGAGGTCTAAATGCAGACTCTGTTTCATC
The DNA here is from genome assembly GCA_028566105.1 of Hypoplectrus providencianus. Taxonomy (NCBI): domain Eukaryota; kingdom Metazoa; phylum Chordata; class Actinopteri; order Perciformes; family Serranidae; genus Hypoplectrus; species Hypoplectrus providencianus. The sequence goes on along the minus strand of JAOWBC010000904.1, from coordinate 2,302,390 downwards.
CCTGAGTTGCCAACCTCACAGAGAGTGTGATCCTTTTAAGATTCGACCGTGTGCTTTTTACCCTTCTCTCAAAAAAGAAAACCATTAGCAAGAGGAGGAACTAAGTGGTTTTTGTGGTAGACCCAGTGGCACTCCCGCTCCCCAGGCAGAATCTCCACTCTGCTACTGTACATTATGTGCTGAAATTCTGGCGTCCCACCATAAACAGACTGACACATGCAAGGTCTGCAGATGAGGCGAGCATATCACGTTCAGCGTATCTCCGTTTACTGCGGCTCCCACATCACTCATTTCTTTGTTAAGTTGTGGAGTTTGGTGCATTATAAACTGTCGTGTTGTTCTTTTTCTCCTAACACCAAACTGAAAATCAAATTTTCCCCAACTTTTGTGGGTCTGTTTCTACTTTTTTATGTTTCAAAAGAGGATTAATAAATTTGGACATATCTGAAAATGTATAATTTTTAAGCCTGGTTGGACAGTTTGCTCTATAGTGTTTGTCTGCAGGTGCTAATTGATATGCAGTTAATTTTTATTGCTTGTACATAGCATAGCCTACAAACAAGATGTTTTCCCACCTTTTCAACCAGTAGCAATAAACATATCTGCTTTACACTTTTTAATATTTAAAACCCATCATGCTTTTAGGTTGTATTTTATAAAAAAGCTCCAGTCAGAGCTAGCGAGCTGAGCTATTTTGTTTCCACCTAGCGAGCTAACTTTGGCAATGCTTCCCACCAGTTTAACGGGAACGAAATGGGACTAGACCTTCATTTCAGTTCATGTTTAGGAAAACATCATGGTTTGGGTTAAAATAAATGTATTCATCATTTAATCTCCAGGGGTGCTACAGTTGACCATCCTCAACAAAACATGGCCATACCATTGAACTTCAGGGTCAATACATATATTTTTAGTCACAGCTTCGTTTTTCTCTTATAAGTCACGCTGATGATATTGTTTCAATAAATGCTGAAATATGAGTTCAAAGTAAAGAAACAATTTAGGGTTAGGGTTAGGGTTAGTACTACAAAGTACTTGTAGTGTCTGCTCATGAAGATGCGGCTAAAAAACTTTAGTTTTTATACAATTTTGTCCAAATAATTCCTAAATTCTGATCAAAACAAAGCACCTCAATTTGACTATAACAGAGTTATAACCTCAACAACCAAGTTTTATTTTCACCATCCATAAAACTCAGCTTTCCTTAATGCTAGCTAACTTTATTCTGTATCTACTGTCTCCCAGCTCCATGTTTTTTAAAATCTGTTTCTCTTTAATTGCAGGAAGTGCATCAGAAAAACTCAAGTCGAGGCAACACGGGCGGCAGAAATTACAGAATGTAGGGAAGGAGCGAATGGACAAATGCCCAGCGACTTGGGAAGAGAGAAGGGAGTGGCCTTACCTTGTACCCCTGTGGAATGGTTCACTGTAAAACAAAACAAAGAGGATGCTAACAAAGGTCCGAAAAGCTCTTCAAAATGATTGAATCCTGAGAGCTAAGTGGTGTTTAAGGGTTTGATGAGGGATATTGTGATTATTTTATACACTGCACCATTCCATATCGGGAGGAATTCTTTGTTAATGCAATGTAACAGACTAGTTTAGCTGCTGAGACACGAACAAGAGCTTATTATACCTCCAAGTGTGTGAGCTGCAGCATCCCCTGGCTCCAGGAAAGGTGGGAACGGATCTGGGCTTCAGCCAATCAGAGAACGGAGGGCTGTGTTTGCCCCCTGAACTTTGCAGAGGTAAATCTTTTTACTCTGAGAGAATTTGGTAAGATACTTCATTACCGGTCACATATAACAGTTACTACCCGAGTTAAAGTCTGATTATCTTACCATCAGAGTTTGTTTATGCACCCTGCAGGATATTTTTAATGAGTAAAAACAAGGTTTGCTTTAAAGGACAAAGACCAGTAGGATCATTATCAGACTTTAAACATTGTTGTTGTTTTACCTTGAACCCAAGTCAAATCCCTGCTTCTTCATTGACTCCTGTAGGCAGCGTTCTTCTGCCTAACCAGAGTCCCTGGAAGGTTTGAGTCCTATCCAAATCCCTCCTAAGCCTCAGGAAGTGTTGAGAACCTGAGGACTGAGTCTACAATCCAAACACTTCTTTAACAGCAGATCAAGCACCATTAGAGGGGATTTTAAAGAAGGTGGGAAGTACAAAAACAAGATTGTGCCTGCTTTTCATAAGAAAAACAAGCAGAGAAACTAATTGACCAGAAGCTAAATTGAATTAAGTTCTTTGGCCAGTCAGTGCATGGTGCTTGTTTGATTGCCAGAAATGGGTCATTCAGTGGATTCAAAGTACATCTGGCACAAGTCAGTGGAATAAGTCAAATAGCGACAATCAGGCAAAATGTTTACTGTGGCCAAATCTGATTTTTGTCAACAATCCAGTCACCGGTGATCAACATTTGAGTCTGAGTGGAGGCCTGTGTTCAAGGTTAAGCACAAGCCATGAAAGTTTAGTCACGGCAAGTCAACAAGCGCTCTAAGAAGAGTAAAATATTTTTCCAGGTTTCTGTAAGAACTAACAATATGTTCCTAAAACTGTCAACACCTAAGTTTGGAGCAAAAGGAGAGGCTCTTACAGTTGCCACGTAGATGGGAAGTTTAACGATTGATCGGCCTGTTATGTTTTGTTAGTTTAGAGAGGCCGAGAACTTTGCTACTTTAGTTGACGTTCGGACTGCATTACCTGCCATCATGGCGAGTATACAATAAAAACCACACGGCATCTGTTGCAAAGTCCACGAGAAACATGCAGATTAAACAATTTGGTAAACATTGCAAACCAAAACGACAAGTCTTCCTAGAGATGTGAGATACGGCACACGAACACACATGCAAAGCACCCACAGTGTAAATGAAAGTTGTATAACTGTGAGCAAGGGTCAAGCACACACAGACATACAAACACACACACGTTTCATAAAAGCCAGTTCTGAGAAGTCCTTGCATGAGGACTGACAGTCATGGCTGTTTGTTCAAGCCTCCATGCGGATATTCAGTCATTTTAATCGCACAAACCGCCCAAAACATCTCATCTCTGCCTCCTCTGCCTGTGTATAATCAAACAGTACTCCCATTTATGTTAACCTATGCATTACTATCATTCATTGTACATGATGGTTTCATATAACAAAACTGTATTAAGAATCCTATCCACTGTATAATGGTGCTATTTTGTAGTTTGTTACTTGCAAGAGATGGCTAAGACAGACAGATGGCAGGGCTTACATCGGAGGTCTTCCCTTTTGCACAGCCTTGTGGCCACCATTTTAATAGTGTTTTTATTTGTAAGCTGTTTCAATAAGGTAGTAGTGTAAGCGAGTAAATGTATCTGTGTGAAATCTGTGAATGCATGGAGATAAAAAAAAAATGAAAAAAAGAAGAAGAAAATACAATGTTGTGGTCCCAAGAAGGCAAAATGCTATTTTTTCTACTGTTTTTGAATTATTTTCTCAATATAGATCCCTTATGCCAAATAACTTGACAAAAGTACTGTGAACTGTGATTCTTCCAAATGTATTGAGATTGTTAAAAAGTCATGGTGTGCTTTTGTCTGTCCTGAGATGTGTGTGTACATGCACTTCACTGGAAGCCAAGGTATTGATTATTAAAAAACACTTAACGCAAGAATACGTAACTTTTGCTGAACAGTAGCCACTGTGGCTACAAGTGGTAATTACAGGAGGATGGCATATTAAATAAAAATGTTAAAATGCCATGTCAAACAGGAGCACAATGCGGGAAGAGCCATAAAATCAGCCAATTTACCCATTAAGATCACCCAGCTGGAAAGAATAGTTCAATATTTTGGGAAATTCGCCTTCTTGCCAGGAGTTAATTGAGAACATTATTACTGCTTTCATATCTTCATGTTATAAACAAGACTTCAGAATCCAGCGGGTTAGCTTAGATTAGCTAACCACAAACAAGGGGCGTGGCCTATCCTAGACGTGTCCAACATTAGCAAAACCAGCCTAAGAGCACCTCTAAGGTTTAAAATACAAAATTTTGTCAATTTTTCCCCTTTACATCTTAAGGAAAAAGTGCATTTGTAATTATGCAAGTTTTATGCTTCGTCCACATGCACATGGTTATTTTTAAAAACGTTTTCTTTTTCTATGTGTTTTGGCCTTTTGTCCTCATCTAAATTGCATTATCGATCAGTTGTTGTTTTGCAGACGGGAAAAGCTACATTTTAGTTTTGTGACTTAGGAGTCGAAAATTAGGTGACTTTAGAAAGTAAAGCAAACACGGAAGACCCAAAGCTGCAGTGGCACGTCACTGCATTCAGACGCTTTGGTCTACCATGCTCCGTAGAGACTGGTTTTTAATTCAACAGGGGTCAGGCTCTCCCAAGACAAGCATTATGTTTGCTTTTCCAAAAACCTATGGATGACGCAGAAATTTAGATCTCACAAAATTGTCAAATGTCAGCATGGCATTATTATTTTTTAGCTCTAGAAAGAGAAAAAAACATTAGAAACATCAATGTATGTGTGGCCTATTCTGAGCAAGCTAGCAAAGTAAGCCGTTTCCACTCGTTATGCTAAGCTAAGCTAACTCTCTTCTAGCTGTAGCTTGATATTTGAACTACAGATATGAAAGTATTGTCAATATTCTCATCAAACCCTTAAATAAAAATTGCAAAATAAATGTATTTCTCTAAATATCAACTGCTGCTTGAAGTTTGCTAACATTAGCTAACGTTAGCCTGCATAAGCTAGCGGTCATACCAGAGCAAATAAAGCTTTAGTGTCGACACCCCAGAGTGTATTAAACTGAGCGAGGGTGCGTTTTGTTGCTCATGAATTCAACTTTTGTGTAATATAGTCTCACTCAAAGAATAAGCCAGGAGTTTAATTTATTTTGACCAAAATATTTGTTTGCGGCTCTCCGAATACATTTCTTTCTTTCACAAATTAATTTAAACCTGTTTTTTTTTTTTTTTTAACTGTAACAGTCAAAAAAGGATATTGCATATGTATTTTTGTGATAATTAGTCATGAATTGTATTATCAGTCCACCTGGTGGCTGAGATAAAAAAGAAGCTGGTTGTTTAACAACTCTGTTCCTCCCAGATTTCAGATATACAGAACAAACCAAAGACTTTATAATGAGAACAAAGCCTCGCTCAGCATTATTATGACGTAAACTGAATCGATGACCAGATGAGTAAATATAAGTTGATGCCATCGTTGTCTGAACTGCACAGCAGCTACAATTCGCCCTGCACACACTGTCTCTGGTACCCGAAATACAGCTTAAAATGTAATAGATTATAAAGTGAGCCAGACTGAAGTCCCTCTGTGTATCTGGTATATTTGAAGAAAGCTACAGCAACCAACTTCAAATCATGTGACTATGAATTATTCTCTGTTTGTCACTTGTGTGAAATAATAATCAATAAAGTCTAAAATATGGGAGTGACAGATTCACGACTCTGTGAGGTGTTTAATGAGAAAAAGTAATTTTCCTGACGCTCACTGTCCAAGAAACTGTTTGATTACAGCGCTGTTATTTATGGTGCTCGATTGCCTTCTGTAGAAAAAAATACTGACAAATTGTTCACCATTCCTGCTGAATAAACCACTTGTCAACATCACAAAAAAGACTGGATTTTTTTTTTGTTTTTTGCTACATGCACAAACAACACATTTAGAAAGACAATCTGTAAAACTTTTATGAACAAATAATAATGTCGCTAGTCTGGAATCAGATTATCTTTTATAAAACAATTAAAAAAGGAATTTATTTGACTTTTGGATGTAAATCATGTTTTAATAATATTACAAATATTTATCTTTTAATGAATTCACATACAGCTGCATGGACTTGGCTTATTTTATTGTAGTTGTATGTTTTTTGTCCTTTTGTAGTAATTAATGTCTATTCCCTAAATATCACAATAAAAACAAACATATTAGCAACATTTTACATGTTTGCATATTTATTAAAAAGTACAAAAATACATTCTCAATAATCCACACCCTTTGCTATTAAATTTAGCTCGGGTGTCTCCCATTTCACTTGGTCATCCTTGAGAAGCCTTTAGTTTAGTTAATTGGCTATGATTGGGAAGGGCAAACACCTGCCTATAAAAGGTCCGAGCTCGGTTTGCCTCGAGGTTTAGATTGTGGGGGAACAGAAAGTATCAAAGACAGTTGCTAGGGGGACTAGGATTAATGCTACAGGGAAGATGGTGTACCGTAAGAAAGTAAAATGTAAGGAATCAGTTGATACAAACTATGTCTTGGGCAGGGACTTTAATATTGCTCATTTTTAAAGGGGTTCTGTGGCTTCTGATCCCTGGATTTTAGTGTTAAAGGGTACCATGAGGACCCATGAGTCTCCTTTACAGAGACACTCAGTTTATGTTATTTCCATGCAGTTTGGGGTAGAAACATGCAGTTTATCTCTTGCTGTACAATGTGGAATTTCAGCCTGTTGCATTTTAATATTTATGCATACTGGCGTCCCTCGGAATTGCATACATTTTATCACTGGAAACCTGTGATTCTTGTTGATTCCATGAGGTGACTGTATTCATGTTAGTCCCCGTAGTAGTTCTTGAATGCTGCATGTGGCCCCAGTGCGCCCCCCCTTCTTGAAATGGTCTTGAACCGCCCCTGTTCAGCATGTGGCTGCAGCCTAACTAAATGTGAATGGGTCTGAATGCACACAGACTCATGAAACCTCTGGGGTAACATCACCCCATAAAGACATAACTCCCTCTATAATGCAACATCACAATGGTAAACGCAGCTTTTATGAGGCGCCCTGTGGATTCAGACACATAAACAGCAGATAATTGCAAAGCAGAGGATGGTCTCTTAAGCATGTGCAAATCTTTTGAGGCGCTCCGGCTATAGGAGAAGCCATAACTCAAGCTGAAGCTTTGTGCATCGTGCAGAATAAAACTGTGTGTGTGCTGAATGACAAAGTGATACTTCCTAAGAGGTGGCGGGGTCTGCCAAAGCAAACACCGCGGGGCGTGGTGCTCCCAGAGGCCGGAGCTGCATGTTCAGCTCTTTGGAGGATGCTCGCAGTGACAGCACGGAGCTCTTACTCACTCACTGTCAGCACTTTTTAAACGGATGTATGTAGGGCAACAATCAAACCCTGATAAACTGACTCTCTGGCCGGCGTACAGCAGACAGCGGAGATCAAAATGTGGAGCAGCAGGGAGGTTGGCGAGGTCTCGGTCATCCCGGCCATCCTGGATGTTATTTCATCCGTCTCTATGACTAATACAGAATCAATTATCTCACCCTAATGGTCCAATTGCAGGCTGCAAGCTTGCAAGATTTAGAGTTCAAATAAATCAGGGAGAAATTGTGTGCAGCGAGGCCGGGCCAGTGGCGGCGAACCAAGCCATCACAAATAAGCCAATTATCAGAGTGAATACGGATGTACAGTATCATTTAGTTGTAATTACAAAAATACAAATGTCAGGACTTCCTAGAAATGCTCTGTTTATGCTCCTACATGTGCTAATTTTGGATTACATGGTGACTTTGAGAAGCACCACACAAAGATGTTTGAATAACCTCAATAACCAGGATGGTTCTGGAAAGAACTCAATCCGTTTCCCATTGATCTGCGCGCACTCGGGATCCAGTGCATCTAAGGACACAGATTTTGGATTCGTCCCTGAAACACAATCTCTCCACACTCTTCAACTCCTCATCTTAAGCACACAATTGTCTTTTGAATGACCTTGTGGTCTGTTTTACTACACTCACCAATTTTACTACTTATTCTACTGGTTGTTTTACAGGAAAAGTGGTTGTTCAGGCTTCATCAGTCTTCAACCGTTCATTTCTTTTCCAATAGGACACACAGGATTTCGCTTCTCTGGGTTTAACTTTTTTTTTTTTTTTTGCTCCTGCTGTTGTCGACTCAGCATTCGTTGCCTCTAATCCCACATATTCTCATATCCGGAGGCTAGCATCCAGCCCTGGCTCGTGATGAGTTGATCATGACAAATTTACAAGTAGCCTTGTGTCATGTTTTATTGTAAACGCGAGCCAAGGCCAGATGTAAAAGGAAATGGAGAAACAAGAGTCCAACAAGTGCACCGTGAGCCTTGCACTGCATCGGGAATGTTAGCAGTCAGATTTAAAAAAAAAAAAAATGTCTTTACCATTGGAGGAGATTCTCCCTCTTTCTCAATTTCAGTCGACAGTGGAAATTCACTGAGGCTTGATTATAGCAGGAGAGAGTGTTGGCTCAGCTGTGTGCTTTAAGAACCCATGATGTCAGAGCCTTATTTTCCTTGGAGGGACTCTCATCAGCTGCATTGTTCCAGGAAACCACGGTCTGTTCTCTGGGCAACAAAAAAAAAACCTGTCCAAAATGTGCCCCCTCCCTCCCCTCCTTCCCTCCCTCTCCTCCCCCATTTGCACCCACATCTCTCTGCTGAATGCAACACGCCGGGCTTTGGCTCATCTCTGCTGCACAAACGCACAGATATCAGACATTATGAATGCACCCAGCATCAGTGCATCACATTTCCCTGGAACTGGAGCTTTTCCGCTCTGCTGTGTCAGTTTGTTTTTTTCTTTTCATTTATATTTTCTATTAGAAGACGAGTGTCGGTGATGAAAGGCAGTGTGTTAATATAGGACAAAGAAATAATGTGTTGGCCCCGGGAGGATTATAAAACAATGCTGCTACTGATGTCATAGGGCCCGGACTTCTGAGCGCCTCTTTACGCACAAAGCTGTAGGCGGTGTGATTGAAATACAGCAACGCCAACTGACAGGTGATGCAAGCAGCTGACAGAGCTGATGAAAAAAGTACTCCGCAGTTTCCTCGAGTTCAAAATTTAAACCATGCACAAGGCCAAAACAAATCTGGACACAATTACGACCAAATACAAACAAGACCAAATATAAATCAGGGGGAAGGGAGTCAGTAGTTGAATAAACTTCACTGGCATCGGTCGAACATTTGACGAGCTGTGTTGTGGAAACATAAAAAGTTTGTAAATAATGTTCATGGAAACACAATGAATCACATCTGGTCCTCATAAGATTATTTGACTTCTGGCCTTTTTTTTTCCTTTGCTAATGTTCTTTGTTAGAGAATTATGGTAATGATTTCTTAGAAATTCAAAGCGGGGAAAAATCACATTTACCAGATAAAGACCTTCACCACAGCAGAGTTCACTGAATCTTCTCAGTGAGTTCCAAGGAAGCCCAGATGCTTTGGATCAGGTGGCAAAGATTTTCAGTGTCTGTTGTCTATATCAGCTTGTAAATACAGCCTATATCAGGGGGAATATGGGAAACGGGGAGGAGAGATTATCAGAAAGAGAGAAAGAGCGAGAAAGGTTACAACAACAGAGCACGAAGCTCACAAGTTCAGTTGTGCTTCTGCTGGAACGGCCGTGCCCCTGTGGACAAGTTCAGTCCTTCAGTAGAAGTCCTCGCCCTCCAACAATAATACTTACAAAATAAAGGCTGACCGCTCCAAGTAAAATCACTTCAGCTGAGTTCAATAGCCATTATTCATGTCCCGGCTCTCCATCCCCTGTGCTACGGCTCCTGTGATGTTAATAAGGTAAGCCCTTTGAGCCGAGAAGAGCTGTGTCAACATGGAGGCCCGTTTGGTTTTTGCTCGCCTCCGCCTTTTATCATCAGCTGATGATGGTGTGGGCGCTTGTCGATCAAGCGCTCCCAAGGCTTGAACGCAGCGTTGTGGGGTATCAAATACTCCTTTAAATGAATAGTTAGACATTTGGGGAAATAGGTTTATTTGCTCTCTTGCTGAGAGGTAGATGAGAAGATTGATATCACTTTCATATCTGTAAACTAAACATGAGGCCACGTCCATCAGCCTATTACCTCAGCATTGCTCAAACACTGGAAATATGGGAGACAAACTGAAGGAAGTTTTGTCCTCAGTTCTGTATGCTAGCGAGGAAAATAAAATTACCTTAAGCTTCTTGGTGGTGAAATGCATTTCCAACATAACGAAGAACACATAACAACATTTTTATTAGCTAATGAATAAAAAAAAGATCGTGAAATTTCAGAAAGCGATGCAGTATCATGTTAGCAAATTAAGCTATGCTAGCACATAGCTAGCATTAGCTAACTAACAGCTGTCTTGTCCTCTCTGGTAGGCATGGCGCTAAAATAAAGTTTTTGCATGGTTGAATTTGTTGTTTAAAGCTAGATGGTTGGTTGTACGTGTTTTGCGCCAATACTTTTGCCTCCAGGTGGTAGTTACAAAAAAATTAGCACTGCATTCTCATCTGAACTTCCTTAAACCTAGTGGGTAGAGTAGTTAGATGTTTTTTGTTTTTGTTTTTTAACTGATGTTGTTTCAGTTGTGTTTTAGACGAATGCGGGCAAGCACTGTTTTGGAAACTAGAAAGTTAAATATGTATTTATTCTTATATTTACTATTAAGAAGCATTACCACCAATATAAAAACTGAAACTGAAAAACTTCCATTATTTTACCTTCAC
>JAOWBC010000904.1:2264248-2277605 GCA_028566105.1 Hypoplectrus providencianus | reverse complement strand
CTCCTTTTGTAATTTGTATAACATTTACAAGTTCAACTCTATTCAGATTTATATTCAAGAGCGAATCTGGAATCCATGGAGGATTTACAGCTCGCTCTTTAATGGAGCACATCCCTGCCTCCCAACACTTCCAGCTGACTCTGTCACAGGAAGGCAGGCATTACCTCAACAGTAAGACAGGGAGCCTGGATTAAGCTGAATTGTGTACCTTGGGTCAGGAATCTCCCCCAGTATTTCTTCCAGGTTGTCGAGAAACTGGACAAAGTCCGACAGGCCTTTGACATGTTTCCTCAGTGGGTCAGACTCAGCTGGAGCGTAGCCCTTCCCTCCGAGCTGGATGGCCCTCACAAAAGATGTCACAGTCTGCAGAAAGCATGAAAGAGACCCAAAAGTTGAGCCAGCCAGGGAGGATTACTCCAATTTTAACGTCACAGTCTTGGTTTTCTAGTGATGTAAGGTGTGAATACATCATCGCTAAAGCCCAGGCACATGTAGAGTTTTTCTCACCAGGAAGAGGGAAGTGTTGCTGTCCTGTGCAGCGTGCTTTATGTCGGTGAACGCCTGGCGTCCCAGAGCGCGGCTCGGCACGTCGAGGGTCAGCGCCAAGGCCATGTCGTTCTTCACGTTCACAAGCAAATCCAGATAGGAGCAGAAAACCCTCCTCACTGCCATTTTCACCTGTGGGGAATGAACAAGTCACCATTATTATTCTTGGTTAGAAAACCAAAATCTCAAAATTAGTTCAGAACTTCAATGAGAAAATTGCTACAACTCATTTGGTTGACATTGGGCGAGAGGCAGCCACACTATCAGCACTGACACATAGACCAATAGTCATTCATGCTCTCATTTACTCCTATGGGTAATTTAGAGTACTCTATTATCTGTCAATTGAATATGAAGCTGCAGCCAGTGAGCTTAGCTTAAAGGATCAGGCCTGAAAGTCACTGAATTTTTTAAATAAAATGCACCAACAGGGTCTGAAAACTTGTTAAATCTAGCAACCAAACTACTAAATTGGCAACAGTAAGTGGAACCCAGGCTGACTCAGTTCGTGGACTAACCACCGTTAGCTCATGGTTGCCTGTTTAACCACTGTTAGCGCCGCTGCCAACACCATCCAGACCCACATGGCAGCACAACATTATCCACCAAGTTAATCCAGTGACTGCAAGTTAACCCACATACAACACACTGAACTTCATTTATAGCACCTTTAATTAGCTTATGAGCTTTATATGTGATGATTTTGACTTTTTGTTACCTTTCTACAGAGCCAGACTCACTATTTAAGGCCTGTCCTCATGCTAAGCTAAGCTACTGACAAAAAAGAATGAGCATCTCCACCCTTCTCTCATTTCTCCACTGGAAAGTGCATCACCATTTTCCCTAAAATGTGAAACTATCCCTTTAGTAAAGCTTCTGCCCTGAGGCCGCTCCAGGTTGTGTTTGTAAGCTAGCAAAAAACGTAGCGACAGTAGCTTTACTGCCTGAGTAAAACCACTAAAAACAGCAGCTGACAGCTCGTATTAAACTCCAAAAAATTACATCACTCTCGCTGGTGGTGCAGCAGCAAGCCTCCACTAAAAACTCATAAATTCACAAGTGACAGAGAAGAAGTGGAGGAAAGAGACTGTGTTACAGAAGCTCTTGTCCAGCCCCACGTTGTGTTGTTTTAAACATCTGCCTGGTAATTGAATTCACATTGCGCTCTTAAATCTAAGTGATATGATATAGAGTTCCTGTCAATAAGAGCAGGATGGATTCCAGACAGAAATTAAGTATGCTGAAGACTGGGAAAGTAAATGCATGGAGTGCTGCCAGCAGGAGAAAAAGCATTTCACTTTCCTGAAAAAAAAAAACTTATATGGAGGGTAGAGGGCAAAGTGGAAAGAGAGGTTTCTCATGGTAGTTTATGAAATAAGTTGCAGGTTTTATTGGTGTGTGGAAGCAGGACTGGGCCTACCTGTGAGCTGCAGGGCCTGATTTTACTGGACGGTGTTGACGGGACTGAGGAGTCCGGTAACTCTGAGACCTCCGCGTTCCCTGATAAGAACTCAAACAGCTGGATCTTTGCAAAAGAATAAACAAAGAGAGATTAATTGATTGTCCTTATCTTTAATGCAGCAGCCAAATCAGATCATCCACAACCATCAGCCTGATTTCAACCAGCTCACCGGGCTCACGGGCTCCTCTGGGTCCGAGTCCAGCCTCAGCTGTTTGTACATGCAGAAGATATCAACCAGGTCCACAGTGTTGGATCGCTTCAGGAAGGATCCGTATGCCTCCAGGATGAGATCATAGTTCTCCAAGCGTGCAAAGTTGGGGGGTGGCAGGTGAAGTTTGTCTAACAGTAAGTGTTTCCAGGCCATCAGGACATCACTCAGAGCCACTTTGAACTCTCCGCAGTGCTGTCACAGGAAGAGAGAAAACAGTGAAAGCAGCAGCCATAATTACCGACGGCCTGGAACCAATCAGTTCAAAAGCAGCGAGACCTTCTCCCGCGGTCCAAAAACGGGCCATGAGCGGTCTCAGCCGGAAATCTGTGGTAATGTCATCAGTTATAGACGTGATGACAGTCGGCCTGATGGTTCAACTGAATTATGCCATGATGATGATGATGTGAACTGGGCTCGCTCAGCTTCGCTTTTGGGCCGCCAGATAACTTACAGCAACACACAGAGGATACTGACAGCGTTTTATACCTCCTTTATTGAAAAAATTTTAACTTTTTACTAATTTTTTTAGGGGTTTAAATCATTTTGCAAGATGTCAGCCTTGGCTCTAAAGTTAGAAGTCAAAAACAGAGATAAAGTTTAAACGCACAATGTGCAACTTTCTGCTATTATAAGTGTTTCAGTCAGAGGAATAACTAAAAGATCTCCATCTCCATCATCACCATAGCCGTTAATAAAATCACCTCAATGTCAGTTAAATTATCTGCAGGCCTTCTGTCATATAAATCCATGACTTGTCTCATCTTCAATATGTTTGAATGCAAAGAGGTGAAATATTTAATGGGAAATAAGTCCACCAAAAATGATTGAGTGAATGAAAAATGATTACCGGTAAATGTTTTTGTGTGTGCAAATGTCTTGTCTTTGTGCTTTTGTATGTGACAAATTGCACCTTGGGGAATTAAAACATTTTCCACTAAATCCAATTGAAGAGACTGTTTAAATGTTAGGAGTGAACCTTTACCTGCTTATTAACCTCTGCAAAGGCGAGCTGCAGCAACATCAGCATGCCATCAGCTCCATGTATCGTGGTCCTCTCCGAGTGTAAAACCCTGTGGCACTCTCTCCTGAATACTTTAACCATCACCTTTAAACCTTCTCCAACAGCCTCCATTTCCCCTGAAACAGGAGGAAAACACTCATGTGAAATAGCTTCACTCTGATTTTTCCAAACCAGATTTAACTAGAGAAAGAAAACTAGAATGACAAAAAAAATGACTTTTTTTTTAATAAAGAAAAACAAAGCCATTTGATTTTTAAGTAAACACAAACGTAATGTTTGTTATAATTTCTTTGCTGTTTCAAAGAATACTTCCAGATTAATTTGCATCTGTGGCACAATACCAAAGAGTTAACTTACAATTTATTCTAAAACATTGATAACTATGTGTCTTTATGTCATCTCCGTCAAGATGCACGGTTAAGACTAAGAGCAGTCATAATCCACGTGTTTATGACTAAATAAAATCAATCAGACAATGTTAATTTCATGATGCAAACCTCTTATAATGTAGAAGTCTCCGAGATCGTACGTCCACGACAAAGAGCAGTTGTTTTGAATTTTAAACGACCAGTGACGTTTCGGTGTCCTGACCAATCAGCTTTAAGTACAGAACAGTTGAAGCAGTCCAATCAAATAAATACATATATAATGTGTTATTTTTATAGTTTCGTTGCAGACGATTATGGAGACGCATTTCGAAATTAAATTATAACTTATGCTTCAACAATATGTCAAGATATTTCGACGTAGCTTACATGTTTTAGTTTACGTCGCGGGAAATCCCCCTTGACATTTGTGTCTAATGGTACATTCCATGTCGTACCCGGAAGAAGCTTGAAAACATCTCAAACGCGCGGATCATTTGATTTCAAGGAGCTCTTGATGATAAAGTGGTAAAGTATGTCAGTCAGCATTGTATTTTGTAATGGATTAGACCCTCGTAACTGAGAAGTAGTTATTGAGTTATCAGTCAAAGCGTTACGTTGTTAAACGGGCAGTATAACCCTTTGTTTGGCTAATTGCTAGCTAGCTTTGCACATACAGATAACTGTCACGTTTTAGCTTGTTGCCTGGTGACTCATTACCGTTATGTGTAAGTTAACTCGAGTAACATAAACACAGGAGCTTTGAATGTAACCGTGGCTCATTTAAGATAACATACACAATAAAGGTAGTTTGCTATGTACCTATATAAACCAGGAGCCATTCAAAACCTTCGATGGTTTAATTTATAAATGGGAGCCAAACCTCTGACTGGTGTCCAGTTAAAGTTGGATAATATCTGAGTTTGAGTTATGATTTATTTTAAACAAAGCACTGCTTTGTGTTTAATTTATGAACTGTCTCACGGTCTTCAGACATTTATAAGCTTTTTTTATGACCATTTTACAACAAATCTTTCTCCTCTTTCTGACAGTTGAAGCTCTGATCTGAAGTCAGCTCTATCAAGACGTGCATCATGCAAGAGGACTCCAGCCGCAGTCCCACTTACACTGTGACATGTGAGGACTACGTTCATGTGGTTGAATTCAGTCCTTTCAGCTCTGGCACACCTGCCTCTCTCCTGGCCTATGGTGGGAACCAGTATGTGGTCGTGGGCACCTGCCTCTTCCAGGTTAGAGATTTAGCTTCACACAACCAAGGTTACTTCCAGTTTTGCTTGGTATATTTTATTATTAATACATTTGTCCCCACAGGAGGAGGATATGGAGACTGAGGGAGTTGAATTCAATGTTCTGCGAGCTTTCCATCATGAACTGCGTGTTGATGCTCTCGCCTGGAGCCCAGAGTCTCGGCTCGACAGGATACCCATTATAAGGTACTTTTCTTTGCACCTTTTGGTCTGATGATATGATATCCACATCAAGTTGCATAATACAGGAGAATATGAATTTAGACTGTCTGTCTTAAGTAGATTTTGCTGCATAATTGTTTCTGAATTAAAATAACAATAAATGCATATAAAATGGTCACATTTTAAAGATGCAGATAAGTCCTGATATAACCCTAAACAGAACATGTAACAGATTTAAACTCGATATATTGTACATTTGAAAGTGTCTAAAGAAAAAAAAAAACAGACCTACAGTCACATTTTCAACCCAAGGCTGCACAGATAAATAACCTGGCTGTGGCTGTTAGGCATGCTTTGCAGCAATGACCCTGACTGTGATATGCTATCATCTATGTGCTGGCAGTACATAGTGTCATACTCTCCTCTGCAGCTGAAATGCTATCAGTGCAAATCTGCCTCTCTGAAGTCTCTAGTTGGTTGCACAAAAAGGGTAGAAGTAAAAAAGCACTCCAGACTGGCTTTTAACAGTGACCTTTTTAATGCAGGAGGCCTCCAAATAGCATTAGGAACACATAATGAACATGATCAACCTATTAAGATAATCTATTTCACAGGAATGTCTGTTTTTTTCCATCTTCCAGATCAGAATAATTAATATTAAGGTCCATGAATACTTTGCTGTGAAGCTGCTAACCCCCAACAACACTTAGCACATAACCTTTTCAGTCCTTGCCTTCATCTTTTTGTTAGTACCACGAAACATCCAGTGGACCTTGAAACAAATGGAGGTAGCAGAACTTTCTCTTTTATTGATTACTCTGAAAATAACACTGGAAAAACAGACCTTGTATAGTTTTGCTTGGAGCCAGTCATAGTAAGTTCATTCAGTCGGTGTTGTGGTCAAGTGGAGCGAGTGTATGGCAATTCAGTGTGCTGAGATAGAAATTATTCCTGTAATTCAGGCCTTGTGGTGGGATTTGATGCAGCTCAATACTTCCACTGACATGATGAGTCGTTTTTTTGTCTTTATCACCTTAAGGGTACTGGTAAAGGTACTGGTTTCATATTTCTTTAAAGATACCTGCCCCTAATAATTTGTAGGTTCATTGTTTTGCTCAATAGCTCTTTTACTCATAAATGTGAGGAGATACATTTGATCACCACGCCCTCTTCCAGCTCAGCCTTTCATATATTATGTGAAGTGATACTGACATATTCGCTGAATCAGTTAAACTAATGAACTTACTCACACAACCGGCTGTTTTTAATATAAGACGTTGTTTATGGTGGACATCTGCAGCTCTAGTGCCTCTGGTTATGTAAGAGTTCATCATAATAGGATTAGGAGGTGTCCAGGTGTCATACTTCACTCCCACATCAGAAACCTGACATCCATGTCTTTTAACACAGCAGTGTAATTATTCACACACACCCTTCTTGTGACCAGAACAAGAGGCAGTTGTAGAGAAAGCCACGCTGTGTGAAAGTAGTCATCACCGCCTCTCACTGTCACGCTGCAGCTGCCAGGATGTGAGCCAAGTTATTTCAGGTGGCCTTGGACAGGAGGGAAGTATCCTAACTGTAGATTGTTAGAAAGCAAGAGTTTCCTCCTAATTGGAGCGGGAAGGTTCCACGATCCCCCCGGAGGTGTTTAGGCTTTCTGTAATTGAAAAGGAAAGGCAGCGATAATTCCTGGCCTTCTGTGGTTTACTCCACAGGGCCCTCGAGCCAGCGCCGTGACGTGCGCACATGTTATTGCGCTGATGACTGCCCACTCAGGTTCCATCCCTCCCTTCGATCCGCACGTAGCTGTGCCTTCCAGGAAAAGTACAACGTTCTCACGGGCTTGCCTCGAGTAGGGGCCCAGAGAGAGTGAGAGCGATGAGGGGAGGAGAGGGGGCTCGAACTGCAGCGCTGCCACCAAACACCACAGCGGCTTGTAATTGTGGATTACTAAATCCTACAAAGACCAGACACTCCACTGACTCCCACTAAATACACACATTTTCAGTCTTTACACTCACAAATAAACATGTATTGGAAAAAGATGTTATCGATAACTTTGCCATCTATAGTTCTGCAGCATTTTGCACAACATCAACCAGTTTTCTGCTTGTTGGAGACTAAAAACACGCTGAGGCAACGCTGACAAACACTCTTCCCCACCAGACAAGTAACAGACTAATTTAATTACATCTTGGTCTCTGCTATTGCACACATGTTGCGTCTGCACAGCAACTGACCAATCACAGTCCTCCTCAGAGCAGATTTGTTTACTCGACGATGGAAAAAATAAATCTTACAAGCTTTGAAGAAGAGCTGTTGTGGAAAGAAATGATACATCTGCTTTTTGGGCATATTTGGTTTGAAACAGATGATGAGATGCAACAGCCAGGACTTTATTTCTTTCTGTCCAAATTGAGTTCAAGCAAAAAAGCTACATCCCTAGTGTTTTCTAAAATTATTATTTTTTGAAGACTTGTCCAGTACCTTCTTAGGAACATCTAATCCAAACAACAGCCTTGGTTGTTGGGATAAACAGCTGTCAAGAAAATCAATGGACAGACAGACTGAGACTTCTTTTACTTTATGTTTTTGAAATTTTGGAAAATATTATCTGAACTCTTGTCATCTCAAAGTTGCCAGGAATTCAGAGGAGACTGCATGATGTCACAGTGGCTGATTCATAATTCATAAACAAGATATAATTATTGACCTTCAGAGGTTCTTCCAGGCAGATTTTCAAACTTCTTTGTGTCTGGTTTTAATACCGATTTATACAAACTGGCTCCTTGCTTTAAGGTTGAGAAATCTGATCTGATGCAAAATTTGCATCAGCTGTGTCTCTGTTCAGGTGTAGTTTGTGTTGAACTCACAGAGAAAAGGAAACACTCTTCAGTCTCCCTTTTATTTTGTGCTTAAACAATAATCACACCACAGCTGGAGTTTAGTGGTGTTTCCCTTTAAAAGTGACTTTATTGTACTTCTTAAGGTTGTTGTGGATCAATAATGAAAATGGCTTTGACATTAAAGTAGAAAAAAGCAAAAAGAGCCAAATGTTTTCCATGCTTCACTCCAAAGTGCAACACTGATTTGCAGGGTTAGAAGGCCTATCCTAATATAATCTAATCTGCTGTAGCAGTAATACCCCGAAGCACGTTAAGGGTGTTTGTAGTGACATCATGCCAAATCCATCTGTGCCTGCGACTGAAAATGTGTGAACCGCTGTCTGTTTATTCTGGTGATATGTGTGTGTTTTTCTTGTCATAAGTGAGTTAGTGTAATTGTGTGAATAATTGCAGGCACTGGTGTATACTACGACTGATTAGAGGGAAAGTCCTCTGCCTGGCTCTGCACAGGTTTTTGAACAGAGACATGCGTAAATGCCGTGAGGAATCTTGTTTTTCTCCGTGTTTATCTTAGCGTGCAATTAGAATCTCCCTGGCAGCGTTTCTACTGATCACTGTCCAAGTTTCTACCACACACACTGACACTCTCATCCAGAGGTGTCAGTCTGGGCGGCTGCAGGCATGCATGTAGGAAGAGATGTCGTCTGTCATTGGGCCCGTACAGTCTGACTCTGTTTTGATGTTCTCTCTTTGTTTGTTTTCATATCCTCCCTTTCTTTTCCTCTTCCTCTCCCTTTGCAGATTTTGCACCGCTGCAGCTGACAGAAAGCTACGCCTGCTGACTTCTGATCTTCAGGATAGGCATGAAGTCAAGGTAGTGCAACATCTGGAGCACATTGGCCAGAACTGCGCTTGTCAGCTGGCATCAAACTTTCTCTACTTAGCACTGGCTTTTGGTACTTAGTGATACAGGAAATGTAGCCGTGCATGCAGAAAGCAGTGCAGGGAGCCCATCGTTTGCTAATTTCACATTTTATTGATCAACTATTTGCTGCCTCTGTGTGCATGATGTTTTTCTGTGCTGTCCTAGGTGATGGAGGGCCACACCAGCTACATTAACCATTTGGTGTTCGAGCCCACAGAGGGGAAACAAATTGCTTCCGTCAGTGATGACCACACTTGCAGGTCCAAACCGTTTTATTTCCATGTGTATATGTGTGTGTATGTGTGTGTTCCCAGCTTCTGATTTTCAGTTCTGTTCTCTGTTAATGGTGCAGAAAGTCCTGACTGTGTTTCCACAGTGAAACATGATGCTAAGCACAACATGCTCCGGTGTGACTGTGCGTAAGCACAGAGCTGCTTTGTAGCTTTTCTACCTAATTGGTTAAATATGGAAATCCAATTAGCTGCAGAAAGATTTTCCTTTCTAACGGGGGACCTATAACAAGGTCCCCAAATTTTCCTTTTCAATTAATGCTAGAGGAGGGAAAAAGTGTGTCAGTAGCCAGGGTCAGCTCAGGGTCGACCCCCCTCCACATCTGCAGGCTGGTACTCCTGCAACATGCAAAGCTGTGTGACAGTCTTCTTATAGTTTTAACATACAGTTAATGTATATTTTCCTTATTTATTGAACCAAAAGTTGCAAGTTTGACTAGTTTAATTATCAGTTAATCGGCAGATTATTTCAACATCGTTACAAAACGTTATAAATAAGTAAAAAATGAGCATCAAAGTTTTTTTCCTAAGTTGATGTCTTCAGTTGTGGTTTCTGTCTGACCAAGAGGGCCCAAGTTCCAAACATTCAGTTTACAATTATGTAAAATCAGAGAAAATCACAGAAATCCCATATTAAGAAGCCTAAACCAAGAAATAAACAGATTAATCACTTATTCAAAAAGGCCGTTCTTTATGAATGAAACGAAACACACAATTTTATCCCAAATCATTCTCATATAATCAGTGTCCCCTAAACACATGCTGCATTAAATGATGGAAGCATCCATCACCAGGCGGGGGCACTTTGACAGTCACCAGCTTCATCACTGTCCGGTCCCGCTCAGTGCCTGGTCCCTCCACATGAGGCCCTCTGAGTCTCCTCCACTCCCGGTCCACTCTCCTCTTCCCCGTGCCTCCACTGACCGGCCAGAGAAAACAGCAGTGCGCTCCATCTGCTGAAAGATTTAAATTCTGTCATGTTGAGAAAATATGGGACGCCGGAGGAAGACAGAGGCGGAACAAGGGATAGATCAAGTTAACAGGAGAGGACCTTCCAGTCAGCCCACACAAACTGAGCCCCGAAACGAGAGGAGGAAACTGGTCCTGCAGAAAGGGAGGGAGCGGCGTGTTTGCCTGCATGTATAGGCTCATGACCTCTCCATCGCTCTGTTAGGTTTGGCAGCGGTGCCTCTACTATAAGTTTGCTTAGCTTTGTCATCACTGTCCCCTGCCGTTGTGGGAACTCGGCTTTTGCCAACATGCAACCTGACGCTGCAGCATCTAGGTGGGGAACCAGACTCCACTCCCTCTTGGGGGTTTACATTTGGTTCATGTAGTCTAAACATCTCATGGTATCAGTATGGATGGAGTGGGGTGAGTCTGTGGGGAAACTGCCACCTAGGGATCACAAGGCCACACTGCAGGATCCTGAGAGGATTTGGGGTTGAGTGAGTTCGCAGATGAACTCAGGACAACGCACACCTGCTGCTGCTGCATTATGTATATGGTTTAAAGCATTTCGTTCTGTTCTCGCTGATAATCCGTCGCTTTTTCTCATTCTCTTATGTTGTGCGAGGCAAACAAATTAGATCGGCCTGATATCCACGCTCCCAACCATCTCAATCTTTCCTGGACTGACGTACCCCCACAGCCCTGTCCAATCAACTCAAGTACCCTGTGATGTTCTAAAGATGTTCTTATGAATAGATTAGAAACTGGATGCTATTACCACCACCAAGCAGGTTGTGTTTAAAGGTTTTGTTTGTTTATGTGTTTTCTCAGCAGGATTAAAGGAAAACTACTGGGCAGATTTTCATGAAGGAACTATTACATTTTTAAATTGATCTCAATCACTGAGTGTCCTTCTACTTTAATGCTGTAACTGTAGTTTATAAAAGGATTTACTTTGCTATAACTAAAATTAACAATACTCATGTAAATGGGCATTACAGCCATTTGTTATCCATTACTTAAGCCAACTATTTAATCATTTATCTATTACATTTGGCTGTTTGAGGTATTTTTCATCACTATAATATATTTTGAAGACTAAGACTTAAGATTGCTTTATTTTTTTTTCTTTATGTGTGTGTTGCTTACTAGTCAGTATACTCAAGATACTCAAAATCACCAGTTTTATAATCCTGTCTGTTCATTTTCCTCCTTAACTCCATTATAGGCTTTTACTCTTACCTAATAAAATAAATTTCAAGTTTAGGAACTTCACAATCTTTCAACACTTTGAATAAGTTTTCCTATCCCATAAGCCAAACATGTTCATCTGTATAAATATGTCTTTACTTATAAGAGCATTATAAGAGGATCCCTGGACTTGCCAGGCGTATGGAGGAAATGATCCAGACGATCCAGAAGTATGTCAGATGTCTCAGTTACACTTTCAACAGCAGAAGTCTGGGATTTTTAAAAGCAGATAATGTTAGATGTGAAAATAAAATGTCCTGTTAAAATAGATGCTGATGCAAACACCTCAGCCCGGGCGACCCTGCGATGGGATTATATTGTTCGACTCTTCCCGCTCTCTCCCTCCAGAGAGTCACCTCTGATTATTTACTCTGCTCTCCACAATAAATCAGATCACGCAGAGCTAACGGCATTTCCCGTTTCCTCCACTTATGGGAAACATTGACAAACCGTAACGCTCCGGCCACGCTGTTTTCTCACTTAGATAACACAATACAGGACTTCAGATGTCCTTTTCAACTCTGTTGTACATGGAAGCGAAGTGTTATTGCTTGATGTAGTGTTATGCAATTACACAGTGTTTTATCAGAGGCGGTCACGCGTGTTTTCGTGTCTCATGTCTTTCACCTCGTTTGGCGAAGGTTCTGTTTTTTTGGGGAGCCGGTGCTCTCCGTTTGAAGGGCACAGTGGTTGACCACAGTTTGGCCGTTGGTGGTGTAGCGTGCAATTGAGCTCTGCTTGGCTAGTGGTCTGAAAGAATAGGGTTTAGTCGTTGTTTTCCTGGTGTGGTCTGGGGGTTTTTCTTTTTTTTTTTTCCTGCTCAGCCTCACTCATGCTCCACGGTGGAGGCTCTGGCTGAGTCTGCACATGGGCAAAGGAAAGAAGCCCAGAGTTTCGACCGGGTTCTGTCCTGCTGCAGGGGAGATGAGGCAGGAAAAGTTGAGTGTTTACTGAGGTCTTCATCTGAGACGGGGCATATCCTCCCCTACACCGCACCACTGAGGACATCAATCTCTCCAACAACACACTTGACATTTAGATGGTCTTTGGAGGTACTTTTTGGGCTTTATTAGATGATGTCTTCTGCATGACCTCATCAGTCAGCGCCTTCCCATGCTTCACAAGCGTTTGTTTTATATTCCCGGAAACACTTGCAGCCCCCCACCCCTGTGCCCCCATCTCCACCTTTTCTTCCCATTCAGATGTGGTTAACCATAGATCCAGGTCTCAGGACCCGCAGTTCTCTCCATCCAAGTGATTCATTACATCCGTGGTCTTTCTCATCTGCTTTTACTATCATATGTCTTATTTAATTTATTATCGACTATTATTTAAATGAAGGCTGGTCGTAATCCTCACACGAGCTCTGGTTCTTGGTTGGCGTTTGCTTGCAGGACCCGGCTTTTTAATTTGCGCAAAGTAGGATGTCGTTCAACTTCTCTCCGCTGCTCTTCCCCAGCTGACGTGCATCCTGCTGCCCTCTCTGTACTCCACAGTAAATGAATGGCAGCGGGCCGCCCACAGCGAAACATTTGCTGTAATGTGAGTGGAGCGTAACGCCGACTCAGGCGAGGGTGATGCCCCCCCCTTGTCCCGGCTATCATAGCTCAATGTAATGTGAGGCCGGCGTTTCCCCTGAAAGACGAGTCCAGCATTAGTCTGTCTGTCTTCAGAGCTCAGGACCCAGATCTCAGAAAAGAGCCCTTTTCCCTGGAAAAACAAGAAGAACCTGGTTCACACAACAAGCAGAAGTTAGATCAATTTGGAGCAAACATGAAGACGGAACAAAATATGTTTTCTTTCATTGCCCATATTGTGAGGGCTCAACTAGCATGGCCATTTTTAAAGGGGTCCACCAATCTGTGGCATCAAGATCTGAATGAAAATTAGTTCTATGGGGACCAAGGTGGTGTCCCTTTACAAACATGCCCCTTTTATGCAAATCCCATGTAATCTAGAGCGAAATGTCTAGGAAACTGCTTGGGATTTTTGCATTAAGTTTAAATGGAAATATTTGTGCCTATTCTAAAAATGGCGCATTTTAATATTGCTGCAT
>JAOWBC010000904.1:2216143-2226678 GCA_028566105.1 Hypoplectrus providencianus | reverse complement strand
GTATTTTGCTTTTTTGTATAATAACAATAAAAAATCTTACAAACGAATTTAATTGGCCAGAAACAGCCAATGATGTGTTACTAATTAAACCGCGAAGTCCAAGGACGTAATGCGTGATGACGTAAACATGCGTGATGACGCAAGCAGAGGTATCATGGTTAACGACTAGGACGAAATAAAAAATGAACTTAGGAAGGCTAGCCGCTAGTTAAGAAAGACTATACAAGCGATTTAGAAATTGCCATAAGTATAAGAAATGTGACAAAATCATACAAAGGACGACTGCAAACATTTCGACCAATTTATAACTACTAATTATACAGAAAAAACAGCACAGGTGAAAAACGGTAACGGCCGCTAGCTTGCCGCTATGCTAATGTTAGCATCGAGTGGAAAAAAACAACACCATTTTTGAAAAACGTGAAGGTGAGTCGAGGAATTGTTTTATATACAAGAGTTTTATTTATTATTTGTTTTTATTCTCTTAAAAATAAACCTCTTAGCATACAAGACAAAGTTTGGTCAGATAACTAAGGTTGAATATTTTATAAATTTCCAGCTCTTTCCTGAATAACTTCTTACATCATGCGCATAGATGATGGGGACTTCATCTAAAATTGGAGGAAAGAAAAGAAAACAAACTTCAATCCACTATTTGCACTGTCCTTACATACTCCCTGATGGCACTTATGTCCTGTTGTGCGGTCAGGGACAACAGGACATAACCCTGGTGTCAAACCTAACCCAATGACATTTACTCGTGTTTGACTAAACCTTCACTTTTGTGCTCACAGATGCGCCTCATTTTGGGTAAAATCATCTCGGAAATTACATTACATTGTATTCTTTATGTACTTCAGAATTCTGTGATTGAAAGTGACAATGTTATTACTTGGTATTCAATTATAAACTAATTCTAAGGTACTGTCCAGCACTTGGCCTCTGGACTTGAAATATACCAGTTTCTGCCACAAGGTGGGGCCAAAAATCCACTACTGTCAATGT
Organism: Hypoplectrus providencianus; assembly: GCA_028566105.1. Classification (NCBI taxonomy): domain Eukaryota; kingdom Metazoa; phylum Chordata; class Actinopteri; order Perciformes; family Serranidae; genus Hypoplectrus; species Hypoplectrus providencianus. Next base: position 2,225,673 of record JAOWBC010000904.1, on the reverse strand, counting down.
GGTTGCAGGAGTCTTCCTTATCCTGCATATTTTTCTCATTTTTTATTTGTTCAAAAACATCTAAAGCAGGCTTTTGGGAAAAATAAAAGGTTATAAATACATTTTAGTTTAATTTCAGCAAGACTGCATTGAAAGTCACGTCAGAATAGCTGCTGGAGTTTTGAATAGAGTTATGTTACATAGCAAAGAACACGACTGAGCAAAACTAAAGGTGACATTCATTTCTCCAGTTTTTCTTGAAGTCTTAAAACAGTGAGAGCTCAGTATATTTGTATTTCCTTTATTAGGAGAAGCCTGGATGATGACACAGAGAAGCAAACACTGTCTGTTGGATGCAACAAGTGGCTCGAACCCCACCAGCTGATGTTGTTCTCATGAACTGAGACTGCTGTCCTGTTTTACAGGTAAGAATGCTCACTTAGCTGGTTTAGGTAACAGATAAAAGTCATAATACATACAACAGCTTTATCACAGTGCGTGATGAAATAAAGTTCAAACACATTTTATAAAATCTCATAATAAATAATAGCCAGCAGTATTCTACTGGAGTCCTGTGTAAAAAGAGTGACACAGGTTTTCTGTAACAGTTTGACCATTCAGGACATTTTTTCTTAATGAGAAATAAAATTTGATTAAAATAGAATAATGTATGTGGCAACAGGTGTCATGTTTGTTAAACAGAATTTACCTTCTGTGTTTGCATGTTGCATGTTTTCTCTCCTTTGTAAGCCTGCAGTAACTCAGCACCTCTCTAAAATAAATCACTTGTGTAACCTTCTTAGGTTAGAAACTGTCTAGGACAAAGTGATGATTCACAGACTTATGAAACCCAATTGAAAAGAAACCCTTCACATTTCTGGAAGTCCAAGCTAATGCGACTTAAAATTGATTCTATAAAAATGAAATAGCAGCCATTGTAATACTGAAGACATAGAAAACAGCACAGAAGGATTCTCTCTCTGCTGACACCTGACACTGAGGAGGTACACAGGTGCCACATGAGGGCAGTGTAGGTTTGGTAATGTTGAGAGAACACAACAAAGTCAGGCACAGAGAGCAACATATAAAAACCAAGTTGTTTTAAACTTCATAAAACATTCTCAAGCGAAATTAAACAACAAATTGCCACATATAAATAAATGTTTTAAGGACCATCTAAAATGTAAAATTTTGATGAAAATTTCTGTTTTAATTTATTTTCTGACTGTGATAAACTGTAAGTTTCTACTACTTTCTTTGTTAGATAAAAACAAAAGCCTTTTAAACCCACTGGTTGGAATTAATTTAAAAACATATTAAGAACGATATGCATGTTTAACTTAAGTTTTATTACATTGATGTTGCACTTTTATTGTATTCACTTTCATCATGCTGCTTTATTATTCACATATGCTGATTTATTTGAAGAAAGGAGAATGCAATATTGTATTCTTACTTGAGTAGATAATTTACAACTGCAGTAGTTGATACTGCTCGGATAAACCCACTGTACACTCCTGGTTCAGAAGTAAACAGACAGAAAAAGTTAAATGGAAGTAGTAGAAGAAACAAAAAGGACTTCAAATAAGGTTGCACAGTGCCTTCTGAATATGTTTATATTATTTGTTCATTAATATGTTCATTGTGTCAACTCCATATGTTTATAATCGTAGCTAAAACCCAATAATAGCTTGTCTGTCTGTTGTAAGTGGCCAAAATATCAATCAGTGCAGCTTTAAGTTTAATCTAGCCAAGTAGCCTCATTGAAATGCACATAGCATTCTGCAGCCAGTTTTTTCTTGCAGAAGGCTCATAATGGTCCACTGTATGTGTCGTCTGCTTGTCTCCAGTGGTCAGTAATTTGGGACGTGATGTCACATAAAACTCCCTAGGTTCCTCAGTGTCCTCTTCATATTGTACAGTGGATGGAGAGCTCCCCACTGCGTCATTTACTGTCTTTAATGGTGATGGAGACAATTGCTCATTTATCACGAGAAGTGGTGCAGTGTGCGTCTACAATGGCCTTCTCCATAGGGCCTCAGTCTTTTTCACACACTGAAGATCCATTCTCACACTAGGCCTAATGATTAGCCAGATGCGAGACAGTCTTACTGCCCGATGGGTTCAGACTGCGAGGAATGAGCTCTTTTACACGCTGCAGCTGTCCTTGCTTGAAAAAAATAATTTTGTTTTGTCATGATTATGCAACTCCAGCTTTTTTCATAATAACTGTTGTGAAAAAGTGCAGTTGGATGAGAAAAAACAACTGCTGCAGAGCATTGCTGTGCACGAGGAGTAGCAGGGGTGCTTAGAGATGATAATCGGTTATAGAGTTGTGAAGTTCCTAATTGTGCTTTCATGAGATGCCGTTGATTAATGGACTAGTTGACAGACATCCTGTGAATGTTGTCCACATGTGCACTGTCCACAGGGGTGCTGAAGAATCCACTCCAGCCTTCCAGCAGCATTGTGGAGACTCTTTCTGAGAGTAGGAGAGCAAGGCAGGGAGGGGAGGATGGGGGGAGGAAGAAAAGAAGTGGGAGCAGAGAAAAGAGAATTAAACTTTGAGGCTTTCGGCAGTGCTGTTGTAAAGGGGAGTGAATGAGAGCGGGGGCCGTGCAGCCAGCCACATGGGCCGTTCTCACTCGGGATAATGGAGGCCTTTCTGTGGTTCTTAACCCCCTTGTCGCATGCTGGGAACGGGCAGCCGTCCGCCCACCGCTCACAACAGACACGCTCACCCGCTGGATAATTGAATTTTACACCCAGGAAAGTCACCCCCTTCCCTGGCCGGGTCCCTGCTACACGTGGCCCTGACAGGAACTCTCCCAGGATCAACATCTCATCCAGGGAAACCGTCTGAGTTTGGCCCAGTGGTAGTTTTAGTACGGAAGGGGGAGTTGGTGCCAAGATGTGGAGAAGACACCTCTCTTTAGTTGGCTGGTCCACCACTTTGTTTCAAATATCTCAACACCTGCTGGATGGCTTACTATGAAATTTTGCAAGGACCTTAATGGTCCCCAGTTAATGAATTATTCAGACTTTGTTGGTCCCCTTATGGTTTCTCTTGCATCACAGTGACTTAGTGAAAAGTCTCAACCTGTTGCCATGAAACACTGTCAGGCAGCATCTGCTTAATGGAGTTGTTGACTAATTGGTCATATAGGTTTTGGTCAACTAAGATTTCTTGCTTCAATTAGACATTTTGTGATGTTTTTTTTTCTATGCTGAATTTCCTGAAGACTCTGAAAATCACATCTATAGTAAACAAAACTGTCAGTAGTGTTTTTGCATTGTTATCTGGGGAGATCACAAGTTAACAGATCTTTCAGTTAACATCCATAATAGAGTAGGATTGCAAGTTTTTTGACATTTTTCAGCAGGTTTAGTTTGTATGAACTGTAGCTGCGAAACATTAGCATGATTGTTTTTTTCAGCATAGCTTTGTTGAAAACTATGTGTTTATATACATGTCTAACAATACGTGTTCTTGTAATCAAGGAGACAAATTATCAGAACATATTTTTATATATACCAAATATAATATATTATGATAAAGGTAGGTTGTTTGATTTTAAACCTTTTAAGCCACCGACACCTAACAGGTAACTAGTGCAACCAGCTCTAAACACTGGCACATAGCAGTAGGGTGTTTGGTGTAAATGTATGAAGAAAACACAACATTTAATAAGCAAAAATAATTTCACCTGTATTAAAGCTCCAGAATCCCCCTCATGTTCATCTGCTTCTCTTTATAGAGGTGCTCTGCTTTGTGAAGGCTGTTGATTTAATAAGAGAAATCAATAAGTGATGCAGGCTGGATGTGTCCCTCAGGAAGTGCCCTCTGGTTTTATATAAACACTGAATGCATGCTGTAAAGGCTTTTACTGGGCTCGACAGCTGGTTCTGATAACAGAGGCATAGTGTTACCTGCAGGTGGACACTGCTCTGTCGTCCCATCCTGTTTCCTACACATGTGGTTAAGATGCAGATTAGATTGTGTGTGTTTTCAGGGGGAGAGAGTTGAGGTCTCTAACTGAGGGGGAAGACACGTTAGGACTGTGATGGTTGGGGGGTGTATTGTGAATGTGAGTGGAGTGATCCAGACACGCCCTCCCTGCCCTCGGGCTGATGATCTCGTCGGCAGGGGGACCTGGTTCACCGCCCTCACCAGCTCTCTGACCAAACACAAAAGGTGTTTCCTCCCTGCAGCCGTGGTCACTTTCACCTGTCAGTCAGACTTTCTCTGTGTCTCCACAGTCCGTGGACGGCAGCTACAGGTGAGCCTTTGAGTGGCCAACGGCTCCTTGTTGTCCTCATTGTCAGATACCAAGGCAAAACCCCCCATTTACTGTAGTTTTCCATCAAGCCCAGTTTGTATATAAAAGTGAATGTCCGAGATTCATATAGGTCAGGACCTTATCATCTTACCAGAACAACAGCTTTTTTCTTTTTTTTTTCTTTTTTTTTTTTTACCAGAAACTGGACATCACATTTAGACACCTTATTTCTTTCCCCTTAGTTTCATAGTCTTTATATTAAATAAGTTGCCCATCAGGGTTTTTCCTACTTATGCATCATACTAGTTGATTGTTCTTGGCTTTTTCTGCCTCTGTTTATTGCCTGTTAGGCTGCATTGGTTGAGGTTGTTGGGTTAATATGTGAACAGAGAGGAAGACATGATAAAGATACTTTTTAGTGCTGCAAAATTACTGCAGTTAACTTTCAGCAAAAACTTTTTTTGGTGGCATAAGAATAAGAGTGTGAACTAGTGTATGAAGTGTGAAGTCCGTTCATTTTTCTTCAGTTTTTTAACAATTTTTCATCCATTATCTCTGAACAGGTTGCTTTGTAATCTTCAGGAGAGATGTATAGAGAAAAGAGGGCTGTGTCACTGTGTTTATAGAGGCTTTTGATTGAACATTACATTGTTGGCTTTAACCTTCTGTGCTCAAAAAGTGTCCTGTGTTAATGTTAGTCAGCTGATATAATTCAGTCCTCCAAAAATTTGTACCATAATGTGCCACGATTACCACTGTTGGATTGCTATGATTGGTTAAAATGATGAATCCAATCCTAAACCTTCGAATTATTCAAATATTATGTCTGAATCTACTGTCCTGAGTGTTGTCTGAATGAATGGTCTCCTCAGCTATATTTCAACACCTTTGTGTTTGCCTTAAGCTGTCCTCAGGTCTGTGTTTACCCAGCCGTCCCTGGCAGAACGCACAGTGTGCTGTAGGAGGAGGAACACAGAGGCTTAATGAGAACTCTGCGATGGACATACAACACCTGACAATACCTGCGTGACTGCTGGCACCGAACACACAGGGACTGTCACTCTGCAGCAGCCAATCACAATGACAAGTCATTTCCTCATCATAGATGAGTGTGTTTGGTGTTGTAGGTCACTTCCATTGACGGCTTCACAAAATGATGATACAGATTGATGTTCAGGCTGCACTTGGCTACCCCTGATTTTCATGATATTTTGTAATTCAATGCCAAATATTTTATTTTGATTGACAATATCACCTCAATTCAGTTGTACTGCAGATGGAGCCAGAAAACCTCTTAAATATGGCGCATAGCTAACAGCTAAATAACAGCTAAATTCTTCCCTGAGCACCAAAACATGTCCAACAAGTGGCTTCTGTTGGATTTATTGGTTCCATATATTGTTGTGTTGGGAGACCCTGATTGCAACTCTCTCTCCTCCAGCAGAGGACGACATTCGCCCGACAACCTTCCTCCCATCAGCCCTCTCTTCTCCTCCTCCTTCTCCTCCTCCAGCCTCCTCTCTGTCCCCAGTGACGGCCCCTCCCATCAAAGCCATAACCTCTCCTAATCCCCCCCACCCCTTGTTGCCCTGGAGACGGCTCAGACGAGCAGGTGATGCATTGACAGGGAGCAGATGGTTCCCTGTGGAGGTAAGCATGGCTGAACAATGCTTCCATATTCATCATAAAGTCTCGCTTACTCTCTGTGTCTCCCTCCTTCAACTGCATGTACACACATAACTTCAAAGTTGAATGAATCATGCTTTCACTGACACACACACACACACATTTGTTCAGTCCTGCTGATTGAAACCGACCACATTCTGATGGGTCTGTCAATACGGCGGTAGACTGGGCGAGGTGAAAGTGTTGTGACAGGTTATTAGACGGGACTTGTGTCAAATAGAAGCTCCCACATTGAGGAGAAGCTAGTTACAGTACCTCAGAGAGGAGACGAGTAAAGTAAAGACACACAATAGGGGTGCCTTGCCTCGGCCTCCCTGTGCTTGTCTTCTGCAGGTGTTTTCGGGCTTTTCGCTGCAGTAACTCACTCCTCTAAAGAAGCTCCTTCTTTAGCCCCTGTCTCCCCTGGAGATAAAGTACAGACACCCCACTCTCCCTGTCTCTTTCTTTCAGCTAACTCCTGAATAATCCAGCAACAATACAGGGCTCTGAGGCGGTGTGCAGCGATTCGCCGGAGGCCTGACTTGTTTTGGGGTGCTGCGGGGGCGGGGGAATGGCATTATGGAGATCAGCTAATGCATGTAAAACACTGCATCCATTTTTTTTTTTTATTGGAACAAGTGGTAAAGAAAAAAATCCACGGCACAATAGAGGCTTCGGAGCGCTACGCTTAACCCACCACACCTGGAGCACACAACAGGGGGTGAGAGCTGCAGCCCACCTCTCCCCCTCCTGCCTCACCCATCATCACCAGCACCACAGCACCTATCAATACAAGCTGTAAGGAGTTTGGTTGGGCTTCAGGAGGAGGGGGCTGCCTGTATTCACGGGCTGACTATGATAAAGACGCACAGTGAGGAGCCATTCAAGAGCCCTGTGCCCATAATGGAGTCACTAATAGGTGCCTATTCAGCAAGGAAAGTGTTTTCTGGGGGAGAAAAAAAAGTTTTGGGGAAGCAACAATCACTTTGTCTGCGGCCTTGTGTATGTAAAATTTATGCAGCGCTCCACCCCTCCACCCTTTTCCAACTCTTTTTGCTGTCTTTTTTTCCTTTCTTTAAAGAGCGTCACCAGTGAATAGACGACATGCATAGTTTGGAGTCTTCCTTTCATCCTTACTTGAAAATAAATTGAATGGTCTGTTCTCGAGTGAGTCCAGTGCAGCGGCAGGAATACACACTCTCTTTTTCACCTCCCTCTCACCATCAAACTGTGAGCCATATTCACAGGTGGCCAACTTTTACTTAAAGTATCTTTGTGACAGGAATTTTGGATCTCTGTCAGTATTCATCATTTACATTTAGATATTAATGGCTGTGTAGTGAGCAGATGTGGTCAAAGTTAATGAGCAGGGAATTTTATTGAAAAGATTCAGCAGACATTAAAAGAGGATACTGCACATCGTGATAAGTTGGTGCAAGAACATCCATTTCACCTTTTTAGTTTAGCTCAATCATTGCAGTAACAGTTTTTGAAGTCATATTTCGACCTGTAAAGTGTAAAAAACAATGCAGTGAACTACAGTATTTGAGATGTGTAAAAAGAAATCGGGTTATTGAGTAAAGCGAAGAAATAGTATGTATGTATGTATCTTTGTTTAAATACCGAAACTAGTTACTAGTTGAAGTTAGTGGACTGAGTTTTTCTTGCAGTTTGTTCCAACAGTGGGCAACATAATAACTAAAAGCAGCTTCACTGTATTTTGTTCTGATTGAAGGAACAGTTTAATGACCTATATATGGAAATGCACATGACAGAAGTAGTGGGAGTCTAAAAGCCATAAGAACTTTGTTGGCAAGACTTTTCAGCAAGTGGGCCACTTTGAATTTCAATTGAATCTACCTGCTCTAGACCAAACTTTACCAAGAACTTGTCACCTGGAAGTTAATTTTTTCATCTCCAGTCTTATAATTATAGCATGTACTGAAAAAATAACAATGTGGCATTTCACTTTACCTCAAAGTATTCATAACATGAGCAGCAAACTAAGATAACAATGAGAAAAAGGCACCTTTCAGCATTATTTATTAGGAGTTAACATCAGGACCATGTAGGTGTGATTTGATCAGATTTCATTGAAGGTTTTGGCAACAGTCCTGAATTATGTATGTGATTTATAAATAATTTAAACTGTCCAAACCTTGTGTTTATCTTTAACCTAACTACTTATTTAGATTGGACCCAAACTCAGCACATGGCACTTTCTCATGTGTTGTCTTCTAGCTTGACTCTTAAATGCACGTGATATGAGTCAGGATAAAATAATGAAATGTGATGTACATAGTTTTGTTTCAAGTTAATCCAAACTAAGACAGAATTAGATTAAAGTTTTGGAACGTGGCTCGTAAAATTACAACTTGCATCTTAGGGAGAATTCATTTTCTCATGAAGCCTGTTTAAACTGCCACTTTTTGCTTGAAAATAAGTTGTCACACAGATGAGGCCAATGCTTGTCATATCATGATTAAAATGTAGAGAGATTTAAAGATCATTACATCTCCATCTCTTTACTTCTCGCAACTATTTACTGCGGACTCCCCCCACGGTCCCCAGGCACCATGGGAGCAGGCCTCGTGGGTGAGCTGCCTAATCTTGAAATGCTGGAACCATATTGAAAAGAGGGGGAATGAACTGAGAAATACTGGGACCATATTGTGCTGCGTGTCAAAGGGCTTAGCTGACAGATTGATGAGATGAGGAAATAACGCAGCAAACCGGGGGGCTGCAGGAGGGAGTCTGAGGGGTGGGGGGGGTCCCAGCATGGCATGGTAACCAGGGTTTGGAGTCAGAGCAGGACTCCCCGCAGGCCTGCCGGGCAGAGCTGGCGCAGGTCAACGCTCTTTGATTCTGGGTCCCGCGGCCGACAAAGGGCAGCATGCAGTGGGCCGGGCTGCTTTCCTTAGAACAGCATGAAAGCCCTTGTAATTGTAGTTTTATGTGTTTTGTGAGAGGCTTTGTCAGCTTTTGTGTGCTGATGTATGTGTTTATTTTTGTGAGAGGGAAGCAGCTTTTTTGACTAGTTTTACTCAAAAGAGAGAAAAAAGACTTGAATGTCCTAAAATAAATTATCTTTTCATTTTTAAGGAATGTAACTTTTATTTTGTCTTAAATGAAACATTCACTGCGTTGTGCCAGTTGCAGCTTATATTAGTTGTTCCTTTACCAATTAAAATGGGACACAAATGATTTTTAAAATGTCAAACTGAAAAGAGACTGAAAATGACAGCAGCTGTAATCAATATTTACTTCATTACAAATGGATCACATGATGCAACAACACCCAACAGACTATCAGCAGACCGCAACTTTAAAATATTAAGCTCATTGTTTTAGTTTTTCAGGAACGTCACAGTTTGGATTTACTCCTGGAGTTATTTGCAGAGTGGCAACTTTTTCCAACAACAAATCAATTTGCAACATTTACAGCCGCAAAATGATTACACTGGTTGTAGTTGCAACAACTTTGGCCCAAGCTCACTTAAGTTGCAATGACCTTCTCAAGGTTATCTTTGCTAAGTTAGCCTTATGGCCTTTTGTGAAGTATGTTACCAGAAAAAAAATATTATTATTCTGTTATTTTACACTCCA
>JAOWBC010000904.1:2020352-2041000 GCA_028566105.1 Hypoplectrus providencianus | reverse complement strand
TTCTGCTGTGGCTTTTATTCTGTAATCTATATTCACACAGTGTGAGCTCAGGGAGACATGCCTCTGGGTGTACAGTAAGACTCATTTACTGCCAGTCGAGCTTCAAGCATCATTAACCAGCAGAGAAATGGCTCCAAACAACACCCCCTCTTTGTTTCTCCCTCCTCGTCTTCTCGCTCTCCTTCACCACGTCCCCCCTTCCCCATCTGCCCCAGAGATAGGGACAGATTTATGGGGGAGGCCTGACACCTCCTCCTGCAGAGGCTCCAGGTCTCAGTGTTGATAACAGTAGCAAAAGACCAAAGACAGTAGCTTTCTCAGACTGCCAGTGGAAACATGGGTGTGTGTGTGTGTGTGTGTGTGTACAAGTATATTGTTTTTGGAGGTTGTTTAAAGAACACCCTATCAGCACACAATTAGAGGGGACATGAGGGAGGGAGAAAGCTGGAGAGGTCTGAGTGTGTGTGTGTGTGATAAGAAAAAGAGAGAGGCCTTTGTATTACAAGCTCCCGCAACAACACCAGACTGACAAATAGGACAACTGATGAATGATGAAATACTTAAGTCCTGGTAATAAATTGTAATTAGCAGGTCAGCAATCTGTAGGCTTAAAGACCTTTAGACTCAATGATCCCAAATGTGACTTTGTTTTTCCTTAGATATGTTATTGTTTTTAATTACTCATTGCTAATAATTAGGAGATTAAGAATGAGAAAATGTTACTTTTCAAAGACCCACAATATCCTCAAAATGAAAAGCGATGCTAAACAAGGCCTATAACTGCACTTAAAAATAGCCCCATGGTTGAGATGAATGGCCTCTGTTTGACATTACTGTTAAGGTTGTTATATCTCCAAATGTAAACCACATTTTGTGGGAGACAGCAGTTTGAAATACATAACATTTAAACCACATTGTCTTCGGATGTTTTCAGGACTTTGTCACCCCTCTGTTTCTCGGTGTTTCCTGTTTTTACTCTCTAATCTCAGTTATCTTAAAAATCTGCTGGGAAACTGGGTGAAAAAACCCTGAAGACTCCATCTTTAAATGTCCTTAACTACCCTCTTTTCACTTGTACTCTGTCAACATCTCACTAAAAGACAAAACATCACTAATCACTTTTGCTTTCCTTTCTCCCCCAGCATGCAGCTGTCACCCCCTGGGCTCCATGCCCTTCCACTTGGCTGATGGCTCACTCTGCGACCCGGCCAACGGAAACTGCATCTGTAAACCTGGAGTAGGCGGAGCCCACTGTGACAGGTGCATGGTGGGATACTGGGGCTTCCACGACTATGGCTGCCGCCCATGTGACTGTGCAGGAGACTGTGATCCGTTTACTGGAGACTGTATGTTTGGGTGAGTTAAAATCTGTACTATCTCTATTAACTAATACCTCAAGTCAGAGTATATGCAGATGATTCATGACTTTCTAATAGCAGTATTTCTTTTTCCACAAACTGAAAACTGTGTACCACATATTTTTGAATTGAAAAAATGGGGCTAATGTTTTTAGAATTTATCCACTGGGAATCATTTATATCCAGACCAAATTTAGCAGAGATTTGGGCATTAGATAGCAAAACATTTTGTTCTGTATGTATTGAGGGATTTTAGATTTGACACAGTCATGGAAGGAAAGGGGGGCCAAGATCAAGAACTATAACGGCACTTGGAGAGCTTCTGCTAAAGCCATCTGACAGTGATAATGAACAATAATTAATATGTCCTCCATGTCTATCAAAACTTATTTCATTTCACATTACCGTGTGTGTGCTGATGTCCTAATGTGTTTGTGCAGCTCTGATCTGGACCTCTATAACTTGGAGGGAAACTCTAGCGAGCCAGTGAGGATCTTCAGAGCAGACGAACTCTTCTCTGCCCTCCACTACTCAGGTGAGATACAGAGACTGTGTGTGTGTGTGTGTGTGTGTGTGTGTGTTTTTCATCCTACTCTACAGTCCAGTGACCAAGCATTAATGGTTAAGTAATGAAAGTCCTCATAGGGCCTTACAAGGACATGGAACAAAGATAGATGTGTGTGTGTCTGTATGTGTGTGTATTTGTGTGTGTGTGCATGGACAGTTTCCAAATGTCCCTTCTCTTAGACCCCACCACCACCACCACCACCATGTAACAGCAGCTTTCATAGGCACATTCCTCACCGGACACACACACTGAGCTTGCATTCTTAGGACGCCATGCACAGTATCTGAGACCACACACACACACACATGCACACACACTTGCCTCAGTTATGTTACAAATATTAATGTGTACCTGTGTCTACCTCCTGCAGAGAAGTGCGAGTGCAAAGAGCAAGCCCTGACCAACAGCAAACTCTTCTGCACCATGAATTATGCATACGGTAAGAACTATTAATTGGTCTTTTATTGATAATATTCTGTAATATTGCAGCATTCCAGAGTAATAATACAAAAATCTGATTCTCAGTCCTAAAGGTGAAAGTGCTATCAGCCCACGATAAGGGCTCCCACGCTGAGGTTGAGGTCAAAGTTCAGAAGGTGCTCAGCCAGAACACCAAGGTGAAGATACAGCGGGGTCGAGTCACCCTTTACCCCGAGTCCTGGACCGCACGGGGCTGCACTTGCCCCATCCTCAACCCAGGTCAGTCTAACACTCTGCTGTGACCATGTCCGATAGCACATGCCAGAAATTTAGGTTTTTATTACACAGATGCCAAACGTTAAAGCATTTAAGTGGCAGAACTTTACTTAATAGCCCTGTTTCCATGTAAGTCTAAGTAAATTTGAAGTGATATTTGATATGTTGCATAAAGAAAGAAATCTGAATTTACATCAACTGGTTTAGAGCAAATAAACAAACTTTCCGTCTTTTCGTGTGATTCATGGACAATTACAAACAAGTAGAACACTGAAACCCCATCACAACAATGCAATTAAAATCATCTTCTTCATTTTGTGCAAAAAAGGGGTATCACATGTAAGCTTGGGACGACATAACTTAAGAGTCTTAACTTCTTCACCTTCATTTTGTTCTTCCTCCTTCATCCTTAAGCATCATTGGTATTGAAGTCCCCTTGATACAAAACAAATACTCTCAACAAATAGTCAACATAAATCTCCAGAATATAAACATTTCTCACAGATTAACATAATAGTAAAGTTATAACATAATTGCTAAGTTGTAAATTGAGGGAGTGTTTTGAAAAACAACTTTTCTCTGTTCTCCTGACATGTTCCCTCAGGGGTGGAGTACCTTGTGGCAGGCCACTCGGACCGTAAGCAGGGCCGCCTCCTAGTCAACATGAAGAGCTTCGTCAAGCCGTGGAAAGCCAGCTTGGGCCGCAAAGTCCTCACGCTACTCAAGAAAGACTGCAACTGGTAGACGGACCGTTAAAAAACACTGGAGGACAGATGGACACATGGACAGCACTACTGTGAATTCTTTTGTCCTCCAGATGTGGAATACTGAATGGCACAGATCTGGGAGCTGGTGTTTGGGGGATGAACTAAAACAATTAAAACCCCCTTTACCTCTCTGCTGTTGTCCAATGAGAGCAAGTGATGGACTGCACCAGCTAAAAGCACATGGGACATTACTTCATTAAGACATATCTGTCTTGCACATTCCTATGTAGGACTTCTTTTGCTGTTGCGGCTCAAGAAATTGAGGAATTCAGCGCTTTGGCCAAGTGCTTTCTATTCTGAGTGAGTCCCTCTGGACAAACAGTAAAACTCACAAACTGAATCTGTTTCTCTCTGCAGCACTTTAGCCTAAGATGGACCGAGGGAATATGGACGCACCAGGAGAGGAAGATTTAACACACACACATACACATACACACTAAATGACTCCCTGACGTGGACTGAGCATGGAGCAGGTGGCGCACACACTCATGCACACATGCAGCATTGTGTGTGTGCTGCTGACATAATGTGCAAAGCACCCAGAGTGACGCTGAACAAGCCATACAAGCCACTACAGGTGGTTAAATCTTAGCCAGTCCAGGTGTGCCTGTGTTGAAATCAGAGTGAATGGGATTTACCCAGAACGTGAATGTATTTGCTTGTTTTGCAAACGTGTGTGTGTGCATGTGAGACGCAGAGAGAGAGAGAGAGAGAGAGAGAGAGAGAGAGAGAGCTGTTTGAATGCAGAGGTATATTACGAGCACAGTCCAGATTCAGTCCAGCTCTGAAGCTTTTCTGTAGGTTTGTGTACGCTTGTCAAAAAAACAGCCGTTCCATTGTTTATGATACAGCGTCTTGTATACTGATTCATCTCATATTACACTCAATCCAGAACATCTTTTGTTATTCCTTCCTTTGTGCTCTTGTACAGTATTATTTGTATATATCTATATAAATATATGTTCATCTTTCTCCCTCTGTTTATTGTTTTTGTATGTGGTAATATTAAAGGATAATTACAACTTTAGCCTGAAGTTTTTACAGTTTGGGCTGTCACTTCTAATGGTTAGAATACGGTTTGGTCAAAGTAAATGCCTGAGATAAGAACACAGCTTTTAGAAGGGCCTGATTCTAGTTGACAATCAGAAACATTGTTCACAACCAGATATTTTATCCAGGTAACATAAAATCACTTGTGTAAAGGTCAAATCAAGTGTAAGCACACTTACAATATTACAATGCACGATATTACTTGACAGGAAAACTGAGTGGGTAAATTAAGTCAAAGTGAAACCAGTAAGTCAGGTGACAAACTGACTTACTGCAAAGCAACTTACTGAAAGCAACAACAAAAAGTGGTTATTAATCCGACAATTTTGGCCACCCACAAGACAAAATGGTCTTCAGGATTTGGATTCAATTGGACAATTTATAATTGTTATCACAAATCAATCACTTGATTTAAGTAAGTAAGTTTGCTACCTCAGAATAAATACTTAACTGCACATTTTCTAAAGTTAAACTGACTGCTGTCTCTCTGTCACTGAAACCTTTTTGCTGAGCAGAACTCTTCCCAGACTCCAACTCTCAACAACAGTTGATATAACTGCCCAGGCCTTGAAATACTTCACATAAATTGGACAAAAATATCCTTATCACGCTGCCCTCTTTCTCACACACACTCTCTCTCTCCATGTCCCTTCAGATTAAGTCATCCATCACTCTCGCTCCCAAAACACTCTCCCCTACATTCACACAGCGCCACAGAATGTAGACCATAACAGAGAGGCCGGGGCCAGCACACACACTCTGTTTGGGTTTGGGCGGCCCGCGTGTTTTCCACCGCCTCCTCGCCCACTCTCCGTGACGCGGTTGGCCGAGAGGTGTGGACACATTCCTGGCGCGTCAGGCAGCGCTCCGCGGCAGGCTGGGTCAAAGGTCGCTCACCTGTCTGCCGGCCTCGCCTCCTCAACGAGAGGTGAGCGAAGTGGATGTTTTTTCACAGCCGTGGCCCGGATAGCCTCTTGTACCCACGTTTCCTCATTCGTGGCCCATTCACAGATTAGTGGCAGAGGGGTCACGGCTCCTCCTCGTTTCTGCCAAGCTGTTTCCAGACAGCAGGGAGGAGGTGAACGAGTGCATACGGGAAGAGGAATTTGACTGGAAGGAATGCCTAAGTGCCAGTGGTGGAAAGTAACTAAGTACATTTACTCAAGTACTGAACTTCAGATACTTGAACCGGAGTATTTTCAATTCGGTGCTGCTTTGAGTTTCTAATCCACGTTTTAGAGGGAAAATATATATATACTCTTTACTCCAATAAAGTATCTAACTGATTACCTTACAGATACAGATTTTGCAAAAACATTTTCATAAAGGCACGATTTGGATAGCTGGCCAATTTGTTGTGCTTGGTCTTCACTCTGTGGCGCAGTGCCACACAATGGACTATGTATGGGAAACACTGGTATGATCATTTAATGCATAAATGAATTAAGTTAATGTCATGAATGCCTATTGCTATGCCGCTACAGCTAATCATCACAGTGATTTCATCCATTTTCAATGGTGAGCAACTGGAAATTCATGACACATCCTGCATTTATCAAACCATTAAGTCATCATGAGTCATGCATTAGTTAAACATTACTCAACTATATAATTGGTCCCCTTATTATTTAAGTGTTTTGATAATTGTGATAATGCTTTTGCACTTTAACTCGTGTGGGATGTTGAATGTAATTTTACTTACGTAATGGCACGATGTTTCAATATTATATTGGTACTTTTACTCAGGTAAAGTAACTGAGTATTTGTTCCAGTAACTGCTGAGTGCAGACCTCCAGGTTGTTTGAGGAAGGAGGTGTTTTATGTAGTGGGAACTGGCCTTGAAGCGTAGACGCAACAGGGAGCCACAAACACATGAACTGCTGCAGCTCAACCACGGACCTCCCCTCTCTCTCTCTCACTTTCTCTCTCTGTCTCTCTTGCTCGCTTGCCCCCACTCATTGTCCCCAGATTGACTGGCCATTCTCAGCCTGTGATGGAGATGTCCTGTGGGGGGTTGCATGGTGTGGGAAACTAGTTGATGAATGAGTGTTTGGCATGCTTGCACAGATGCATAGTTTGCTCCAGTATAGCTTATGTGTGTGTGTTATTATAGTAATGGCGAATACATGCATGTGTGTGTGTGCCTGTATTGAACACAATGCCCCGCTTGTGTTGCTATAGAATGGAGTTATGGCCTTTGTCCTGTCAGCATTCTTGTGTTGCTATTGGTCGCGGAGAGCATGGCAGCTCCCGCAGGCTCGGGGACAATAACTCCCCCCTCACCTTCCCCTCCTCTCTCTGGGAGTCACAATGCGCCTCTTCGGCAGCACCCATCACCCTGAGACAGACGCCCTGAAACCGGCCTGCTATGGGTGTCACACAGCACCCAGAGGACCTGAGGAAGGCAGAGGGACGGGAATGAAAGCAGAAAATATGAAAGAGGGGATTTCTTCTCGAGAGAATGGTGAAAGGAAGTGTGTGCTGGATAAGTGAGTCATGTGGTCAGTATTATCCCATCAGCTGTGATTCACTTACAGAGGAAATGAGAAGATTATGGCATATAGGAAACCACACTGAAACTCCTTCACTGAAATCCCTCCATGGTTGAATTACTGAACGGGCCTACCGGGCAAAGACCTGGGGGCCTCAAGTGTCAGCCCCCCCCACCCCCCGGCCTTCAACAACAAAATGTCACTCAAAGAGATGTCCTGTCTACAAAGTGATGCAGAATAAACACAAAGCAAACAAAAATACTACAATGAGACATTAAGCAATGACAATGTAATACAAAACAACCTCAAACAGACACAAAATACTACAAGGACACAAAAAGCATCCATAAAGTGAAACAAAAGGCCTACAAATTATTAAGAGGAGGAAAAAAACACAAGAATCACGCAAAACCACCAACAGGCTGTGTGTCCTACTCCTATGTAGTAAAGGAGGTTGGACCCAGGGGCCTAACTATCTCATAATCTGCCCATGTGTCCTGAAAATATCTGTCAATGTCCTTAAAAACCATCCACGCTCTTTAGTTTTCACTTAATTGCACATAAAGAAACACACATGTGTGCACACAGGCATCAGGAATGTTTCTGTACCTGAAGATCATCGGAGCATGCCAGAACAGGGACGGCGATGTTGACATAGCAGAGTGATTGAGACGCTACTGCTGATTATTATACAGCCATGAAAACAAGAACCTGATGTCATCGAGTCATTATGAAACGAACACACGCATCAACGTGACAACAGACAGTTTAGGAGGGAAAACAGGCCCTCATGACAAGTCAGGACACTGTAAAAAAAAAGATTAAACATCAGAAGCTGTCAAGTAGCCAGCGGTAACATTCAGCCTCACTAAACAGAGCAGGCAGGATGCAAATCTGAGAGAAGAAATTACAGGAGATGTGTTTGTTTACAGGCAGAGTAAAAGCATTTCTCCTCCTAACACCTGTTTTTTCACCAGCCACAAAACCAACACCGTATCCAGCTGCGTTCACACCACCATGAAACCACCGGAATAGCTTCCTTTCACTGACATTATCAAACCACCATCCAATGAAAACAGGTTGCAAAGCTGCATGTTTGTGTGTGGTTAAGAATTTCTATTCTTAAGAGGTCAAGGAGAACCCTTCTGCAAAATATCTTTTTGATTTAAATATATGCTGATGAGGATTTGTTTACAGATATGTGTAAGACCTTCCTTTACTTGAACTTTCAAGCAAACAGTCACATCTTTATAACTGCTGATGACAGATTTATTGTCTTGTTCAGTGACCTTCAGTGAGCCATCTTTACTTTGTTTTTGGTGCCTTAAAAAGAATAATTTTAGGCTAGGACAGCACATAGCTGCTTTTGTTTTCACTTATGAGTCTGTGTGTGTGTTATCCTGGCAAAATGTGGCCTTGAATTATGACATATGACAAATATATGAATGAGTAGAACACCACAGGTTTATCGGCTTGTTTGCTAAAAATAAAAAACAAGGTTTCATTAGACATGTGACATTTAACTGTAGTGTAAATAAACTGTGAAACCAAAACAGTGACCTTAAAAGAAGCACCAAAATAAGATTGAGCTGCCACATAAATTGATAAATCTCAAGATCTTGTTATTCAATGTTAAACTAAAAAAAAATTGGTAAATACAGCTTTAAATATAGGAGCTAGTGAATCAACATGAGGTCCTCAGAAGTATTGTAACAGAAAAAAATGTGTGTGTTTTTATGAGAGTGAGGATGAAAAGAGGACAGGGAGGGAGAGTTAGCATGTGTGGACATGACGGCGGTGAAGGCCCGGGGACATAGAGGGAGAAAAACATTAGAGGTGATTCACAGGCATTGCATGGCACATCAACACATACCTCTTTCTCTAAGTCACTCACAAACGCCCCTTAATCTCTCTCACACACAAACCTCTGGTTCACTAACACACACAGACACACACACACACATAAAAGCATACACCTATTACCACACTCCCCTGTTCAGTGGGGGTTTAAAAAGGCTTGTATGGATCAGTTCCCCACTAATCAGTACATGAGAGAGATGCAGTCAGGTTGCGTGTGTTGAGATTAAAAGTCCTCCTTCAGGCACTATTTCCTGAATGAAAACTAATTCCTCCCTGCATTCTGTCTTTATAGTAAAAAATTAATGTAATATTTATACAGGGATTCAAAATGTGTTATAATCACAGCACTTATGCATATAAACTATCACTCCCAAAAGCTTTCCTCTCCACAAGATTACATAGGATTCTTGTTCAATGTATCTAAAGAGGGTAATATTTTTACCCTGTTATGGTTGATGTTGCTGGAGTTGAGACTTAAATCTGCACAGCAGACATTAAAGTGTTGTTTTCTTATAAAAAACTCCACCTTACACTGATAGGATCTGGATAGAGGGTACCACCAGCCCCCATTAACCAGCATGAAGTGCTACACCTGCATCCCACAGCAGCAAACAGGATTTTTAAATACATCTTAAAGGTCCAAACACAGGGCCTTAGGGCAAAGGATAATACACACATTCACACACTTGATCCATTGAAGAAGGGGCTTTTCAGGGTTAAATGTAGTGCAATTCAGGTATTTAACTTAACCAAAAGTAGCAGAACCCCCTCTTAAATCACTCTAATACAAGTAAAAGCCCTACAGTCACAGAATACAGGGAGGTGTGTTGCAAAACACCAGCATGTCAGTAACAGTGCTGTTATGTGTGTGTTGGTTTTCACAGTTGTGGTTACATACTCTCTTCACCTCCCTACACTCATATCTAGAGTTTTAATATTTTCAGAAATACACAATAAACAAATTAAATTAATATATCATTTTGTATAGATTCATTGCTTCTGATGCTGTGTTCATCTATGTGTGAATGAATTTCCGATGCTGGCAGGTGGCACCATGTAGGGAATCTTGGTTTAGTTTGAGTGTGAATGGGCGAATGGGCGCTATTTATTGTGTTTAAGCACTATTGTCGCGTTCTTTGTTGTATAAAATATTAACAGCATTTAATATAATAGTTAGTTGTAAGTAACAAATAGACCAAATGTTTTTTATTAAAATCTCCCTTTAAAGCCATATTCGTAAGGTTGTTATCCAACCTCGCCTCAGAATGTAGCTAACAAACTTAGCAACATAAAAATGATAATATTTTCATATATGACCCTCAAGCAAGCGCAGCAACATATGTCTTAGAAAGCCAGCTAGTATTACTCACGTGTCAAGCAAAGGGAACCAGTTTGTTGTCCGTCAGCAGCCTTTAAGCGTAGCTTTTTTCGGTGCTACTTACAGACTACCTAGATAAGACGCTAATGCTAAAAACAAGGACGCCGCTGCCCCCTGCTGACGGCAGTTACGATTAGCAGCCGTTAGCAGCTAACTAGCAGTTAGCTTTATTCAAGTATCAAGCTTTCGGTCTATCAAGATCACTGAAATTGGAAGCAAGCAGTCAGAAGACTTGTGAAATCAAAAGAAAATCATTTCCCACAAAATATGACCTACTCTCACAGAAATTAGTGACTTAGCTTGTGGTTTTTAAGTGTCTTAAGGCCGCTTTTTGAAATAGTTCGTTTCCGCTCACCAAATTGTGTTGCCAGGCAACAGTTCAGTCGCAGCAATTGTGGAACTATTTCTGTCGGCGGAGGCAAAGAAAATATTAAATATATATTTAACCTCTTTTCTTCAAGTCTTGGTGACTAGTAAATGTTGCTTCTAGAAATATTGTAGAAACACAATATCACGCTCGAGGTCGTCTTGTTCTAAATATTACAGTTGTGATTATCTTCGGTCGCCATAGAAATTACTCGTGCATCCATTTCTTTCTATTTGTAGTAATGATTCTTCTTCTTTTAAATTCACACGGCAACTTCTTTTTCCAACTTTATAATTATTTTATTTGCTGCTTTACCTTATTGTTTATTCTAAGTTAACTATGATACATTATCAAAAATCTAAAAACATAAATTTTCCAAGAGGAATGACTGACAAATATAAAGAATATGATATGTAAACGAATGAAAATGTCTATTTACTCCTGCAATAGATTAAAAAAAAAAAAAAAAAAAAAAAAACAGATGAAGAGGAACAATTGCAAAACAAACACATCTGGCTCAGCATAACAAAAGGTATCTTGAACATCAATAAGTAGGTTTGGAGAAAATGTAATAGCTGCTGTGGCATATGGCAATACTTGAGTGTAAATGGTTAAACAGCTCCCTCTAACGGTATAAAATTACACTACAAATTATTCTATAATTGCGCAAAGGAGGGATTTTATCCGGTCCCTTTATGGCTATTTTTGTTATTTATGAAAAGTGACACTGTGACGTAACATACTATGAACAATAACTAACAAAATTACACAAAATAAGATGTAATACTGTCCACAAAATGTAATTAATTTACAGTAAACTAAAATGTAATGGTCTGAAAATAAACTCATAATCACCATACAGGACTGAACACATCAAAATTACATTTTAATACTAAGTTAAATTGATGTATATTGTTTTTTAAAAAAAACATATGTAAAAATCTTTAACACCATCATCATCAACAACAATAACAACAACAACTACGTCACGTATCGAGGACGCGCTCGAGCCAACACCACGCGACAGGGACTGACAAGATGGCGATCATTTCAGAAACAGAGGAGTTACTGCCGTGAAGGAGAGGCTCGGTATGCTGCTTTTCTTTTTTCTCACTCAATCGTTCACAGTAAATATGTAACAATGTAGCCGATTGTACGTGTATTGTTTTTTAAACATGTCTAGTCGGGTGGTTTTAGAGCCGAGGCTGTTGTTAGGAGCTGACCTCCGGCTAACGCATGAACTTGTTAGGATTATCGCAGTTAGCCTGGCAGACTGATGCTAGTTAGCCTGCTAGGCTAACGATAGCACAGCTAATCTTTATAATAAATACATGAAACACGACAGATCTGCCGTAAGTTGAACCCGTTGGTGTATGTGGGTTATTTGCTTGTATTTCAGGCAATTTTAGACAATTATGTTGTGCATTTATTCCAATATTTTAGTTGTTCTTTATGTATGATTTCAGTATTTTGTATTAGCTGTATCAATTACACGCTAGCGGTGGCTAGCTAACCTTAGCCGGAGGGGTAACGTAACTTAAAAGTTCAGCTGTTTCAAGTGTCCTTTCTACCGGTTTGGTTTTGCTGTTGTGTCGTACTGTTTATTTTATGGTTACACAAGCTTATGGTGTTTTGTTTTGCTTGATTGCCCGTGTTAATGTACGGCTGTGATGTGTTCAGCCACTTAAAAACCATGCAGTCACAAGGACAAACCAGGCAAAGCGCGCTAACTTGGTGATAAAACTTCGGTGACATTAGAAACTGCAGCAACTCACCCAGGAGTCTTCGCACTGTTTACTCTAGTAGCTATCACTCATATCTACACACCAAGTCGATTAATTTATTGTTAAAGTTTGTGTTGATTACTCTAACTTAAAATGAAGATAATCCTTAGTGAGGGTCAGATGTGGACCTTGTAATTAATGATTACAGTGACAGGCACGTTATTCTTTACCTTTATCACTTCTTATTACAAGGCATGTAGATCAAACCTTAAAAGAGGACTGCATGCTCTGTGATCTAACAATCTTTAACTTTAGGTTCTCTCAACAGGCTCTGTCTTGGATTTACTGACAGCTATGGGATTTTATTTATATCCCAGCTGCTACACACACTCATGACAGCACAATCTGACATACATTTACAGAATAAATACACACACTCCCACAATATAACAGGTAAACAAATACCTACACTGAACTGAATTATTAAATTTATGCTTGTTTTGTAATGTAAAAATCTTTAATTGAATTAACGGGCAGTACAGTAGATGTTTCAGGAGTTAAAAATCTAGTTTCCTATCCCTCCCATCTTTTCTGAGTCTCTCCATCACTTTTCATCTCAGTTTCTTTCACCATTTTCTAGCAGTCCATTTTCTTCCCATGCTTTCCAACTCTTTCATTTCCTAAGCAAAGGTTGTCCTGTACCCAGACAAAGGCTTGGACCACTTTGCAAGCTCAGGTCCCCCTTTTGTTGGATAATCTTACTTCTTTGACCTCAGTGGGGGTGTTAATAGGGCTCAGCCCACTCAAGGATCCCCACTTTCCCAGCTGAGGTACACCAACCCCCAGAGATGTTAAAAGAAGCTGGGAAAGGTTGCAGACTTGATTGTTTGGTTTTGGGTAGAGCCTAACAATAAGACAAAATTATTTTAACCTAAAATAGGTTGTTCCTATCTTTCTAACAATATTTGTCACAAGATAGCATGCTTCCTGGTATGGCAATAAATAATCAATATGAAATAACCAAATGGAAAAGCCTAACACAGATTGGCAATTTTTTAAAAGAAAATATATTTACAAACATATGTATGATATATTTTTACGATATAGATCCTCATTGCCTGCCCCTCGTTTTGGTTTGATTTTATTTGTATTCACACCACATTACAACATATTGTTCGATTAGTGTTTTTGGACAACTCTCCCTCTGTTGGAAGCTAAAAGAAACAGACTTGGATTAAATCTGGATCTTTTGTACAGTTTATCAGCTCTCCATCTCATTAGAAGGTTTGGTGGATAAAAATATATTCATGTCTCTGTGAAGTCAACCCAGCAGCTGTAACTGTGCCAGCTGAGTTTTTTTGATTTATTTCCTTGTCCGTATCTCTGGAAAAGCTCAGACCTTTGTCTTGTTGATATTTTTATATCCAGGTTCAAGAGCCTATATTAACTCACACACCTTTCTGTTTTCAGTGGGTGTGCCTGGCTACACTCAGCGCAGTCATGTTTATCACCCCGTTGGTTTACTGTTGGCCTCATGTTTCTGTAGGAAATGTTGAAGCCTGCTTGCCACCTGGCAGTTTACTGTGTGTAGCTGTTGCCTCATAAAACAGAGTCACTGGAGGTTTGATGCAGTGACTCTGAGATTATAATCCTATTGTGTGTTGTTTCCACAAATTGAACTGGATGAAAATAAATCAAATACTATTTTATTAAGACTACACATTTGTCATGTAAGGGTAGATGGCCAATGGTATGAGCTTTGCCGCTATATCAGTTATCAAGGAATTTCCCACTCTAAAATCAGTGTCAGCACCAAAAATCCCATATCCGTTGGGCAATAATATAAGTATTTAAAATCATTAATGTAATTCACTCTGTTTGAAATTTCCCTGTATCTGCTTTCTTTTCCTTCCATTCATCCCAACTGAACACATCTGTTCTCTCTTCCCCCTAGAAGCCACGATGCCCTGGGAGGGTCCCTTTTCTCAGCTCACCATGGTCACCATGGTGATATGAAGCCAGTGTGTAACGTCGACACACACACACACAGACTCACACACAGACAGTCAGTTATTGACTGACACAGCCAGCCAGCCAGCCCGGCAGGCAGGCGTGTGTAATGGACAGGTGTAAGCATGTGGGGCGGCTGCGGCTGGCCCCAGACCACTCCATCCTCAACCCCCAGAAATGGCACTGTGTGGACTGCAACACCAGCGAGTCCATATGGGCCTGCCTGGGCTGCGCTCATGTGGCATGCGGGCGCTATATCGAGGAACACGCTCTGCAGCACTTCCAGCAGCAGCACCACCCGTTGGCTATGGAGGTTAATGAACTTTACGTTTTTTGTTATTTGTGTGACGACTACGTCCTGAATGATAACGCCACCGGAGACCTGAAGCTGCTTCGTAGTACGCTCAGTGCCATCCAGAGCCAGCGCTATGAGGTCACCACCCGCAGCGGGCGCACTCTCCGCTCTGCGAGCACCGCACCGGATGCCCTCATGCCATCCGGTGCCCGCGAGCTGCAGCTGAGGGATGAGGACAGGATGTTTACCGCACTGTGGCATCGCCGCAGGGCGCTTATGGGACGTGTTTTTCGCTTCTGGTTTGCACTGACTGAATGCGGTAAAAAGAGGGAGGAAGAGGAGAGAAAGCGGGAGGAGGAGGAGGAGCACAAAAGGGAGGCGAAGGAGAGGAGGCGGGCTCTAAAGAGGCAGCTACAGGAGGAGCTGGAGAATGCCCCTCTCAGGAAGAGTCGCCGGTTACGCGTGAAGAGCCAGAAAATTGCAGAAGCTGCAACAACACCACCACCGACTCGGAGTGCACGCAACAAGACAAAAACCCCTGTGACCCCGTCAATCACCAGCAGGACACGGACTCAGAGCCCTGCAACTCCCACCCCTAAGAAAAGCGGGCAAACAAAAAAGGTCCAACCATCTCCCAAACCCCGGAGCCGTAATTCTACCACCAAATCTAAACCCAAAACGCCCTCAGCCACCCCTCGTTCTGCCCAAACTCCTGTTCGCCGTAAGCAGAATACCAAACAGGGTGGCTCACCCTTCAAACGGCGCCCCACGGTCACTCCGGGAGTGACGGGTCTGAGGAATTTAGGCAACACCTGTTACATGAACTCCATCCTGCAGGTGCTGAGCCACCTTCACGTCTTCAGGGAGTGCTTTCTGCGCCTGGATCTGACTCAGGCGCTGGAGCTCCTGGCATCTGCCGTCCATGGCCAGCTGACGGGAAAGACCTCATCCCAATCCCCCCTGAACCATAGGAAGGGATTCCAGGCCAGTTCGGGCTCTGGATCAGGGCTGAGCGGCGGGGCCTCGAGGGCCCGCAACATGGAGCTGATCCAACCCAAAGAGCCCAGCTCGAAGCACATCTCTCTCTGCCACGAGCTGCACACCCTTTTCCAGGTCATGTGGTCTGGCAAGTGGGCGCTAGTGTCACCTTTTGCCATGCTCCACTCGGTGTGGCAGCTGATCCCGGCGTTCCGGGGATACGCTCAGCAGGACGCTCAGGAGTTCCTGTGCGAGCTGCTGGACAAGGTGCAGCACGAGCTGGAGAGCACCGGCAAGCACACGACCACCGCAGGAGTCCCACAGAAAAGACTCATCAAGCAGGTGCTCAGCGTGGTCAACACCATCTTTCATGGCCAGCTCCTCAGCCAGGTACGACACACACACACACACACACACACATACACACATACATAGCAGCAGTTACACGCTTCACTCCCTGTGTTCCTGCACTCAGATCTGCCCACACACGCCATTGATTATTCAACAGCCATCATTCATATGTGTAAGTGGAGGTTAGGCTTCCAGCTCAAATATTGATTTAAAGTTTTGGTGTTTATTTAAGGTTGGGTTGCAGATATTTTAGTTGTTGTTCTTTTTGTCTGAATTCATATGAAACAAGCTATATAAATGAGTGAGTATCCAAGCAGAGATGTCCTGGTTTACAATTGTTTTCTACAGATTTGTTGGTTTTGCACAGGTCCTTTCAAAAATCACACCCTGATCATTTTGATACATTTTGTTTTGAAAATCCATCTATTTTTGATGAAGAATAGGGACAAAATGCACGTATGCGTCATTTATAATGCTTAACTTTTATTGTTGGACTATTTTTGCAACTGAAGGTGTCACCATGTGCTTTTGAATCTTATAATAGTAATTTTTAAAAATATGTTTAAAGCATTTTAAAGGCCAACCAATTAATTGGTCATGAGAGTAGTTGGTAGGTTTAATCCTAAAATATTACAGCTTTCTACTTTTAATGTGCTTGGAGTTTGATTGTGAAACCTGGCTCAGCTCTTACTGAGCAACAGTTGGATATATAAAGTTCAGGATCACTTCAGAAGAGGAGAGATGTAGGGAGTGTGGAGAGTTGGTGTGAGGACAAGAGATTAGTGTCTACTTGTGGAGGCTGAGCACACACTGGGACACCTGCTCCTGCTGAATAGAGGCTGTGTGTCTTTAAAAGGTTCTGGGGTGTCTCTGCTCTGTGGCTATTCACCACTTTGTATTTTTTTTGTTGTAATTTTGATGTATAAAAAGAAAGAAAAACACCGCACATAATGGCCAGGATAATGGTTAGTGGGGTAAAATTAGATTATATATAATTATACCAGTGCATCCACTCATGTCCCTGTGTTTTTCCCTCTCGTGTGCCGCCAGGTGACGTGCCTGGCCTGCGACCATCGCTCCAACACTGTGGAGCCTTTCTGGGATCTGTCTCTGGAGTTCCCAGAGCGCTATCACAGTAATAGCAGGGAGTCGGCAGCTCAGGCTTCGTGCCATCTGACGGAAATGCTGGCCAAGTTTACAGAGACCGAAGCGCTGGAGGGAAACATCTACGCCTGCGAGCAGTGTAACTGTGAGTTTAAATAACATAAACACACACACACATACTCTTTATCTGTAAGCCTGACACAGATATTAACACATTTACACCTTTTAATAAGAAACTCAAACTCAGACCGAGGCACGGTCTGTTTTCTTCTGCTCCCTCCACAACTCCAGATGTTGTATTGAACCAGTCCAAACACGTCCTGGACCTGTTTTTCTTGCGATGAGAGGTTCTCCAAGTCTTAGTGACATAACAAATCATGCTGTGTGTACCCAAGATGATGGATGTTGATTTAAGCATTTCAAGCAAGCATTCACATTAATCTAATATCCTGAAAGCCATATTTGTTTCTTCTTGATTATTGTTTTTATCATTCGCTTAATTGCTTAGTTTTACTTTTTGAAGATAGTAGAAAAAAAAAAGATTTCTGGAAAAGCTCAGTTAATCGGAACTTTAAATGTGTTTAATGGATTAAAATAAATTACCTGAAGCTTTGTTAACAAGGTTTACATCTTGCTGGACAAAGGCAGTACTAAAGAAGTTTTAGGTTTTATCTTCAACTTCAACAAGAAGAATGAAAGTTCGTGCCATGCAGTGGAAATTAAAAAGAATCTGCCTTAGTAACTAGAAAACATACCAATGGTCACGAGAGATGTGTGAGGATAATGCTGTTGGAAATTTACAGCCATAGGAAAATATTTACCCATTCCTCCCAAATTAGATTTCACAGCTGTGTAAGTGGTAATCTGCATGAGCAGAGCAGAATCAAAGTTACTTTTAGAGATGTAGCACACGTCCTCCCTGCAGTAATGTCTGTGTTGTCACCTTTCTGCTCCTTTGTGCAGCTGCTCGACGGCGATCCTCCTCCAAACCGGTCCTCCTGACCGAAGCACAGAAACAGCTGATGGTCCACAAACTGCCTCAGGTGCTGCGGCTCCACCTCAAACGCTTCAGGTAAGAAGACGAAACACCAGAGTTAGCCGGTCTCTGAAGCAAACTCTATTTTATTTTAAAAGTTGTATGCTATATTATAGTCAGGTCAGCAAAATAGAGATGTTTTATTGAATATTAATGCTGGATGATGAAGGATTCAGGAAGTTAAAATTACTGTTTAAAAGCTCCTATGAAAGGGTTTAGCCGTACCTCACTGTCTGACCGGCGTCCTGCCCTGTGATTGGTCCTCAGGTGGTCGGGGCGGAACCACCGGGAGAAGATCGGAGTGCACGTCAGCTTCGACCAGGTTCTCAACATGGAGCCGTACTGCTGCAGGGAGCCTTTGCCCAAAGGCGTGTCCTGCTCTAGTCCCAGCAGCCCCGGCGCCACGGGCTCGCCTCGGCCCAAGCACTTCCTCTACGACCTCTCCGCTGTGGTGATGCATCATGGGAAGGGCTTCGGCTCCGGCCACTACACCTCGTACTGCTACAACACAGAAGGAGGTGAGAATTAAATCCGTCAGTTGAAGTCCCATCTGTCTGAAAAAAAATTGATTGCATGTTGAATAAAAATGGGTAAAAATATAAATAACCAGTAGGGTGTAGCCTTGATCACAAAGTAAAAGTGATGTTTCTTCTTCACAATTATTCTAAAGTAAAGGTAAAAAGTGTTTAATTTAAACTACTCTTATAAATACAATTTATCCCAAAAAGTTACTAAGGAAGCAAAAATTATGTCCTTCATCTTTCTTCTTTCAGTATCTTTGGTATGAAGTTAAACTGACTGAACCCTGTGTGCATGAATACATATATTTAAAGGTAAATCTTGACTCACACTGACTTTTTGCTTCTCCTCTCGTCCCATTTTGTCCTGCAGGCTTCTGGGTTCACTGTAATGACTCTAAGCTGAACGTGTGTTCGGTGGAGGAGGTGTGCCGCGCTCAGGCCTACATTCTCTTCTACACACAGCGGGTAACTCAGGACAAAGACCGGCCGCTATAGGACCAAGACCCCCTCTTCATCCTCCTCCTCCTCCTCTGCTGCACCCTGACCACTCAGCGGCAGATATCAGCACAGCTCCACCTAGCGCTCTCTTTCTTTCTTTGGGCATTTTGTATCCTGGGAGGACGGGTCTTTTTAAGTCTATTTTTCTAAATAAGGAAAAAAAAAAGAGAGGAAGGACTCCTTTTTTAACCTGGTTCTGCTTTGTGAACTTCTTGTATATGGTGTTTATATGTAGGTATTTTTAAAAAGAAATGGCGATGTTTGTGATTTTGTGTACAGTTTGTATTTTATAAAGAAGAGTATCAGTCAAGATGTGTCTCAGTAGCAGCCAAGACTCAAGTGTCCTCTACAGGTGTGTTCACGTACCTGCGTTTGGTGGAGTGTTGATTGTAAATGCTGTTTGTTTTCGTTTAAAATCAACTGATTTTTCGGTCACTTTAGATAGTTGTCACAGAACTGGATGTTTGGTTGGAAAATGTCACTCACTCGCTAAAAATGGCCTCCATGTATTCTACACAGGTACATTTTTGATGGATTTTAACAAAGACAGCTGCCGGAAATGCACTAATTTCTATAAAAATAAAAGCCGTCTGCATTGTAATCGTTAAAGCTGTGTACACAAGCGGGGCAGGAAGTTTATTTTCACTCTGAAGTTCTCCTGGGTCTGTCAGGAAACATTGGCAGACCTCAAGCCAAAGCCTTTGGGGGAAGTGTGTGGAAAAACCTCTCAGCATTTCCAAAACGGTTCAACATTTGCTTTTTGTTTTGTTTTTTTTGTTCATTTTTTCTCCCCTCTTTCACTGGAAGGGGGAGAGAAAAAAAAAAGTTTCCAAAGTTATTTTTTTTTCTGGCTAAATGCTGCCACCTCTCTGCTCCAGAATGTAACTGCACCATCCCAGAACCAGACTAGTGTGCTAGAAAAAGTGCCCTTTTTAAAAAAAAAAAGAGAATATATTTTCATATCAGTCCAGCAGAGTGGAAGTTGCACAGCTGCAGACCCACTCAGACCAGCATTTAGATTATGAATGTATTTTTATACAATCCTTCTCAGAGGTTTTAAACAAAAGAGGCCATGGACTGTTTTGTTTTTAAAGTTTTTTAAAGCCGCTGATTGTTGGACACCAGCAGCAGGTGTGACTGTCCTGTGTGTGTACATACTGTGTTTTATCCACCATCTGTTCAGTAAAATATCCAGATTTAACAGGATTCCTGCAGTGTAAACAGATTGTGATATTTATCTCCATACTGGAGAAAACTGTACAAAAAGATAAAAGGTATTCTCCACCTCAACCATGAATTCAAAGCACACTTTTTTTTTCCTTCATTGTCTCAAATGTTGTGACACTTTTTTGGGGGTTACTGCTCCGAGGACGTGTGTATGTGTGTGTGTAAATTTATGGAAGTTATACTATGCAAATTGTTACCTCAATTTTTTTCTAGAGAAAATTACCTCAATAAATGAGAATATTTTTTCATTTTTCTACAAAAGATGTCTTGCTTGTTCTCATTTTATCTGGTCAGTTGTATTATCTATATATAAAATTGTATTTAAAATATTCTTTTCTCACAGGATAAAGGCATGAAATATTTATATT
>JAOWBC010000904.1:1990516-2014540 GCA_028566105.1 Hypoplectrus providencianus | reverse complement strand
GAATTATTATATATCATTATGAGGCCAATATGGTATAAAATTTAAGACTAAGGAACAAAGGTCAGAGATTGCTTTGCCATTTCCAGTTTAGAGCCATATTTTTATATTACACTGATAAATCCTGGTTGTTTTTACTCTATATTTTAACTGGAGAAAAGGATTTTTGTCATGAGACATCTGGATTTTAAGTCATCAGCGAAGCAGGACATCCAGTAATAAAAGTTGATATGTTTCATACTTCAGCAAGACTGGGGAGCTATAAAAAAAAAAAAAAAAAAAAAAAAAAAAAAAAAAAAAAAAAACAACTCAGCTGAAACTAACAATCATGTTACAAAATTCAGTGAAACTTCCCTGCAGGTTGTTTACACAGAGGGAGAGTGAGAAGACGAGAGAGGTGATAAAATGCAAATAGTTTGTAAAGGTGTATGCCATTTTTCACTCAATACTGGTAACACTTGTGGGCAAATGGAAGAAGATTATATTGGTTACATTTTTCCCATTGTTTTGCAAACTAAAATATCAAAGACATTTGACTTGATTTTTTATATATATAAATTTATTGCATTTTAACTTTTGAGTTCTCCCTGCAACTGCTTAGAGCTCATTTGGTAAAAACTTAAAAACATTCAGAGGAATTAGAAAAACACAAAACAAAATTGGACAACATTGAGCCTATTGTTAAGGATCTGCTCATGTTTGATAGTTAATTACTGCTTATTCAAAGCAGCAGCTGCTCAGACTTATCATTATTGATGTAAAGTGGGCATTAAAAAACAAGTCAACATCAGCAAAATCATGTGAATGAGTCAGCTTCAGAAAGTGGAGTTTATATAATTAGGTGACACTGCTTGTTTCCCCTCGATTCTGCAGAAAACACTTATTATTTCAACCCAAACATTACATTAAATCATCTGTTTTCTTGAAGACACTCAATTCCCATTTCTTTCTCCAAAACATGTAGGTATTAAGGTATGTAACAAATTGTAAAATTATATGCACAAATGTAATAAACGTGGATGCACCGTTATCATGAGTAAATCCTCTTAAAAATGATGCCGTTTGTTCTGTAACTGACATTTAGTAGAATACAGGTAATTTAATTGAGATTGGTCTGCAAGTTTATGAGAACAATGGGTTTGTGTTGTTTTGATGTTGTTGATAATTATAATAAATCATCCTTTGGGTGTTCTTTCCTTACATAACAACTCTGGCAAAGGGGGAATTACGAAACAGGAAAACTTGGCTGAGGCTCAGTGCAGTCGGCGAGCAGAACAGTCACTTACAGCAGCACTTAGATCAGCAGATTCTGTTTTTTCCGCTCAAAATAAACGGTTAATTAGTTTTATTTTGGGCTGTATTAACTGTCACAGTTGCTTAATCAGGCTCTGACTGAAGCCCGGCGTGTTTTAAGGCCTGACAGGCGCCACACAGTAACACCACCCACACTGCCCTCAGCCCGCATGGCTAATGAGGATCAGCAGCAAGACACACGTGCTGCAGCACCACACTTCCGGCCCGACTTCCAAAATAAACACCAGACTCAAGAGACTGACCTTCATGACACCCTTGCACAATATAATGTAAGGCATGTATGGAGGAAAGAAGCTGCCACATCAAAAATTACATAAATGTTTTGATTAATCAATTAAAATGTCACCAAATGTCCCCCAAAAAGGACTTAATTATTGATAACACGTGATAACCGTAGTTATTTTATTTGCTTCTTTACTTACTTGCCTTTTTATAAATCCCCCTATGCACTTACATCACGAAAAAAGGAATTATATATATATTTATTATGGGACAAAATACTACCCATTTCATTCACTGAAGTTGTTTATTTTCGATGGCAGTTCCCATGGAGTTTGTCTTGACTTTTACATTATTTTATAATACCATATGTATATATTATGATCGAATTAATGCAATTAAATGTTTCAACGTTATAACAAAAGTAAAAGTATTTAACACGTGGTTAATATTCTGCATTAAATCTAGATATTTATTTTCAATAATGTCATGGGGCTTACAGCTCAAATTCTGAAAATAGATAGTTTAAAGGTGAATTAAAACATTTATCCTTTATTTTGAAGGCGTCTTCCCGTCATTTCCGAGTCCGTCACAGCTAACTGCGGCTAACATTAGCTCTGCTAGCCTGTTAGCAACAAACCGTTCGAGCCGGCCTCACCTGTCGTTGCAGACTTGTTCTTCTTCTTCTTTTTCTTCTTCTTTTTGGTCGTCTCCTCCACAGGGTCGGCCTCCTCTTTGTCTTCCGCCTCTCCGTTCAGCTCCCGGTCCGGGACTGCCTTCTGGTCCGCTACCTGCTCCGCAACCACGTCCGCCATGATCGCAGGCTCTGCTGGAAAAGGAAGCGTGAGGGACTGTGGGAGTGCTGTGTGTGGCGCTGCCTTTAAGGACGCTCAGGGTTTTATTTAATTATTAGTATTAAAAACGTATTTTAATTATAATTAATTTATAAGTACTATTTTTGTTGTCATTAATATTGGTAAAGTTTTAAAATAAGTAATTTTTTTTATAGTAATACGACGTTTTCATTAGAACTAGTCATTACTATTATTACTAGTAGTTTTACACCCTATGTATAGGATATTTTTTATGCAAAAGATATCATTCAAATAGCTTTCCAAAAAATATTAAATTATCTAATTTGTTGTTATTTGTTTGTGATGACATTTTAGATAGTAGACTTGAACTTTTTTAAAACATCTAGAACTGGGTTTATGAACGTGGTAATCTAGAATTCTGAGCTTGATGTGAGCACTTGAAGGCAGCACAAAGTAAAACATGCCGAATCAGCTGAAGGGGAGCTCATGCAGTGAGAGTGAGCCTAATGAGGAAATAGCCCGTGGAGAGGTATATATACACTGACAACTACACTGATAACAGTATTATGATCATTAATTCATTATCATCGATGTCATGTTAACATCAGAAATGAAACATTTATGAGGCTAAGAACCTAAACAGTAATTAAATGTTAACTATTTGATAGATTAAAAAAAACCCATAATATTATATATTTATATAGTGTTAATTAATATAAAGCCCATCTAACACTAATTTGTGCAGGAGAAATCCTTCATTTTGCAGTAAGCACCTGTTGCAGTTACAGATTTGGCCACTAGGAGGCAAACCTTTAACAGTGAACAATCAAAATGAAAACTCAAGAGGCTATATATAATGAGATTATATCTAGAGGCATTTATGCCACTTGATGCACAATTGCACAGGAAGAGAGTATGGGTGGCTTTAGCTGGAGTCAGGTGTGTTTAATGTCTAGCTAAATCATCTGAGGTAGAGTTACTGAAATATGGTGTTTCCCTTCTTAAGTGCATTAAATCCCAAGACAGGGGCACTTAAATGTTAAGTCTTTAGTCCACTACATCAGGTCTGTGTGCGAGTCTCCAAAGGCTAGAGTGGCTTTAAAGTGGAGCAGCAGCTGTTGTGGGTGAGACAAATGCAAAATTCCACAAAACATATCGAGTGACTCACCAAACCTGTTTCTTTACTCCGACCGTGAGAGCCTCTGAAACACGAGCATCACAGAAGACTTCAGGATACACCGAACACCTCCAGAATGGTATTTTATTTCACGTTGGAAAATGCAGGAGGGGGGGAGGGCTCACCCAGGGTTAGGGTGCAGGAGGGGGTTAGGACAAGGCAGACATGGTGACAAGAAAAACAGGGAAGGTGGAGGAGTGGGTGGGGGGCGTACACCAGGGTTGTCAGACTCTTATGGCAACTTCATATGACACATAAAGTTATAGATTGCCCTCACATGAGAGAAATTTAACCTTTTTTTCATTACTATACCCATACAGGTATTTTAAACCTCACAGAAGCACACAAGTCAGTCCATAAAGTGTCGAGTCCTTAACAAGTCTTCCTCCCAGTGTGCCCCTGTAAACACAGACGCTGGGACTGCTTCAGGATTCATCTTCATCTGTTCTTAGATACAATAGTGTTTTATTCCAAACAGGATTGTAAATGTGTGGTTGGCTACGTGTCCGACCCTCATTGTGTCCAGTCCAGACAGCAGAGAGATGGACCGCAGAAAGGGCCGGACAGAAATAAAGCGCTGACAGTAAAAATAGCATCCTGCTTCCTCTTCTTGCAGAGCTCCCTCTCACACTTTCTGTGTGTTCATACAGAACTGTCTCACTATAAGATTTAAGGGGACAGTGCAGATTTTTTTTTAAGTGGGGTGGGGTATAGGAGAACTGACCCAGAAGTTGAATAAAGTACTGCTGTGGATGGGGGCAGCAACTAAAAATCTGAAGTTTAGTGTTAAAAAGGGGTTGTTTTGATGAATCAAAGTCACATAATAACACACACACATTAACAGACTAAGGCAGCTGCAGACAAGCAAGTCCTGTGTTTTGAGAGGTAAAATTATTGTTTTTTGTCAATAGAGTCTGGTGCCTTAAAGGTGTAGAGCACAGGTGTCAAACTGGTCCTCAAAGGGCCTGTGTGGCTGCAGGTTTTTGTTCCAACCGAGCAGGAGCACAGCTGATGCTGCTAATCAGCTGAGTGAAGACAGTTCAGGGGATTTGAATGACTTGATTCAGGTGTGCTTCTGCTTGGCTGGGAAGAAAACCTGCAGCCACAGCGGCCCTTTAATGGATCAGTTTGACACCCCTGTGGGTTTCATCTCCACTGCTCCTCCAGGCAGCTCTGCTTCATATCTCTCCATGCTCCATTCATATTTCACCTATTTTATTTCATCATATCTACTCAAATTAGCTTACTCCAGAAAAGAAAAACTAACCATCATTGAGCTTGCAACAGATAATTTTTGCTGGAAAATAGTGTGAAAACGCAATGCACAGGTGCACTGTGGGTGGGCCTGCTTCACACTAATGGTGTGAGGAGTGTCGGAGCGGGAGAGAAGGATACACTCAAACTTTTAAAGATCAGCTCTGTGCTCCATCCAAAGACCTCCAGCTCGCTGACATGCTCTGATGTACACAGCTTCAGCTCTCCAATGGGAAGGCCTGTTCAATGGCAAGGCAAAGCGGTGAAAAAATTCTAAATTTAGAACATAAACTGATATTAACTTTTAAAAAAATATATGTCTAGCTGCTGCCCCCTGCTATTACAGTCAGTTGCTCAGAGCCATTTTGTTGTTGTTTCCTCCTGCCTGCTTCTATAAACTGGCGGCATGTTGACCGCCATCTAACGAAGTTAACACGCCGACCGTGGTTAAGTACCTCATACAACCCCACTTAAAAAAAGTCTGATTTGTCCCTATGAGGCTTGCAGAGTTTAACCTGCTGCTTGAATTGTTTTGTTTGTTTTGTGGCACTCAAGATATTTTTTCATTCATTTCATTTAGAGTTTAAGCTTATTTCACTCATACCAACTCATTAAAATCCATAAATCTTCTACTTGATATTTCTCTGACCCTGCACCCATCCTGTCTGGTCTACAGTTTTTTTTATTATACAGAGAAGTACTTCTGTATCTCAGGATATTGCTCTCAAACATTCCAGTCCTGCAGCCCAAAGCTTCCTGACAGTAACTCAGATTGTAGTGTTTGAAAGTGAAATTAGAACTAGTATCACCTCAGATAATCCAATTACACATAATTACACTTTTACGTATGGACTCAATCACAGGTTTCCTACAATCTTTGATCCACACCTACTGAGTGACTGTGGACACTATACACTGAGTGATGTCACCGAGTAAACTGCAGACATTCTGGTCTCCTGACCCGAACACTGTAAGGTCAGATTTTGATTTAGTGGTTCTGGTACCTGAGTTTTAACAGCAAAGAGCAGTAAGAATTGTGTGTAATGTACAGTAAAATGGACGGACGGGTAATAGGCGTGAATTTGAAATGCTTCCACAGCAGTAACAGTTGAGATGTAACACAGATCCATCGACAAACACAGTCTCTGCTCAGAGCTCGGTTAAAGCAGCGGGGTTTTAATTTAAGTCCTTCTCTGGGGTTCGTCTGTCACGCTCCTCTTCTTCGTCTTCGTCCTCGTCATCACCGAACGTCTGCTCCTCCATGGCGATGAGCGTCTGCGAGCGTGCCGCCACCTGAGCGGCGATAACGGAGCTGAAGCTGAGAGCCTGCGAGCCGTGGATCTCTGTCAGTCTGTCCATCACAGACACAGCGGGGACTTTAGGCTTCAGGAAGCAGTCCAGACCGTTCTGGCCCTCCCCCTCGTCCAGGACGCCGTCATATTGGTGCAGCTCGGACGCTCCTCCTCCTCCTCTTGTGCACACGGAAGTTCCTCCCAAATCCCCTTGGTTCTCCTCTTCACCGCAGCTGAACTCCGTCACCGGCTCTGTGGAGGGGTCAGGCCTCACCCTGCCGTCTTTTCCTTCCCCTTCCTCCCCTTCATTTCCTGCAGAGCCCTCTGAAAAGTGGTTTCCTTCTTCATCGCCACTTTCCACAGATCCCAGAGAGGCAGGAGCGTCTGGTGGCTTTGTGGCAGGAGCAGCTGCAAGGAAGAAGATGAAATATATCATTCACTGATCTCCAATTTTTAACCTCAGGGTGTTTTTAAATTGTTCCAGTAATTTTTTTTTTCATGAATAATCAAGAAAGTGATCTGCATATTAAGGAAAATTAAAATTAATCATTAGTTGCAGGCTCATGTCTCATTTGTAATAAATAATCAGGAGGAAATATATATTTATTTGGGAATATCGGTTGTATTGGTTGAATATCGGTTTGTTCTAATATATTTTACCCCGTCTTAAAGTATATAAAAAATCTACTGTTCCGATTGAGCCAGCAGTCAGACTCTCATGTCCTCATCATCACAGGACAGAGGTGGCCCGAATCGGAGCAGACCTTGGTCGTTGAAGAGCAGCTGCTTCCTCTTCATCCTCTCCCCCTCTGACGCACGGAAGCCCAGCACAGCTTTGAGCTCCGACAGGACACGGCGGGACTCCTCCCTCTCCCGGCGTTGACGCTCCCTCTCCTCTGGGGACAAGATGTCAGACCAGGACCCTCTGCCCTCACCGTCAGAGTCCGAGTCAGACACGTAGGCCTCCCACTCCTTGTCGGATAAAACAGCAGGAAAGGTCAAACTAGGGATACGGATCTGGACTGTGGAGAGGAGATCGTGGTGTAAAAAGATGCACACGATGCAGGATGTCAGCTTCATCTTACCAGCTCTTCTGGCACAGGGTCTCTGTCCAGGATCAGCGGGTAGGATGGAGGAGGATCAGGGACCTCGGGTACTGGGAGCCCGCAGTGCTCCAGGCCCTCAGCATTACCTGCAGAGATGGTTTGTGGAGTCACTGACGTTATTGGAACAAAAAACAAATGAGCTCAGCAGCTCGGTATTGGAGCCTGTTCCTGCTCTGGTTCTTGTCCCACAATATGAAGGAGCTACTTCCTCCATGGCTGTAAATAGTCACGAGTCATGGTGAAGGAAGGAGGAAATCTGTGCTAAAAATAGGCGCTGTGTAAATATGGAACCTAATATAACACTAGTGGGGGTGTCCCTGTTTTGTCTCAGGTCTAACGTTTGTGGTCGCCCCTGTACCTGGGCAGGCGTTGACGCGTCTCAGCATGCGCTCCACCTGGCTGATGGTGTCCTCCCAGCAGCCGGTGCTGGCCTGCATGTGGGGCTGCAGCTGGTGCAGCCGGTCACTGAGGTCCTGGTAGCCCTCGAAGGTCAACTCTGTCGGCTCCTTGGACACCATCAGCTTCTCCAGGTCGTCCTCCAGGATGATCATCCTGATGACATGGAAGACAGAAGAAGAGAAAGAGGAGGTGACCGTGCGGACTGAGAGCAGGGGACTCCTGTCAGACGCCACTTTCACCGCTTTATGCTGAGTCGCCATGACATGAAAATGCAAAAAAAACTGAAGCCAGACTGGACAGCTTTAATATTTTCAGTTGTTAGATTTTCAGTTTTAATCAGTGCTAGATGTGCAAATAATCTGCAGTCAAGGGAGCCTGAGTGTGCAGATGTTTATTCATATTTTCATTAATGTTAATCAGTTTTAATAAACATGAAACTCAGATAGAAATGGGGGAAAAGAGCATCCAAATATCATTTACAAATAGCAGGTATGATTATATGTGGTAGACAGAAACTTGCATATTTACAAATTAAAAAAATTACTTGACCAATAAGTTAGTAAAAAATAATATAAAAAAATAAAATCAGCCATTAATTAATTGATAAAATGTTACATAAATCG
The DNA here is from genome assembly GCA_028566105.1 of Hypoplectrus providencianus. Taxonomy (NCBI): domain Eukaryota; kingdom Metazoa; phylum Chordata; class Actinopteri; order Perciformes; family Serranidae; genus Hypoplectrus; species Hypoplectrus providencianus. The sequence goes on along the minus strand of JAOWBC010000904.1, from coordinate 2,006,344 downwards.
ACATTTCTGTTGAATTTGCTACTGTGTTAATTTACTTTTACAATAATTTCCCTCTTTATATGCTGTCCTATTTAATTTGCCCTTTTATTTATTTTTCATTATATATATATATATATATATATAGACAACTTTTTCGTATTTCAAGAATTCTCACATTGCCTACATTAAATGTTTCTTACATAAATGATCATTTTTTTATTACAGTGTTGCACCACTTTGCACACTGTTAATATCGTGATATCCACACTTCCTACTTTTTCTATATTTCTCCTGCATCACTGCCACACCCTTGTCTCTTCCCTTATTTATCCTCATTGTTCCTGCTTTGCTGCAGCAATGACCCTGTTTGCCTACGCTGATCATTAAACTCTCATCTCCTCTTATGGGAGGTGCAGAATGAGGGCAGTCAGGATTGTGTGTGTGTGTCTCACTCGCTGAGCAGGGCCTTGAGGTGCAGTTGCAGGCTTCGGATGGAGGTGTGCAGGGTGTTGAGCTCCCGGCACTTCTCCCTGGCCCTCCCGGTCCGGTCGGAGCCCGTCGTCCTCAGCTGGGTCTCGAAGTGCCGGTGGAAGTCGTAGCTGCGCTGCACCTCGCAGAGGCAGCTGGACAGAGCGTGGTGGAGGGGCTCGGTCACTGCAGCGATGGAGTGGTGCAGCAGGGGGGGAGGAGGGAGAGGAGGGGAGGTTTCTCCTGGGGGTCCACTCTCTTCTGGCTCCTCTATTCTTCGGGGCGACAGGAGAAGAGCCAGGCGACGGAAACATTCAGAGCTCTGTCCCACCCACAGCTGGAAGAGCATCTACAGGGAAAACAAAAACATTAATGCATGTTGCTTGTTTCTGCCTTCTGTAAATACACTCATCAGGCTGTGTGACAAAAAGATACTGAGCTTACAAGAAAGACAGCAGAAAAGACGATCAAGTGGATTAAGATTAAGATTTTTTCCTTTCTTGCAGAAAAGTTGGTTGAGAAGATCATTCCAGCTTTCATGTCTATGAACTGAGCCGAGGCTTCAGCCAGCAGCCGGTTTGCCGGGTTTAGCCTGGAAAAAAGGAGGGCGAAACAGCTAGCCTGGCTCAGCTTTTACCTTTAGGGCAGGCAGGCTGTAGTCGTCCGTCAGCTCCTGGGCCTGCTCGTCCCCCAGGTGCTCGATGCCCAGGCCCAGGCCCAGCTCCTTCAGAGGCACCGCCGACACGTAGTTGGTCACATTATCAATCTCAGAGTTCAGAGGGAACGTGGGGACGGGTTAAGGAACAAACTCTCAGAAACTGCAACTGCTGCAACTCTCAGTTCTTTTCAATTAAAGCAAGAGGCTTTTCTGTTTGCAGCTGCCTTTTATTAAATAAATTATGAGGTTTACAATCAATATAACTAACTTCAATTTTAATTTAAATGTGTTTGTTGATTTTATTGCTTCTATACTTTCTTTGTTTTCTATGTTTGATGTAAACAGATTACCCCATATGTACCCACATTTATTTCACATTACAAATGCATTTTAATGAATATAATAGACTACATAATCATCATCAAATGAGGTCCAGGGATTTCAACTCTCACAATGAGATAAAACTCTCCTCTTGCTGAGTAATAGATGTTAACCTCACTTTCACCAACTTTCCTTCGTACATTAGGATATGCCTTGAGCATGTGACAGGTGGCTCTCCGCGACGCTCTGAAGGCCGTGCGGAGCGCCCGGTACAGGGCCTTCCTCAGTCCGATCAGCTGCTGGCCCCGTGGCCCCGCCCCTGGCCCCGCCCTGCTAAAGGAGCTGGCGGCACTCACCCTGTCGAGCAAACTTGACAAGTGAAATGTGATACAACTGTGGAGACGTCCCAAAGAGGCAGGGGGGCACACACAACACTGAACACCACATCACCAAAGACGGCACGCTAGACGAAACCAACGGACTGAGACGATGAGAACGACACAGGAGTGTTAAAGACAAACACAATGTGACATGCTACTGAAGGAACATCGATCTTCGGAGAAATTGGCTTAATCCATTTAATCCCAGGAATCTCGTGACAAGATCAACAAGTTTCATGTTTTTTTGGTAAATATGCTAAGCTAAGCTGATCAGCTGTTGGCGGTTGCTTTTTATTACTGAAGATACACTTTCTGTCTTTAAATATTTACATCTCTACAAGTCACAATCAGAAATAAAAAAAAACAAGTTAGCTAGGATGCTCCTCAATGTCTTCATCACTGTTTGGCTAATGCCAAGATTTTGGATAATGCTAACCACAAGCAATGTAATCATATTTAGAAGACATGTTGCTTATAGAAAACGGGTCCAATATTTTACTTTGGAGAGTCTGGGACAAAGGACTCTTTGGTAATCTGTGCTTGCTTTCATTTCTGCCATTGGAATCAAAACTGTAGACAATGTTAACACTGTACACAGAGACAGAGACAAACAGTGTCTAGAACAAGTGCTAGCATGAATAATAAAACAGCTACAGACACACAACCTGAGGAGGTGATTGACTAAGACACCACTACCAGGAAGAGAGTGAATTAACAGAGCAGCTGGAGTCATGACAGGAAATGACGTGAGCTTCATGTGATTGGACGATTGGATGCAGGAGGACATAAAACAAACACACTTACAGGGTGAACCCTCTGGAGATGACCTCCGTCTCCTGCACCAGGCGCAGTGCTTTGCGAGACAGCCCGGTCAGAGTCTTGCTGTTGTGGACCAGAGTCTGGAGCTGCGTGGCCCGTGTGTGGACGGCTCTCTGCATGCGGCCCTGTCTCCACAGCGTGACCCCCCTCAGTCCCACCCAGCCCAGCAGGGCCAGGCCCCACGGGGCCGCAGCCAGCGACCACAGGCCCTCGGACACGGAGCAGAGACCCAGCAGCACCGCGGCCAGGCCGACCAGCCCGGCCATGTCCCTGAGAGGAGACAGGAGGGGACTGTGGTTAATGCTGGAGCCCATTTAACGAGCCACTACCAGAATCAGTAAATTAGCAGTAACTCAGGGACATTGTACTCAAAAACACAAGGAGGGAGGCATACAACTATATATGTCTGTAATTTATTTTTTCATTTCATTTATTTATGATTTTTCATTTACTTTAGTTTGTTTTTGTATTTTCATAACTATTTTATGCTATATTTGTATTAATAATTTATTTATTTTTTATTTTATTTTTACTACTGTTTCAGGGGCCAAAGTTTTATTCTCTGCCTGCTGGTGGTGTATAGGAATGCATTTGATTCTCTGGTGAACCGGTTATTCTGTCCCTTCACTGTTTTGTCTGTGAGTGTTTGTTTTCTGACGTTGTACCATAGGGAGGGCTTGGCTATGAGGCTTGGCCTGGGCAGGGTGCTCGCCCGGCTGGATGTGCCGGAGGCAGACGAGCTGAGGGTGAGCAGACTCGGGTCTAACAGCTCAATCAGCTCCACATCCTCCTGCAGCAGCACATCCTGGTCCAGAATACATTTCACCGAGTACTGGCCGAACACACAGTCCTGCAAGAGAAGGAGAGAAAAAAACAAAACTGTAAAATAAAGAGAAAATAGAGCAGAGTGAAGCTGCTGGTTTCGATGCCAGCATTCCTTTCTGTTTCCCATTCTACCTACCAGCTGCTGGCCCAGCTTACGAGAAGCAGCCGCCTGGTGAAGTGGACTCCATCTCCAGAAGGCTTCAGCCAGTCTCCACAACCGTCCTCCCTGCAAATCACACACAGGGGAGCGCTTATAAATCAGTCAATGAAGTAACAACTCAGACCCAGTTTTATGTTTTATGCCCCAGTGGATCACTAAATTATATTCCAGATTAAAATACTAAACGATTCACCTGCAAATCCTTCCGTCATTTCTGTTTGCTTTCCTTAAGCTCTGACGAATCACACATCCAATAAATAACAAGTGTGTGCACATAAAACACACACTCGCAGTGAAAAGGAGTATCCCAGGAGACAAACTCTTTCAGGCAACAACAATAAGTGCAATGTGTGTTTGTAGAAACACTCACTCCCGGGTCTAACATAGCTCTGCTGTAGCACATAAACCACATAACCGCTTCAGTTTGTTGAATTTCCATTTTGGTGTTATAGCTGAATGTTTACATTTTCGGCATCAATAAAATTTCTGCTTTCATCCTTTGGAAATGGCTGACAGATGGAAAGGAAGGATTGTTTTAGTTTTAGGAAAGGAGTTTGAGTCTTTCATTGGAGCCACTACAAACACAAACACACACACTCCTGTGTTATTCCATGCTTCCTGGGAGTCAGTCAGACAGTGTAAACAGTCTGAGGCGTCCAATCACAACCAGAGAGCGAAGCCCCTCAGATCTTAAAGCGCACTGATATTTCGATGCGTGACAAACCTCAGGCGGCTCCGCATGGTGCAAGTTTTTCTTGCAACAAACTGTGTAACGCCTAATCACAAACAGGATCTGCTTTTCACTAATCTCCTTATCGGCCATGTGAAGTGCTTTGTTTAAAAGTGGGACTCATTTTGAAAGATGCTTTGTTGGAGTTAAAAAAAATTGAGACTCCTTTAAAAAAATAGCATCATAACGGTGAAGTGTGTATGCTCCAGGGGGTTATTGATTCAGACTGGGCAGATCGCTAGCTGACCCCCTTCTCTGGGGGACAAAGCACAAGTATTATTAGTCTAAAGGCTGCAGTAGTATTGATCAATGATTTGAGACTGAGTTTCAGGACTGGGCAGTCACAAAGCGCTTCACATCATCAGCCTTAAAGTAGGGCACAACCGTTGTTCTGTCTTCTCTGTGGCAGCAAGGCGGCTAATCCCAACAGATACTGACACAGAGGTGATGTAAACCATGTACAGATTAACTAACAGATGCCTGCACTCTACTGTAGAGCATCCTGCCACAGTGAGTTCCTGCTCATCGGTATTCTCCTGGTGTCTCACAGGAAACACTCCTGCTTCCAGACGCTGGACTGAGTGCCACTACGTGAGCGAATGGACACACAGCAGACAGCTGAATGCGATAGCAAGTCTGTAGCCTCTACACATGTAGCAGAGCCAGGAAATAAACTAGAACAACCTTTGAGGTGCCTTTAGTGATGTTCACTGTTCATAAATGCATTCAATTCAGAAAAACTGTCTTGCACCATTTCACACATGCTTAAGCAAAAGCTTGTCAGACTAAGACTTCTTGCTGAGCATCATATAAGAAGAACATTACTATATAAAGACAGAAAATGCAAATGGTTGAATTGACATGCCAAAAAGTAACTGGTCTCAAATCTTACAAGTGAACATTTGCCTTTTTTAAAGAATAACTTACCATCCAACTTTTGTGCTAATCCTGCATCAACTGGTTCTAATTTATATGACCTCAAAAAACAGCACATCAGGTCACTGACGTTCATACATACTCTACATACCACAAATGATGCATGTCTGCTGATTTTTAGTCAGACCTTACACTGGTAATGGATTGATAAGCTGTCGGTGTGTACGAGGTGTTTTGCCTCGGCTCCAACTTTATCTGAGCAGCAGGAAACTGGTCACACAGGGACGAACCGAAAGCCTTCCTGTCTCATCTGAATCCCTCATCCTCCTTAACTCCTTAGAACAACAGCGTACCGGAGAGGAAGCATGACACGTACGGAAAGTTCCTGCATGAAACAAACACAAAACTGTTTCCCGTCCTGAGGGTGGGGGGGTGGAAGGGAGGCAGAGTCATGTGATCCTGAGCTTCCCAGGACACATTCACTCCTCAGTGTGAATCACGGGTCGACTCAAACTAACAGTCATCCACGGTGAGATTAATGCAAGTGCTATTCAAAGTTCAGGAGCTGCTTTGATTGCCGCTGTGTGCAGATAGATCCATTAAAAACAGATGTAAACATCAACAAGACACTCTGTGTGTAAGAGGATGCTCAGAGGCAGGAACGTCACAGAGTGAACAGAGTGTGGTCACAGTAATCACATTACAAGCTATCTTTTCTAAAATCAGAACAGCAGGAGGAGAGAGTGGCTGCTGTGTGTGAATAAAGAATAAAGAACATGCAACCAGAATACCTGAATCTGTGTACAGGAAGCCATTGTTGTCATGTCTGTACTGAGTGAAGCCAGTGCGTGTCTGTCAGTGATCTCTGTGTCACTGTTCAGAGTCAATAGTCAAATTAATTACTTTCTGACATGCGCATGAGCCCAGACACACACTGCCCCGGGTCAGGGATACAGACAGCCTGAACAGTGATGAGGTTAGCTATGGCTGACCCCTCTCAGTCAGTTCTGATTGGGACTTGATTAATCTCAAGCTGAACCAAACGCTATTATCCATTATTGATAATCACGCAGACCATTTAAATTAATTAAAATGCTTGTTGATCCCATGTCATGTCTTGTTCTGGCCGACCAACTGCCAAACAACAAAGTTCATTGACGATGATATAAAAGAGAGAAAAAGAGCAAATCCTCACACAAAAGAAAGGGGTTGAAATTGAATAAGATATTTATGATTATGTCTCAGAGAATATGGCATTATGACTGAATTCACCCAATGCAAGGTGGATAAAGTCTTATCTTATCTCTCGCACAAACATAATGATTATATTGTTAAAAAATACTCACTGAAGTTTTCTGTGCATCTTCATCAGGAGAGCTGAGATCTCCCTCTTGTCCTCCATATTCGTCCTCCTGTGTTGCCGTTGGACATGCCTCAAAGTCTGTGTGCCCTAGATCATGCAGGTACTGGAAAAGAGGGGAGTTCTGTAACGAGAAATAGAAACACATTGAGCCAGAGTTGAAGAATTATGGATGGAAAGGAGGGGTGGGGTGGGGTGGAGAGCTAGAGATATAAAATAGTGCCAGATGGAATGAGCGAAGTAGAAAATGTGGTGGTTAGGTCATCGGTGATGTGCAGTTTGAGCTGATTTTGCCCTAGTTTTCCCCCGGTGTGAATCCAAAGGTGTCCTGACTGATAAGGGAGGGAACGGATTTGTCAAGCCAGTCTACTTTCCCTCAGGATTCATCAGATGAAGTTCAGGCACCACCCTCACCCACCACAGACATCCCGCATCCCTCCTCCATGCAGCTTACAGTTCTCTTCTGTCAGGAATGCTGTAAATCCTAAATGCCTTCACATGTGGAGCTGTAAATCACTCACACAGACATCTTTTGAGCCTCTTCGTGCACCTCCAAGACTGTAAGCATAAGTCATCATGTACATAATCCTGTCTACACATGGAGGGATAAACACAGGCAACGCTGTTTCTTTTTACCGTGAACAAAGCAAGCTCAGAATCAAAAAATCAGCCATGAAATAAGCAGAGGAGAAAAAACATCCCGTGCTCGAATGTGTCCAAAAGATGTCTGACCCAGTTCTCCTCCAGCTGCTGGGAAAATATCTCTCTTAGCATCTCTGCTTTGTTTTGGTGCTTCTGGACAGCTGCACAGGAGCATCTCAGTTGATCTAATTAACCCATCGTAACATGCCTAGACAGCAGTCAAACAAGTAGATGCTACTCACATGCATTGTCAAACGAAGTCTCAGCTCATGTTGTCACCATGCAGAGGTAGCTGCGTGAGTGTCAAGGGGTTTTTTTTCTCCCCCAGAACCGACGCATTGGATCTGGTCATCCCCACCCCACCTTTCAACTACCAGTCTAGTAATGATGAAACCCCCGTCAACAATGCGCACACTCCCGCACAGCTCAGCTCCCTCTCATGACCACCAAAGCTTCTTGGCACAAACACAATTATTAGCCATTCCAATTATGTGGATTTGTTTCGGGTTTTCAATGAATGGCAACAGGGCAAACGCCTGCTTATGTGAGGCTAGCTAGCTACTAGCTTGCTGAGCTAGCTATCGTTAACGAGTCCAACGTCTATTTACCTTAGAACTCAGGAGGTATGACAAAGCATCCGCTACAAGTTTCGATTTTGAAAAGCTACATTTGTAATACAAACCTCAAATACCACATCTTCATCAAACTCCTCAGTCATTGCTCTCCGCCATCTATACACAGCCCGTTTTGCATTCTGAAGTTGTAGGCGACGGTAGTCAGGAAACAGCCGTGGAGAAGTTGGTAGTTAGCCGGGTGCTAAACTTCGCATAAAAACTACAACTCCCACAATGCATGTCCTTCAACTGCCGCTTTCTCGCAAGCAACGGACGGCAGTTAGAGCGCCTCAAGCGGGCGCAAGAGGCAGTGGGCCAACCGTTTGGAAAGCTTGGCAGGAGTGTAAAGTTAGCGAAAAAACGCCAGCAGATTACCGGAAATAGCCTTCAAAATAAAAAAATACACATTTTACAATTTATTCTAAATTCTAACCATAGCAAAGCTAAAGCAAGTTTGAGCTTTTAGCTACTGGAAATATAGTGCCTCATACATTTTCATATTAACTTATGTGATTCACGCTCCTTTACATAAACTGCACCGTAATGTCGTAAACCATATATTTATTTTGAAGTGCATAAGCGGAACTGAGTTTTTATGTTATTTCATACTTAACATTGTTGGGAAAAGCACCGTGGCTGAAAAACTTCGGGAAAAATGGAAAAAGTAACAGGCGTAAAGAGTTTATCCGTGCATCCGCTGGCGAGATAAGGAGTAACAGCGATGGATATGCATGTTTTCTCCCCGAAGCGACTTTCAAACTGACAATGGTGTCGAAGGAGGCAAAAACGCAGATTTTCTCTCAATTCCATTGAAAGTAAATTTACTCATGGAGAAAGGAGCAAGTCGGGAGTCATGAGCACAGGTTTGTTTCGTGGGGGAGCTTACTTAACTTAGCAAAAATCCTGCTGTGCAATCCTGCCTTTTGTAGTTGGTTAAAAACTAAACACAAATGCTTGTTTAGATTTTTGGCAAAAAGTGGCTGATCTATGCGATTTTGAATGTTATAACGGACGATAGCATCCACTCTATTTTTACTCAGCCACAGTTAATTACAGTTTTTCTTAATAACAGCTTTCACAAAGATATAAAAGAAGACATGTTCGACCTCAGTTGGAGTACTTTCTAAAAACGCCATCATAACTCACAATCAAAGGTTTCGTTCCGTTTGATATCACAGCTACTGTTGCAGCTGGAGAGGGTTAAATCCTTTGTCTTAAAACATCTGTCCTGCTGTTGATGCAACAAGTCGGACTCGATAATAAGTTGCAGTGTTAACATCCCGTGTAAATCAGTTATCATTTTCCTGGATATGTAGGGATTGACAAGGGATATGTGCGATAGAGTTTTTAAGATTGTTTGCTTTTCCGCGACATGGGCAGTTTTAGTCCAGATACCTGGCGTTGCGTTTTTACAGCGAAAACATAAGGCCAAACTCCGGCCAAATTCTGACCGTTTAAAGTTTATATTACGTATTGTGAGGCAAATATCTCCTTGGGCATATTTATTAGCTGTTTCGGTACGGATAGCATGTACTGGCAAAATCGGCTCATAGATAAAGAGACCAAATAACATTTTGATAAAGTTTTACATTGATTCTCCTTGCTTATCACCGCCATCCATGTTGGATTTTTATATAAATCTGAGTGAAGTACATCTTAAAGTTGAACTTTTCCAATAGTATAACCATGCCGTATTGAAAAGTGGTTTTCAATTATTCATATCACATGTTGAATACTGTCATACACTGCAAGTATTTTTGTTTGAAAGCCAAGTGAATCTATACCTGATGGTTTTTGAACAGAGTTTGGAACCAGGCGCTTTCTGCCACTGCTGAGCAGCGTGTATTGGGGGCAGAGCGGTTTTTGGTCGTTGGCCTTTTCGGAAACATCCGCTCGATGACTCCACTTCTCGTGGTGTCGGCCAGCCAAGAGTTTCAGCCAGTAGAGCGGAAAATCTCGCCTACAATCCCAATTCACAGTTTTTTATTAGTGTAAAGACTTTTTTTTTTATTATTTAAACTTTATTAAACCAGGCTAACTTTCTGCCTGTCAAACATTAGGAAACTATTAGTATATACAGTAAATTTTTACTTGTTCCATGTTGGGAAAGGAATGATATAATGAACTTTAGTATTACTCAGTTCTGACAGCCACACATGGCTCAAATACAAGAAAACAAACTGTCACAATAGAAATATGACCTCTATTTTTCTAATATTGTTTGCTGCTGCTGTAGTTTTATACAATTAAATTTAGAGAAGAGGCAAAGGCATGTCAAGCTCTCTCATAAACAGGAAGGAGGGGACAAATTTAATAGTGATTCTGAATTGAATAATCAAGTTTCACTTTGTTTTTGCCACCACGTGTGAAATTTAAGCCTTTCAGTGTTAATTTATGAAACAATTGCCTTATGATAACTCAGAATGGTTGAGCGGATGTAACAAGAGTTTCATCAGGCTGTTCTTTAACAGAGTCATTTTGATCCCTGAATTTATTTTGCACATTACTTCAGCCCAACCTCTTCCCCTCTGACCTTAAGCGTGACCCCTGTGACCCGGGCTTTAGCCGCAGCTTGCAGCTGTCCAGGCTTTCATTCTCAGTGGTGTGGATGAAGCATGCTTTTAAGTGCCGTGCTGATGTTGCATGATTCATTTGAGAGGAAGAGTGAGTAAATGCTTTTTGACTTTTCTGTAAAATTCCTCTCCCTTCTTTACATGCAGGTGTGAAGAAGCCTCCACTAGCTCCCAAACCTAAACTCCCTGCTACCAACAAACCCTCTCCCCCACCCATCGCCCCCAAACCAGGTCTTCTCTCCCAGTCTTCAGCTGTCTCCCAACCTTCCCCTGCCACTCTCAAGAGGACAAAACCAGCCGTTGCCCCCAAACCATGCATTCCCAAAGCCTCATCCCCCCCTGTTTCACCCCCGCCACCCAAACCCAGCGAACCCCTTATCCTATCCCAGGAAGCTTTGGGAGATAGCCTGTCACTTCTCAACTCCAGAAATGGGATTTTATCAGAGACCAGCAAACGTGACTCGGATTACATCATTCCCACCTGCTCCTGTGGGCTCCAGGACTGTTCCCAGTGCCAGCATCTGGAAAACGGAAATACAACTGAGATTGGGAGCGATTTGCACAAAGAGCTGTTGCAGAATGGGATTTCTACAGAAGGATTCCCAGGGACAGGGCCACAGGAGAAAGCAGAGCAGCACCAGGAGGAGGGAGTAGCTGCAGAGAGGGGTGAAGGTGGAGGGATTAGCAGAAAGCCCAGGGATAAACCTCAAAGACAGAGACACCTGGAGAGGGGATTGGTTAACAAAGAGGCGCAAAGGACGGAGGAGCAGAAAGCTTCAGAGCCTGTAAAACATCAGGAAAGTGCTGTTGCTGAGCCTGATGATTCAAAAGCAGATTTACAGACAGGAAACACAGATTCAACAGACTTTAAGTTAGCCTGTGATGTTGCAGGCAGCATCATTTTCTCCCAAAGTATCCCTCCTCATGAGTCCCCTGCTGAGCCCTTTCAGGTAGAACACAGTGAGCCGATCAGCAAAGCATCTCCGACCAGGTTGCACCCTGATCTGCAGGTCCCTGCTGCCCCCAGCAAGCCCCTCCCGGTCCCTCAGCCACGCAAACTTAAAAAGCCGGCCCTGGTGAGGCAGGATGGCGTGGAGGGCAGTGCCCAGGATCAGGTGGCGGAGGAGCAGAAACAGGAGGAGCGGAAACTGAGTCTAGCTGGTCTGTCTCTCAGTTCAGACGGCGAGGAGCTCAAACAGGACACATGCGATGACCTTTTAGCCCAAAAAGACTCGTGTTTGGGAGACGATGAGACAAGCGCACCGGTCCCCCCGCCTCGGCAGACCTCCCTCTCGCCTCGCCTTCACAGAACAATCCACACGCTCGCCTGTCTTGACAAGAACTACTCCCACTCCTTAGTCCAGCTCTCACATGCTGACTCCATGAGCCACAGTAAAGGAGGCGAGGACCACAGGGTGGAGGAGGACGAAGAAGACGGGTACGGCGACTTTGAGCGGTACCCGATCACTCACAGCCTTCCCAAACAGATCAGGCTCGGCTGTCACCCTCCGCTGGCCAACTCCAGGAAAGCGTTCTCTGCCGAGGATCAGCAGTCACCGAGGGCGCCACCCAGGAAGCCCCAGAGACACAGCCTGCCAGCCCCCCCTCCGCCCTCCATCTGCCCCCCTGCACCTCCACACGCCAACACCCCGATGAGGGAGCTGCCCGCGCCTCCTCAGGAGAAAACATCCTGGCGCTTCTCCCGACCCTGCGTGACCTTCTTCAGCCGGCAGATGCCCACCAGGAGCAGCGTGCCGCCAAAGGGCCGAGCTCCGGCGCTGGGGGGCAAGCAGAGGGCGCAGTCCTTCTCTGCGGCCGACCTGGCGACCCGGGCCGACTCCCACAAGAGGAGCCTCTCTTTCCGGAAGCTGCTGGAGCTCCGGCTGTCTGTGAAGATGCTGCCGAAGCTGCTGGCCAAAGGAGGCCAGTCTCTGGACTGCACCAGCGTGGACTCGCCCCGCGGGGACAAGGGCCTGGAGCGGCCCAGCAGCTGCATCGTGGAGTCTGATCTGTGTGGAGAAAACGGAGAGGAATCAGTGGAGTACGAGAACGTTCCTCTGTACGAGGAGATCCCGGAGTACATGAACCTGCCGTTCCACAGCGCCAGGCTGGGCTGGTCACACGACTCCGACGGAGCCGATTCAGACATCTACGAGGTGCAGGATCCCTATCACAGGTGCCACGAGTACGAGAGGTACAGTATTTTGCAATTTTTTTTAATATTTTCAGTTTGTAAATTTCTTGTTTAAGAGTACAAATAAATTTAACTTCTATAGCTTATAATTATTTTCAATACATTTGTGGTATTAATTTATATATTTTTTTAGGAAGATGCCAGTGTTGCTTTATCCCTTATTTATTATTGATTAAGTCCATGATATGTCTCTCTGTCAGGAAAAGGTAAATATTTAATTATATTATGGAATACTGTTATTAACGTCATAAACGGCGTCATAAAATGGAGAGAAGTAGCAAATATTTAACTTTTTTCCTTCCCAGATGGCTTAGGAATGCTCAAAAGTTAACTTGTTATGTTTGGACCAACTTCTAGTTTATCCAACTAATCGTTAAATTGTTTTTACTCACAGTGATCCAGCTGTGACAGTTACCAAAAATATGATAAGACTCTATTGATTCCAAAGCCATTATCAAACTATTTATTCTTGATCAGTTTATCTATTAAAAAACAGCAGTTGATCCCAGCATCAACACAACCGTTCTGTCCTCTCAGTGTTTAAACACAGCGGAGATGAAATGTGAGAATATTTGTACAGCATTTGTTTTCTTTTTGGGTTTTGTAGTCAAAGCTAACATCAGTGTGGCAGATGATACTATCACAGGATCTTTACTCTCGCTAACAAACGTACTGTTCGATTGGAAAACAGTCACACTTGTGCATACAGCGTCAGGTACAGGGAATTCTGGGAATTTTAACCCATGCTGCATAGAAAGATGTTTCAGATTATTTCTGCTTATTCCACCTGAATATGAAATGATCATTATACAGACAATCAGCTGCTTTGCACCCTCGGTTCCTCTTCATCATTGCGGTTGTCACTATATCAACATTGAAGAAACATGAGTTATGCGATGTTTAACTTTAAGGAAAACATGCTCAGAGGACAATTGGGCAACTTGGAACCAGTTCTTGATTTTACATCCCTTTGTCACAGATTTATATTATATCCAAAGATCATTCCTAATCCAGGCTGTAATAATCTCTCATGCTAATTGAGAAAAGAATGTGTTTTAGCAGCCGTTATCAATGAATTTACCAGTCGAGTTGAAGAAAAGAGCCATTTTCATGCAGTGAACAATGGCAGCTTGTGTCTGTGGGAACAGGAGCCTGGGAGTTGATGTAGGCCGCCATCCAGAGCCGCTCCACAACACTCGCCGGCTCCCCGTAGCTCCAGGTGACCCGCAGCCTCAGTGTGGGAACGGCCGCCTGCGACAGGTTGTGCAGGTGACTGTCGCGGTTTGCTGTTATACGAGTGTGAGAGTCAGCCTTTGAGCCAGTGGCATTGAATTTGAATGGAGCATTGATGTGCTGCAGGTCGGCCTGTTTTCCTGTGGGTTATTTTCAGTGGCCGGGGCAGGAAATGTCTGAGAATCGCAGAAACGCCACACAGCTCTCTAGAACAGGGAAAATAAACCTCCAGCAACCACCAGCCTCCTCCTCCTCGGCCTGCACGCCCTCGCACTGCGTTTAGCCTCTTCCTAACCTCATCACTCCATTTTTCTCCTCCGTGTCTCTGAAGTGAGTTTTGTTCTCAAGTAAATCATCTCTTAAATCACGTGTGAGGAAAAGCAGCAGTTTGCAGAGGGCCGGACACAGAGCAGGCGTTTGACGAAAACATGAAGCATTTCAACTGAAGATAAAGACAAGGAGGTCGTCCTAACCAACAGAGAACACAACATTATCTTTTAGAATAAACAGCACATGAGTTATCGTGGGAAAATCAACAACAAACATGAAAACCTCCTGCAGCGACGAACGCCGTCATGACTTGTTTCATGATCCAGTTGTTTCCTTTCCCGAGCCAGAGAGTCACCAAGTTCACCAAGAAATGTATTCAGTTCTTTAACTCAGATTCATTTTGTTTTTTTACCTCAGGTAGATTAATGGCAGTGTCACAATTTGGCAAAAGAAAAAGCTCTTTATTAAAGATAAACTGAGCTGCAACAAGGGCTGGGAAATGTAGATGATATAACTTAGATATAAAATTAGAGATCATCTTAGATTTGGGATGGATTTTCCTGTTTTTAAATGCAGCATTACAGTGATGGGGTTTTCTGAACCTACCTGACAGTTTAGCTGCTCTGTTGTGATCTGCCTTCTCTGAGATACAGTTGGTTCTCACTCTGACGTTGGATTGGTGCTTTATTCTGTGAGCAACAGTCTCCATCATCGATATTTTCCAGATATGCATCTGTCAAGCCAAGGAAAGCACGATGAATGGGATGTATCGTATATTTGAATGCTGTTTTGTGTGAATGGATAAGTACCCCATACCACCCAATGGTATGTAGGTCACAAAAGATTTATGTTTTTATTATGCTTTTCCAAAGAATCCCAGCTTTTTAAAAAAAAATAGGGATTGTCATACACTCTGTATCTCATACAACCGTGTTAAAAAACCTCCTTTAAGACCCCGTTGAGCCTCTGTGTTCCTGACATGCGGCCCAGACGGCTGTGTGAGTAATGATGAGAGCACCGCTTCCTCCATCAGCCCTCTGCGCTGCGAGTGATGAAGCCGAGGCCGCGTTAGGCGACGGCGAGGCACAGCGGCGTGAAATCACCCGTTAAAACAATTAAGATGCACCCTGCTTCTTAATGCTGTCTGGTATGTGGAGCGGTGAGCTGTGGATCCGTAGTGTTTCCCAGCCATCTGAGCCTGTTGAGTTTATGTAAGTAGCCTCAGGCTGTAAACAAGTGGCGCTCTGTGCCTGATCCAGTGTGCAGGAATGCTCCGCTATAGAGGAAGCATAAGGGAGAAAGAAGCCGGGGGGGAGAGGGGAGGATGAGCGAGTGTGTGTTACCATTTAGGTAAAAGAAACTGTCGGGAGGCACGTAACAAAAACAAGGAAGTGGAGAGCTATTGCTGATGAGAGTGAAAGGAAATGTGAGAATTTTTGGAGTCCCACAGCCTTTCCTATCTAATATTTATTCTGAGCCATCACTCTTTCTGCCAACACCTACAGTGGAGGGGAGGGGAGGGGAAGACGGGGCCGAGGAGGCAAACTGAAAACACATTAACTCCCACTCTTTGAAATCAGACAGCTTAATTGTCAAGAAGAGATCAAAACATCGGTGACACACAAACACATGTTGCTGCTTGTACCAACCTGGCACACAGCTCCTTCTGTGGGCAGAGCAGAGCTGCACCGCTGCCAGCAGCAGCAGCAGCAGCAGCAGCAGCAGC
>JAOWBC010000904.1:1575952-1586783 GCA_028566105.1 Hypoplectrus providencianus | reverse complement strand
TGTGGGGGTGTGTGTGTGTGTGTGTGTGTGTGTGTGTGTGTGTGTGTGTGTGTGTGTGTGTGTGTGTGTGTGTGTGTTGGACTGTGAAGCAGAAAATGTGAGTTGAGGCAGGTCGCATCTGTTTGGTGTTTTTCTTTTTTTTTTTTTACAGTGACAGACAAAACATTTCTGTGGTTTTGGTGTTTTTTTTATTTTGTCCTTTTAATTTTTTTTAAATTTTGGCTTTATTCATTTTTTTTTACTTTTTATTTTTCTTTGTTTTACTTTATTCTGTTATATTTATTTATTATTATTTATGATTTCTTTTGCCTTTTTTATTATGCCTTCATGTTATTCTTTCCTGTTCCATTTTGTTTTATTTTATTTTGTTTGTTAAATGTATTTATTTTTTTCTTTTCTTTGTATTTTTCAGGACGGGGACGCTGGAGCTCGGGGACAAGCTGCTGGCGATCGATAACATCCGGGTGGAGAACTGCTCGATGGAGGAGGCCGTCCAGATCCTGCAGCAGTGCGAAGAACTCGTCAAGCTGAAGATCCGAAAGGACGAAGACAACTCGGGTACAAACTTTATTCTGTTTAACCGCAATAAAATGCAATAAATGCATCCTGGAGCTCTGCAGAAGTTGCATTCTCTCCAGACGTTGAGGCGCCATTAAACCTTTTTTTTCTGCCCTCAGACGAGCAGGAAGTGTCCGGCAGCATCATCTACACGGTGGAGCTGCAGCGGTACGGCGGCCCGCTGGGAATCACCATCTCAGGCACCGAGGAGCCGTTTGACCCCATCATCATCTCCTCACTGAGCAAAGGAGGCCTGGCAGAGAGGTACGGCCAGATATATTTACTGTTATTATAACATTTAATATGTTACATTAAATACAAGGCAATAATAACATTGATTATCTTACATTAATTCAATGAATACACAATAAAAACATTAAATATAATTAATTATTTCACATTTAATCATATTAAATATATTACGTTAAATATAATGCATTCATACCATTCAATATATTATAAAAAAACATTAGATATTTTTTAAAGATTATTCACATTGTATGTATAAATTAATTACATTTAGTAATTTGCATGAATAACATTTAACACACTAAATCAATAATAGTCAATATTTTTCTTTAATAACACGGAATATAAAATAGGATTATATATTATACAAGTGGTAAATATAAAACATTAAATATTTCTTATAGATAAGAGGTAAATTATTATTATTACAATTATTATTTCAAAACAAAATAAAATCTCATCAGTGATTCAATGAGAATGAAGTGGAGGAAAAAGTGTCGGGTGGAAAATGTCGCCCTCTGCTGTTTGTGATGGGAATCAGAATCAGGTTTTTAACTTTTTATTTTAGTGAGAAACAATTTAAAATTAGCAAAGTAAGAGAAAAGAAAAATACTGTGAAATATCATAAATAAAGAAACAAACATTTTTATTAGAGAAAATGTGAAATTTATCAGTTTTTACAGCGTTGTGTTGAAAACAAAGAGGATAGAGTGTGCAAAAGTATAGATTTAAATGTGCAAATGTGTGTGTGTGTGTGTGTGTGTGTGTAGGACCGGTGCGATCCACATAGGCGACCGTATCCTGGCGATCAACAGCAGCAGCCTGAAGGGGAAACCTCTGAGCGAAGCCATCAGTCTGCTGCAGCAGGCCGGAGAGACGGTCACACTGAAGATCAAGAAGCAGGGGGAGCGTACGTACACACACACACACACACACACACACACACACACACACACACTGATACACACACCAGGACACACAAGTGCACATGCAAACACACTTTCAGGCACATTAAATACACACACTGGATTATCTTTCTGGAAATTATATATTTGAGCCCCGAAATCTTCTGAAACTTTAATTTCTTTAATTCATAACTCAGTCAAATTCAAACACACACACGACACACACATTTCCTGGTTCAGTGTGACCTAAACTTCTCCAGGATGTCGTTATATCTTATGTGCATAAAGAGAAAATATCTATAAATCTGAATGGGATTCAGGATTTTTTTTTTCTGTGATTTAATGTCAATAAATAGATAAAAAAGAAAATGAATGCAAATTTAATTGCTCAAACTGCAGAACTTCCCTTAGAATTATCACAATTTTAACATTTCTTCAGTGTCTCAGTATTTTATTAATGTTTGTGTTTATGTTTATGTTTAAACTTCAAACGAGCTGCTGACGGAGAATTCTGCATATTTAAAGAAATGTTAAATATTAACAAATATTGAAAAAGGATGAAACAGGTGACACGTTTTGTGAATAGTGATTAGATTTCTGATTTCTCTCTTCAGTGTCGAGCCCTAAGTCGTGTGTGATTGGTCCGGGCCTGGGGTCGGCGGGGGTCGTCCACGAGCACCAGGACGGCGAGGACGAGCCCGTCGTCATGGTAGCGCCTCTGTCCGGCCAGCGGGCGTTCAGCACGCTGCCGTCTGTGGACAGCGCCGTGGAGTCCTGGGACGGGTCCAACATGGACAGCAGCTTCACCACCCCGGGTACGACCCGACCTCTGACCTCTGACCCCTGACCCACCGAATGATGAATAATATTGTTAAAATATATATAATATAAGACTCATTAAATTGTTTAATTTGGGGTTCATAAAAAATAAATAGGTTGAATATTTATTTGAAATAATTTTTTTTATTTTTTTAAGTATTTACTTTGTTAAATTTAGCAAAGAAAGAAACATAACATAAATATTGCCAATTTAAAAATTACTTAAAAATCTATGAATCGTTACAAAATGCTTTAAATCTCTCTAAATTATTTATGTTTAATATTTGTTGAACTTGCTTAAAGTAAGTTAGTTTTTTATTTTGATTAGTTTTTTTGTGGTTTTAAGTTCCTCTATTATCTTTTCTTTTAGTTTAAATATTGTTTGGAAAATTAGTTTGGTATATTTTAAAAATCTTCTAAACTGTTAATGATTAAAAAATGTTAAATACATTTTAAATGAAACCCTTGGCTGCTGTAATAAAATACATTTAAATTAATAGAGTATTTTCTGTTTGTAGCTCCTCCGTTTCAGTCGTCTTCGTACAGTTTCCACGAGTGGCGCAACGCCAAGACAACCAACAGCCAATCATCTTCCTCCGCCCGGCAGAGAGCCAATCCGCTGTCAGATCTGGGTCTGAGTGACGACGACTGGGACCGCCCACCTCTGGGAGGGTGAGACAGTTTATTTATCTTTCTGCACAAATAATCAGACACAAACCGAGCAATTAATATACTTTATTTATTTATTATTTATAAATTAATGTTTGATTATCATAATGGTGAATGATGTTGGTTAGAATTTAATGAATATATTATTCATCATTAATATTCATCATTTAAATATGAAGTACTTCTACCACTACGAAATGTAAATGGTGGATTTTTTTTTTGTAAATATGTTTAAAATCTGACACTGCACAAATCCTCCTAGCATTTAGTATAAAGACAGTTCATGTGATTTTAAAAAATAAATATATAAATTGAAAAGGGCATTTAGAAATTAGATTTTTAATATAATAATATTGTGTTTGGAAGTTCACAGGTTTTTGGTGCTAAAAAAAATAAAAAGATAATAAATAAAATATTTAAATATTTTTGTGTGTATTTTAAATCAAAAACAAAAGTGACATTATGGAAACACATACAGGGTTAACACTGAAAATATATATATGAGTATTTAGGAGTTATAAAAATAAGGCAACAAAACAAAATAAAGAAATATAATGTAAATATAAATACGGCTGAGATAGGCACAGCCTCCCCGTGACCCGGGATTACCTGGATGAAGCGGTTTGGAAAATGAATGAATGAATGAATATAAATACAGTACATATAATGAAAATATGTACTTCAATATGAAGGAAAATCTTTAACACAACATTATAAAAAGTATTGTCAGAAAATTAAATTGTTCTTGCACATTTACACTAAATAGAGAAAACTGAAGTAGTTTGTTAGACATCATATAATAGTCCTCATTTTATTATTTATACATTTTAAGAAAGGAAAAACACTGTTTCCCATACCGGGAGTCGAACCCGGGCCGCCTGGGTGAAAACCAGGAATCCTAACCGCTAGACCATATGGGAACGAGCTAGCTTGGCCATCCATTAGCATCCTAGCCTTTCTCATTGAGGTCAATGGTAGTAGCTAGCGTGGAGCTAACAGCAGTAACAGCAGTGTGTCTCTGTCTGCAGAGCCTGCAATCTGCCCAGCGGTCTAATCACTGACAGCAGGTACCTCGCTGACCTTTGACCTTTAACCCCCCACACTCCGTCCTCTGTCAGAAATCCTCACCTGGTGACCTTTGACCCCGCCTCACTGACACATACACCCGGTGGACGTGTATGTCGTCGCTGCACATGTCGTCCCTCACAACTCTCACCAGCATGACTCCTCTGTGTGTGTGTGTGTGTGTGTGTGTGTTGGACATGGTTCCTTGTTCTCATTGGCTGACCTTTGACCTTTGACCCCAGGTTCACTGTGGGGCACGATGGGACAGAACCGGACCAGGAGGAGAACTTCTGGTCTCAGGCTCTGGAGGATCTGGAGACCTGCGGACAGAGCGGCATCCTGAGGGAGCTGGAGGTGAGACGAGCTGCAGGACTGAGGGGCAGAAGTTATTATTATTTATAAGCTTAAACTATTTTAGTTCATGAATAAGGTCTAAAAAAAATTAGATTTTTAATTTTGCAATAAAGATATTATTCTCTTCTTTCCATTAGCAGTATCAGTGCTGTCAATTTGCAAATAAATAAAAGAATATAATTTTTTTTTTCTTTTTTATAAGAGTTTTTTTTTTTTTTTTTTTTTTGCCCATTTAGTCAGCAGTTTAAAAAATACGTACATATATGCAAGACTAAATAAGACTGCAAATCAAATCCTGACATAAATACATTTGGAAATAAAACATATAATTAAATGTTAATATATAGGTGAGCCAATGTTTCTTTTTCAATATATTTTTTTATTAATTTATGAGCTATTATATATTTTTTATTGATAATAAATGCACATTGATTTATTTTTTTTTAACTATATTCTGTTTTTTGTTTGTTTTTTTAAATTAAAATAATGCACAACAAAATAAATGTGCCTATACAATAAAACCTGAAATAAATAAATCAGAGAGTGAGTATAAAAAAAATGTACATACATAAATGAGGTTAATAAACTATTTATATACAATTATTATTAGTAGTAGTATTATGTAATGGACCATTCTCTTTCATGAATACTTTTTCTTTTAATTATTTTAATTTTATATTGTGGTAATTTACATAAGTGAAGCGTTTTTTGGGCGTTCGTTGACTCTGAGCGTGTTTGTTGGAAATGCAGCTGTAAACGTTGAGTAATTGAGCTGAACACAGCGATGACTCCTTCTCTTCCAGGAGTCTGGAAAGGAAACGCACCTCCTCACTCTGGTATCCTCCTTCCTCTCCTCCACTAACGCTCCTCCTGTCCCCTCTCTCCTCTCTGTCGCTGTAAACTTTAGCGTCCGTCAAACATCAGACTTGTTCTTTTGAATGTGACTCTAACCGCAACCCCCCGGCAGCAACGACGTCATTGTGACATTTTAGTGACATCACCCAGCTTCTGACCAATCACGTGGCAGAGTCATGTTGCACCGGGCATGGCAGTTTGGGCAAGGCATGCTGGGAGAGCTTGTGCAAGGCCTGATGGGTAGTTTGTTTTGCCAGTCATGAAGCAGGTCTGTCCAGTCATGCATGCGTCTGATGAGTCCTTGATTCTGATTGGCTGAGGAGTGTTGAGTGATGTGAGAAGACTTGGGTTGAAAATAAACTCTAAAGAAACGGGTTATTTAATTTAGGGCTGGAACATCTGAACCACTTATTGAGGTTTTTCTGTTTTTGCCCCATTTTATAATTTATCTCAAAAATTTTAACCAAAATATTAAATAAACTCTTATTAATAATCCCCATCAGCCAGGCCCTTAATGATATGTTTAAAAATTTTTCTCTACATTTTGGCCTCATATCATCACAAAACAGCCTCAATAAAACATTTTTTTTATTTAAAGAAAACAACCTCTGGATCTGAAAAGTGAAGCCAAAGCAGAAATATGTAAAACCTGCATTCTTTCTAATGGCCAGCAGGGGGCGACTCCACTGGCTGCAACAGGAAAATGAATAGTAAAATGAGCCTACTTCTCTTTTTAATGAGTTTATGGTTTTAATTTCATTAGTTTCAAGTTTTACAGAAACAGCATAAAGTTTATTTCGTAAATTTTTGTCCCATTTAGAGTCCAACAGGCCGTAAAGCAGGGTGGCTTCAGGGCGGTGCTACCTTCTGATTGACAAGTTGCTATCTTTCTAACTTGTGTGTTCGTTTCAGTTACGGATGCATCTTGCTAACCAATGTAGCTTTCGCTAGCATTAGCTGTTAACCTAGCATCCACCCCCTAAGCTCCACACTCTCCCAAACTGGTCATTTCTGGCTCAAATACACAAGTTAGTGACGTCCAAGGTGCCAAACTCAAAGCTTCAACAGGAAAGCCGACGAAGTAATTATTTTACATTTTCAGTCTCAGGTCAGAAAGTGAGAACCAGGATTGTAACGTGATGCTAAATAGCAGCTCATTAGGTCGTTTTCCATCAACGGATTTGCAAGATTTGCATGCGAAAAGTTTGATGGAAACGCCAACATTTAATAAAACTTGCGAAAACGTGTATTAAAGTTTTTACACTTGTTTGAGGTTTTTTTTTATTCTTTAAAAAAACAGTTAACTCACATGACTGATCAGCTGTTTCCTCTTATTAGAAGATCAGCAAACTCTTTTTCTTGATTATTGTTTTAATCCACATCAAAACATTACACTGCCATCTTCTGACCAAAGTATGTTACTGCAGCTGTTCGCTCTAAACCAGCTGATGGAAGCGTCCCTAATTCACATTTTCTTTAATGTGGCATTTAATAATCTGGTTTTTAAAATCTGCTTTGACTTTTATAGAACCACGGGTCACAATTTAGTATCAAAATGACTCTACCAGCCATATATCAGAACAATTTTAAATAAATAAAGGCATCAAATATGTAAAGATAAAAATGAAGGGTCATAAAAAGAGCACAGATCACTGCCAAAGCCATGCCCTATGTCACAATGTTACATAAAGTGAAAACAATTTTGTGCATCCATCCTTGACCAAGTTCAGTTAAAAATGTGCCAGTAGTTTTTTCTTTAATCCTGCTGGCAATGAGAATAAAATAAACCAAACAGCAGCACCTTGGACGATAGAACTTCAGTTCATCCTGTCAGTAGATACAAGATTAGTTCTGTTAGTGGATCCTGAACTCAGAAACAACAGGAGATTGCAGAAGCAGATGGTCAAACACAGCAAGAAACAAAAGAATCTGTTGTCGACCCGTCAGTAGAGACGCTCCTGTACCAGCTGGGGTCAAAGGTCGGACTCCTAGGATGTCTTTCTTTTCTGTGTATTTGTTGGATCCAACTGACTGTTTTGATTCTGATTGGCTATCTCCAGGCAACCATCATGTCAGGCTCCACCCTCAGTCTGAACCATGACCCCACCCCCATGCGCAGCACACTGGGACGCCAGGCGAGCTTCCAGGAACGCAGCAACTCCAAACCACAGGTAACCGGGGCTGACCTCTGACCCCACACCCTGTTTCACCTGTGTTATACCACATCTTAAATTTGTTTTCCTTTCTCTCAGGTGACCCCTCGGTCCAACACCCTGCCCTCTGACCCCCAGCGCCGAGCCTTTGCCATGAGGAAGATGAGGCAGGAAGTCAATGAGATCCTAAACCAGAACCCTGTGGAACTCCACAAGGTGACGTTTGACCCTCTGACACTTTGACCGGACATGAACAACTTGTTCTGATGCTGACAGAGTGTTTTCTGTATTTTTAGCTGACTCTTGAGAAGGCCTCAGACCTGGAGGATTTCGGTTTTAGTGTTTCTGACGGTATGTTGGACCGCGGCGTCTACGTCAACAACATCCGACCTGGTGGCCCGGCGGAGCGCGGCGGCCTCCGGGCTTATGACAGAATACTGCAGGTACAATGACAGAAGCATCTACAGCCGTGCTAGTAGCTGTGAGACTTTAATGTGGCACATTGACCGAATCATGAATTGTCTTCCAGATTAACCACGTTCGGACCAGAGACTTTGACTGCTGCCTCGTCGTTCCGCTGATCGCAGAGTCTCCAAACCATCTGGAGCTTGTCATTAGCCGAAACCCCAACGCCTCCACCTCCCTGCTGGTCAATCACACCGACGGCATCACCAACAGCAGCCACTCTCCTCAGCCAATCGGCAGCGAGGTGGGCCCATCGGAGCTCTCCATTGGCCAGGGAGAGGATGGCGGTCCGATCAAGTGGAGCCAACCGGGCGACGGGCTGGGGGCGGGGCATGGGATGAGTCAAGTGAATAATAATTCCTTATAGCAGACAAACACTGGATGAAACTGGATTTAACCGGTTCGAGCCAGATTGGACTGGAGAGGTCAATAAGGAGAACAAAACAACAAATCAAACTGGTTTAGACCTGTCCAAACTGGTTCAGAGTGGACCTCCCATGGTGCTACAAACACCCTCTGGATGAACTTTGACCTTTGACCACTAAAGTTTGACCTTTGAACTGCTAAAGCAGGCTGAAAGCACACTGATGGACTGGAGCAACTCCTCACCTTTCATTGAACCAGTTCTACTGTTCAATCTGGTGTCACTGAAACCAGAACTATAACTACTGATCCTACTGGAACCACAGCCAGAGCTACTGGTCTGTCTGTTCCAACATTAATGCGTACAGGTTCTACTCGCCCAGAGCCATGGCGACTGATTCTACTGAAGCCAGAGCCACAGCCAATGGTACTAGTATCTGGTTACTGGTTGTACAAGCCTTGAACTAGGGCTACTGGTCCTACTGGAGCCAGAGCCAAAGCCAGTGGTCTTATTGGTTCAAGACATGTGAGTTTTGGTTTTAGTGGTTGGAGAGTCATGGTTATTAATTCCACTAAAGCCAGAGCCATAGCCAGTGGTCTGACTGGCTCAAGACACATGGGCTCTGGTCTTAGTGGTGAAAGAACCATTGGTACTGGTCCAACTGAAGCCACAGCCAGTGGCCTTACTGGTTCAAGATACCTGGTTCTTGTTCACTGTCAGAGTGGTCAAAGAATCATGGGTAATACTAAGCAAGAACCATAACCACTACTTCAAGAAGTCCAGAACTGGGGCTACTGGTCTGTCTGGTCTTACTAGAATCAGAACTAGGGCTTCTGGTCGTACTGGCCAAGGACCACAGCAGCACAAAGACTGATGGGACTCCAGAATCCAGAACCTGGTGATGGACAAACGGGTTGCCAAGGAGAATAGGGATGCTCCGATTGGGCTATCCAGGGCCGAGGTCACTGGGATCGTCCAAACCAATACTGATTACTGACTGGTTTCTGTTCTTAAACATTGATTTATGTCAAAGTCTTAACATGGATATGCCAAGTTATGGGTATAAGTACCTAAACGTGGCTCAGAGGGTCTGGTTTGGTTTGGTTTGGTTTGGTTTGGGTATAAGCTTAAAGATGTTTATGGTAAAGTACAAGTCTTGAGATGGTTGAAGTGAAAGTATCAAGTCACAAACGGTGTTTGAGCTGAGTGAGATGAGAGTTTGGTTTAGTTCAGGTAAGGATAAGAATCTGGAAGAATGGGCCCCAAAATCTAGCAACTCAAAATTGATTTTTATATATATTATATATAGTAATCTTGTAAAAGCCCATTTGAAAATAACCCCAAAATTCCCCATTGGCTTGTAGAGCGATATCAGACTCTTAATGTTGGTATGTTTGAGTCAACATGAACAAAAACTCTTAAATTGCTTTAAAGAATTAACATTTCTATCTATACCTGAGTCATTTGATTTGAGTATACCTTGACCCGGACGAATGAGAATATTCACGGATATATTTAAACATCTATAATTCCATGACACACGGGCAGAAACGGGTATCCGTACATGATACCATGAAGGTACCAAACAAACTAGTCCTGTACCGTGTCCTATCTTGTCAAATGAATTGTGCATTTGATCAACAAAAAATGGATTTGTTTGTAGTCAATCACTTTAAGGATTTTTTTAACAGAATGGTCCCACATGCCCAATTTCAGAGGTAGTATTTGCAGGTCAAAGTTCAACAATGTTGAACTCCATGCGAGGTGAAGTTCAGACCACTTATGGTACCCTTCAGAAGATGATGAATTTATTTTAACACTTTTTTAATGATTATAAGTCAATTTTAAGACCAAAATCAAGTCGTAATTATCAGCTGTTGACTGGAGCATCCCTAATGAAATGTACAGAGGGTTTAAGATTTTAGTTCTGTGCCATGAACGAGCTGCAGACTGGAAGAGTAATAATAATCATGTCAATAATGGTGATGAAGATGATGATGATGACACTGAGCAGTTCAATAAGAATCTTTTTCTACTGTTTACACCTGTTGGACTGGCCACACTGTGTGTATGTATGTGTGCGTGTCTGTGTGTGTGTTTGTATGTTACTGTGTGTGTGTTAAACACAAGGCCAGTTAAGCCCCTCCCACCTCAATTCCTCGTCTTGGCTTTGCCCCGCCCCACTTCCCTTCTTCCCTCGACCAATAGGCAGCCAGGATGACGGACGGATGGACGGCAGTTCTGAGAGACTCAGATGATTGGCTGGAACCAATCAGGAAACAAAAACTTCCCTGCCTCTCTGTGATTGGTTCTCCTCGACACACAGGCCGACCAATCAGCTACCAGGAAGAAGTCACGCATGCCCCCCCCCCCCC
>JAOWBC010000904.1:1213815-1225768 GCA_028566105.1 Hypoplectrus providencianus | reverse complement strand
TGTGTGTGTGTGATCGACAGAGCACCTGATGAAGCTGTCCATGGAGGAGCTGGTGGAGTTTCTGCAGGTCACTTTGTCCAAAGATTTCTTCTTCGAGGACGACTTTGTGGTGGAGCAGCTGCAGGCGTCCATGAACGAGCTCAGGAGGGCCAAGCTGGAGCTGCCTGCTCCAGGTACTGCTACAGCCTGAAGCACACGCAAAGAATACGCAGCTATAATACAAAAAGGGACGTTATTTTACTCTAACAGCCACATCAACACTGAACCAAATACAAAATCCAAAACAAGACACAGCTTTGTTTAATTACTTATGACATAACCGGTTATTTATCAGGATTTTCTTTCTAAAAATAAGTCTTGAAATGCTCTAAATATTCTTAATATACTGTGTTTATACATGTAGTATGGTTTGTCCAAATGAAATGACTGAAAAACAGAAAAATTGAAGAAAAACATCATCTAGCGTGACAACTTTTTGATTTTACAAATGCTTGGAATTACCAAATTATACCTTGTTGATTAATAATAAAGAATAATATAGCCAAAATAACAGAAAAACGCCATATTAGGAGATGTCCAAAATCTGACGAAAAAAAAGTCATACGATAGCATGTCAAAAATTTTCACGAAAAGGGTAAAAAAAAAAATTTAATTGGCCCCAGATTTTCAAAATTGTCTAATTATACTCTCTAGATAAATATAGTTGTGTATTTTTTTTCTAAAATGACATAAACCCCATATTATGGGGTGTCCAAAAACTAAATAAAAAGTCATGTACATATTCTTTGGACAGAGTAGTTTATAATTAATAGTTATCACCTTAGGCTTTTAAAAAATTATGACGGGCACTTTTTGCAAAATTTTGTGATTTTATAACGTCTAATCATAAAAAAAAATTAAAACATTGAATGTTTTAGGCAAATATGTCCACATTTTAAAATAGCAACACATAAACCTGAGAACAAAAGCTGCTATCAATGTTGATGTGGTCCTTTAAAAGACAAATCCATCAAAAACTACCCAGAAGCCCCCAGTGTTTCTCTGTGCCTCCTTTTTGTATTATAGCTTTCACATCATGTTCTTCGGGCTTCCTGGTGTCCTTTAGCCTGTAGCTGTGTTAGCATTATTAGCAGTGTGTGTTTCTAATCTTGCTCTGTCTCCTCATTAATCTGCCTTTTCTCCCTCTTCTTTCAAACGATGTTAGCCAACAACAACAAAAGTGTGGCCGTGAGTGGGGGCCACATCCCCTCCTACAACAGTAACCGGTGGGCTATCCTGACTGGTCTTCCCCCTCTCCATGTCTCTGTCCATCTGTCCCTCAGTCAGTCCGTTCGTCCGTCCTGTCTGTCGCCTGTCTGTCCAACAGCACCCGGGTCTTTTTTTCTTCACAAACTAGTCTTCCAGCTGATTTTTTATCCCCCAACATAATATTTTAACTCAGTTCCAATGCATTGCTTCAGTCCTGCAGTGGCTGGCTCTCTCCTGCTGTCTTCTATCTTCTGTTTTTTTGTTTTTTCCCTAAGTGGTTTTAAAATTTCAGCTGTCCATAGAGGTCTTTAAGGTGACATGATGTGCCCTCTGGTGGCTGAGCAAGACAATGCACGATACTGCTTTACCTTGGAAGCTCTAGTTAAAATAATATTTAAATCGTATTTTTTTTAGTTGTTCCTAGCTATTAGGTGGCTAATGTTAGCATTTTGTAGGCCATGGCAGACATATTTAGTAAGATTGGTCAGATAAATATGTTTTACATATCCTGTTTTTAAACAATCTTTTTCTGGTTCATTTCCCGCATTAAGATATTCGTCAGTTTGTTCTTTTTAAAGCATCAGCTGCCACTTTTTGGTGAGATTTTTTACTCTAGTTCAGTAGCTGAAGAAGGAACCCACAACTTTCCTTTCTTCCAGAGCCCACACAACTACAACAGTAGCTGTCTGTTCGTTTTCCTGCCCGCTGACAAGATAATGAGCCACTTTTCCAACACTGGAAGCTTTTGTTTAACTTCTGTTTTAACAACCATCTGCTACCCTCATTTGCTGCTGTGCAGGGGGGTATTTTTTAAATCTGCATTTTTGAATCTGAGCTGTGAGAAAGGATGGTGGTTTTCATGGTTTTGAACTTTGCTTGGCCTAGTTTGAGTTAAGAGATGGTCTCGTTTTTTTCCTAACCACATCACCGCCGCAGTATAATTTACTCTGTGCAAACAGCAGCTGGATGCGTCTTTGATCCAGTGGTTGAGTCTGGATCCGTTTTTTTTCTGTCACTTACCCCTGCAGAAAGGCTTAAGCCAACACAGGGACTTGGAAGGCGACCAAAGGCTAATCATTAGTGCTGATATCAAGTACAAGTATGTAAAATTTGTCATTTCCACATAAAAGATAAGAAGAAGTGCTGAAATAAGAGTTAAGATTCTTTTCAAACTAACTATTCTTCTTATCTATACTGATGGTGACTTGTTAAAAAAACACCTCCGCCTAAGGACTTTAATAAAAAAAAGGAACATCTTATGTGATTTTATGGCCCCTAAAGTTCAATAACACACTAGAATTTTATTTCCCTCCCGACCTTTTGTTTATAAGCGAGAGAAAAGCCTCTACAACAGCATTGATATTATGACGGTGTAAAGCTGCTCCTTGAGGCAAGGTTAGGTTGTTTCTGTGTTTTACACTCAAATCACTACATCTCTCCAGCTGTGTGAAATAAAAACAATACGGATACCTGCTCGCGGCCACAAATAGGGCGGCCTTGAACAGCTCAGAAGAGAAATTAAGGAACGAGGAGGATAAAAATAAAATGTGTTGGGCTCAGGCAATGCTCTCACACCTCTGTTAGTCAGTGATAATTATTAGATCATCACATCTTTTATGACATGCCGGCAGCTGTTATCTTCAGAATGAAGACGCAGGGTTTTAACACTAAATTACAATTCAGATTTGTTATTATTGTGGCTGTTTAGCAATTAACATATGTTAAAAAAGGGTTTGGGACAATAACTATTTTATCCTTTTATCCTATTTAAAGTAATTAATTAAAAGCATTACTAAAAACTCAAATAACAGTGGATAAATTGCCCAGTACTAACATCAGTGATTCATTTTTAAATCAAAGTTTCATGCATGTATCTATTATTTTTAACCTTTATTCTTTCTAAAACATTAGAGCATTTCTCAGTGAAATCTTGATGGACAGAAACTTGATTTGTCTGCAGAACATCTGTAAACATACAAAAACTATGAGACATTACTTACTGGTTTTCAGACCTGATATACTCCAGTTCGGTGACACCTAAAAAAATAACACAAAATTGTATTAATTTGGTTCCAGAAAGAACAATTATCATCACTTTTCTAGACATTAAGCTATGCAAATTCCAACGAGGAAAACTTGAAGCAGCTTGGGTTTGTTTCCTTTCAGTTTAGCTTTGTTGTACAAGACAAAAATGCCAGGGTCTGTGGATAAACTCATCACGGGCTGACACTTTAGTTTAGGTTTTTTTTTTCCAACAAGTTTGCCTCCGGATCGCTCCCACAGCACTTCATCTCCAGCCTCCTGGGTGACTCTGGTCAGTCCCCTCCAACACCCAGCACCCTGTCACTGTGTCTGCACACTGTTCATGCTCCTGTCAACTGTACTTTTCTTTTAAAGCAGTTACTTTAAAGTCACAATGTTAATTTGTTACATGCAAACGTTGGTGCCAGCTGAGAGGTCCAAGTGGAGAAATATTTCTGTGGCTTTAATGCTAACACTTTATCAGTCTCAGTAGATTTAGCATGGTTCATTAATCAAGAACTATTTCTGTATGACCTTTTGAGTCCAGGGCTACTGCTGCAGCTAAGTACACTTTAATGAAATGGAGTGAAACTCATAATTTCAGAGACCACTCAATTGAATGTCACTTCCTAATTGAGCCCCTCCAGCACGCTGGGGATTGATATCAGACACTGATGTGTTTTTTTTTCAGTCCTTTGCTCTTTGCCTGTGGAAATGTATTTATGTGTCGTCATAAATGTAATTCTCCTTTATTTTTACCTCTCTATGGCAGTGGTGTTGCATGAATCCATGTCCCTGTTTTGACTCCTCATCTGATGTGAATCAGCGCCACACCGTGTGTCAAACCATCACCGTTTACTTTCATTTTCTGATGTTGTTCTAATGTGTTTCTACTGTTTTCATCTCACAGGTAAAGACGACGAGTATCCTAAGAAGCCTCTAGGGCAGCTTCCTCCTGAGGTGGCAGCAGCAGTGGTGAACCATGTGGCCAACGGTCAAAGCCACGTGGAGCCAGCCGAGCCTCCCAGGGACCCGAGCCCCGTACCGGACCGCCAGCGGGACAGTCGACCCCCGAGCCGGACACGCAGGGACTCATTAGAGAAATCGCTTCGCCGCCACAAGGCTGAGAAAAGGGACGCCCGCTCCAGGGGATCAGGGGAGATCCCCAATGAGAAGCAAAAGCAGTCCACCTCCACCACACCTGAAAGAGGGACAACACCAACCCCCACCCCGACACCTCAGCTCATCACAGGAGACAGAGGGAAGCATCAGAGCCACGCCGCCGCCAACCACAACTCCAACGCTGCTTCCAGCTCTCACAAAGAAATCACTCCCCGTTGGTTCAAACCATCTGAGACGAAGCTGGAAGCGGTCAAAGCAGCAGCAGCTCGAGAGGTCCAGCGGAGCAGGGGGGCGTCGCCAGCCCCTTCCAGTCCAGAGGACAGCGCTCAGCCCCACCGCCGGCCTCGATCCAAGGGCTTTATCCCCGGCGCAGACCGCGGCTCAAACGCCTCCCAGTACGATAACGTACCAGGGCTGCCGGAGCAGGATTTTGAGATCCTGGAGCTTGAAAGACCTCCGTCCAGAATGAGGACCCCTCGCAGTGAGACACCCTTCACTGTATCGTCCCTCCATCAGGGCAGCCCCAGCCGTGGAGCCAGCCTGGCTGGGAGCGTCGTCTCAGTCGCATCAGTGCCCCGGATGGCCAAACACCCTCTTCCTCCTGCATTTTCCCACAACAGTCCAGGAGGAGTCCAGGCCGGCTACCCTGGCAGCCAAAGCCAGTACCTCACCCCTCCACAGCAGCACTCTCCAGGCAGAACGACCACCGAAGTCCCCATCTTCCATCCTGCATACAGCGTGAGCCTGGACCACAGAGGGGAGGACAGACTCTATGCTCCGCCCACCCGGTTCACTCCACCCTCTAACGTGGTGTACGGGGATCGAGCGTACGCCACCACCCAGCGGCCAGCCAACAGCCTCTCCCCAGAGAAGGCTCTCATGAACAACTCCTACACCACCTACCGCAGGGGGCCACCACCTAGCGCCACCCACAACCCCCGAAACGCCAGGCCTCCCCCGGAGCACCCCCTGCAGCTGGAAACCCGAGGGAGCTCCACCCCTATCTACCTGCAACAACTCACCTCCACCGCACAGGTCTACCCCCCGGTGGACTACAGGTTTGAGGGGCAGCGGCGAGGCGAGGCAAACCCACACTATCTGCCAGACGGCGGGCCTCGGCGGCCTGTAGATGGGCTCCCGAGGGCACCAGAGGACCAGCTGCCCCCTCAATCCCCAGGTGGGGTGCCCCGCTCGCCCAGCTTCCAGCGAGCCCAAATGTCCCCCGTTCAGGAGTTCACTTTCCCCCCAAACCCAGACAGCCTGCTTCACTACAGGACACAGTTCCAGGAGCAGCAGCCTGTCATAAGGCAACAGCTCCCCCAGCTGTTTGGAGGACCACACTACAGGCACGCACAGGAGGCGTTTGCCCTGCAGGAGTCTATGCTGCTGTGATTGGACGATAGAGAAAAGGCAAGACACTGTAAAAAACAAACAAACTGAGGTGTAGTCACTGACACTGTGGTAAAGACGAGCAGTAGTCCTCGCTTTGTCAGGAGCCTGGTTTTGTTTCTGCTCTGTTGTTCTTTATGTGTGAAGTACTGACCCTCCGACTGTCGCGCTGCATCGTAACGTTGCAGGACCCACCAGCCTCTGACGTTTTTACTGATCACTTTAAAAAGAGAAAAAAAAACTGACTGAAGATTTAATTTTATTTTTGGATGTAAATCATTAACGAGAAGTGACAGTATATATCTTTTAGAGTCCGATATGTACAGTGGATTTTTTTGTTAATATGCTGAGTTGTTATCAGTAGCAGGGGTTCTTTCTCCTGAAAAGGCGATTTATTTTCCATCTTTATTTTTTTATGTTACTTCCAGATATTTACATTAGAGATCGATTTACTCTATATGCTTGTGAATGTTATTTTTCAGAGAGAAGAAATAATACTAAGTCCAATGATAGAATTAGAGAGCAGCGATAAACTGGGTCACTGACTTTTGATTTCAATTTTGCAGCGCCTCCACTGTAGAAAGAGCAGGGTTTGATACTTATTTTTTAGACTTCTCCTTTCAGTTTCAGTGACGGTATTCCTTCATGATTAACTGATGTGCAATTAATTTCTCTTTCATACGTGAAGTACAGTACATTTGGTATTTACACGTATTTGAGGCCAGTGTAGTTTTTGGTTAAATTCCTACCTTGATTAGACTCAAGGAATAGAGAGCTAATTTGTGAGGGCTAATAATATATATATATATTTTTGGTTTGATGGCTTTTAGTCATCTGATTTGCTATGTAACCATAACTTGTTTTTTATTGCTGTACTGTAGTTACCACATCTTGAGCACATGAAGCCAGAGATGGATGTGAACTAGTTTCAGTACCAGTTTGCTTTACTTCATTATGTCTTATTATTCTCAACACTGTCATATCAACTACTGTTCAGCTGCTGGCACTTCCACTGGCATACAGAGTCATCTGGCACACACACACACACACACACACTACATGTCACAAATGTGTGAGTCACACATTTCAACATTTAATCAGTCACATTCCCTGTTATTATTATTATTATTCCTCATACTCTGGTTTTTATCGGTTAATCTCAAACAGTATTGCCGTACTGTTCATTACATTCCCTAAGTTATCTTTGTTTTTGTTAAACAACTAATTGCAGACCATTCTGATACTTTGCTTAATAAAATGAGGTGGGTGAAAATGAATCCTTGACTCTGACTTTTACTTATTTTCACTAATAATAAAACTCTCTTTCAGTGGGAAAATAGGGATTTAAGCGACAAAGAAAAGGATGTATTTTAAACATTTATAGTGATTTGTAGTTAATTAAGAAGCAATACCTGCAAAAACCCGGATGATACATTTTGTAAATAATCTGCAAATTTAGGTTCTAGCACTGAAAGTTAGATCTGCTCTTGACTCATGACTGTGCTTTTATTTTAGGGATTATAGGGTTAGATAACAATATATAACTGAACTCATTAGTGGTTTAATCAATCAGTTAATCGGTTTGTTTTTACTAAAATACTTTGCAAAACATTAGTAATGATAAAATAATAGTATTTTTTTAAGCTTTCCTGTGTCTTAAAAGGCTTCAAATATGTTGGGGACAATTGCAGAACTGCAAACATAAATAAATCATCGGCTGCTGAAGGCGTTATAATAGGAACGTGTGTTACCTGGTAGCATCATTCAGCTGCCAGCTCCCATGTTGTTACTGCCTCTTTCTGGGTGAATTGAAGACAACTTCAGTTGGATGTCACGTCAAGAGCTTTGCCGGATGAGCAAACTCTGGGGAACAACACCATCCTGCCTCTGATGCCTGTGAAGGATGTTGGTTGTCAGTGATGTGAAGACTTGTGTAAACAGACAAATCTGTGGTAAGAGGCACTAAAAGAAACGCCCGTGCTGCAGCAGGATGCTGCTTTGAACCCACAAATCTTCAGCTCTGTCAAGTTATTTTTAGAAGCAATTTGCATAAATCAGAGGATAACTATATGCTCAGAATAGCTTACTGGATTTTTTTGGCACATGATTACAAAAAAAAAGCTTTCTTACCATACAATCCATTGACAAGTTCATACTATGATTAGTATGATAGTTTGAGAAGATGGAAATTTGAGATTCAAGCAAAAATACCAAATTAAACCGTTTCATTTATTTAATAGGTTCTAATATCAATATAATTTGATTTCTGACTGCTCTTCAGCCAAACAAGCTGTTTTAAGATATCACTTTTACTATTGTTTTAATTACAGAAAAAAAACTTTGATACATATTTAACCACCTTAAACATTTACATTTCTTTAGTAATTATTATTAGGAATTATCTTTTCTCTGATCAGTAAATAGGAAGTTTCTTTAATCATGTCAAACATACAAAGAATGCTTATTTACTGGGATGGGAACTTTGATATGTTTTTTTTTTTTTTAAACAAGACATAAAGAACTGACATGTTTTCTGACATAATGATCAAGTGATTGATAGAAAATGTACATGTTTCCTTCTAGTATATACATTGAAATAAATTATTTTATTCTAGTTACTCCGACAAAGCAATCACTTTATAGATTTTTAGTTTGATTACAGAATTTGTAGTTCTGTACAGCCTGTTGTTAACTTCTTATATTAAGACAATCACGCCACCATGTGGTCATTTAGTACAACTACAATCTGAAACACAGACAGTGATAATGACATATCTTGGAGTAATGATCAGGCTCTAACCACTAGATTTAAGCATTCAATATGTCTTGGGGGAAAATAACAAACAGACATCAGGAAATAATCAATGTCATCAAGGTTTCTCAAGCCCAAGCAGTGTCTTTAAATGTCTTATTTTATCAGTCTAAAGCCCCAAAATAATTAGTTACATATGATTTCACATTAAAAAAAAAAACAGGAAATCGGGTAACGAATCGAACCTCCTAAAATCAACAATGTTGATAATGTAAATAATAAACAAGTGCAGCAACAAACATTAGGAGTTACCATAAAACGGCAGATAACGTTGAGTATTAAAATACACTGCGCTGACGCAAAACAAATTAACAAAAGCAGCAGGAACTAAGCTTGAATTGTTCGACAGTCAACCAAGTTTAAAACCTACTAAATGTAAAAAACAAGGTACATTTGTAGCCGCCAATCGACAGCAAACTAACTTTGTTTGGCTAACAGCTACCGCTTGCTAGCTTTAGCATCGCAGTCGTTAGCCGAAGCTATCTCCGCCGCTTTATTTCGAAACATAAATCATTAGCGAACATTCAGAAATATACGCGGTCATGAAGCAACACAAACAAATGTTTTAGTGAGTATTTCCTAATCTTTTACTCACCTTTTGTTGGATTGAGTTGAAAGAAAAAACACTGTATCCATAGCTTCTCTTCCTCCGGCTTTCCGCTCTTACAAAAAACAAGATGGCGGCCGGAAGTGACAACGTCTATTTGTAAAGTCAAAAAGTAAAAAAAAAAAATAATAATAATAATATGAAAGAATTTTTTTTTACAAAAGTGCATACAAGACATACACACACTATATAAAACATTTTGACAACACAACATGATGGAAATATTGCACTGACAGATGACTTTCAATGTTGGGTTGATGCAAACATACTTTTTATTCATTCACATCCTGCATACCAATTTCTTTGCTCAAGTGTGATTTTTCACAACATTGTGAATAATTTAATATTAGTCTCTTTACAATTCAATATTACTATTGTGTTTTCACCATTATTTGAATTAACATTAAAAAAATAAACATCCAATAGACAGAAAATGTATTTTAACTGCTTATTGTTTTATCTGTGA
The DNA here is from genome assembly GCA_028566105.1 of Hypoplectrus providencianus. Lineage (NCBI taxonomy): Eukaryota > Metazoa > Chordata > Actinopteri > Perciformes > Serranidae > Hypoplectrus > Hypoplectrus providencianus. The sequence goes on along the minus strand of JAOWBC010000904.1, from coordinate 1,216,102 downwards.
AGGCTTTAGTTTCTTTTTTCCATTTACAATGCACACATCTGTATTGAGATGTCTCTCTACTTCTCATATGCAAATGCTTTTACTTGGACACAGTGTTATTTCCTTCTTTCGAGCCCTGGAAAAGCTTTGACCATCCCCTCACATTGTCTATGCAGAAAATGATAAAGACTCTTCTCTGAACTCTACATTCAAAGTAACTCTTACCAATCTATAGCCCCATTTATTGCATATTCAATTATCCCAATAAACAGCATTCTTCAGCCTAATGAGTCTGTTCTGTCATTAATCATCTGGAGTCCTCTAGGTGGTGACAGTGTATTTCCTTCTCTTCTAAACACCACAGCTTTTAAGGCACTAACTGGTTCAGCCTCTTGCCCTCTGTCTTGGCAAAAAAGGAGGAAACCTCAGGAAGTCGACATTCAATCTCTTGTAAATTACATATCTACATTTTAAACCCATAAATTAGCTTGACACTGGTGCAAATTAGTCCACACCAGTGGTTGAAAACCATGTGTACCAGTCAGGATAATCACTATGCACTGTGATAAAGTCATCAGTCCATCAGTCATGGGCTTTTTGTATTGTATTGCTCCACACTGGCTTGCGTTTCTCTATGAAGGCTCGGATCCCCTCTTGTCCATCTCTCAGAGCCAAGTTGTCAACCATAACCTTGGAGGCGGTGGCATACGCTGCATCGCGACCTTGAGCCATTTGTCTTTGGAGGAAACAAAGTAGAAAAGACAAAGAGACCACAAAATGTAATTGCTAATAAATCACCAATGTATAAATCACGGTGTTGTTGTATTATGGTAAATGCGTAGCTCTTCATAACAATCTATCTGTCATCATTTGCATTTTTTGGCCCAAAACATCCTCTAAAATGCTCAGATCTGGCTGACAAAAGTGCATAATTTTCAAACATTTACTTATTGTTTTTATCTGCCACCATAAGGCAAACTGAGAATTCTGGTTTCCAAATGGAATAATGCTAGTTACTCATTAAGAGGTGTGATTTTAAACTAAAATTTGTTCTTTTGAAACGTAAGAAAAGGTGTGTCTGTACTCACCTTTGGAAAGTGGCCTTGCCGAGGGCCACAACTGGTCGGCTAGCCTGACAGACCCGCTGGGCGATGGCTAACGTCTCCTCCTCCAGTCGCTCTTCTGGTACCACCTTACTTATCAGACCATGCAGCAAAGCATCATGGGCAGAGATGGGAGTTCCTGTGAACAGCATCTCCATCGCAACCTGGTTAAAAAAAAAAGAAAACAAAAAATATTATTGTTATGACAAAATGCTTAGAAATTGATTGTTAGGCCTACATTTTATTCATTGAAAATATCTTCATTATTAAATTAAACATCAGTTCAAAATATACCCAAGCCAACCTCTTACCTTCCTGGGCACGGCTCTGCCGATGGCGACCGCCGGCGTGGAGCAGAACAGACCAACGTTCACACCCGGAGTGGCAAAGGTGGACTTCTCCGTCGCCACAGCAACGTCACAACTGGCAACCAGCTGGCAACCGGCAGCCGTGGCAACGCCGTTGACCATGGCGATAACTGGCACAGGTATGTCCTGGATCAGAGTCATCACCTGAAACACAAGAGGAAATTCAATTAGATAAATAATTCATTTAATGGCTATTTTATTTATCAAGCTATTAGTCAATGTTTTTGAAACACCTTTTTGTTTATTACAGTTCACAGAGACACATGATGAAAACTACAATAAAACAGTCAAATGACAGATGGAACTTAAGAACTTTTTACTTAATTCATGAATCCAGTTAAAAGTTTTTTGGGTTAAAGATTCTTAAATGTTGCACTTTACTTATTTGTCCCTTATGCATGTCACTTTAAACTGAATAAATGTGGCTTTAAATTGCTAAACTTGCACTGAATAAATCTTTGACTGGGTTGTTTAAATATACATTTGTCAATGTTAATCAAAACCAAAATAGTTATTTTCAGTTTAAAAAATGACTAGATTATCATACATTAAAGCAAGATAATAGTACTCGCCGATATGTACATTTGTAAACATACAAACTGCATGTGATATAATATAGCTATAGTAAAGAAGTTCTCATATTGTAAAATAAAACTCACCTCTGCACAGGTGTGAAACACCTTGGTGTGATATTCTCGTCCCTGAGCTGACGTCAGCTCCTTCAGGTCATGTCCAGAGGAAAACACGGGACCTTTGGCTGACACACACACACACACACACACACACACACACACACACACACACACACACACACAAACACACACATTAAAACACACA
>JAOWBC010000904.1:1049177-1060269 GCA_028566105.1 Hypoplectrus providencianus | reverse complement strand
GGCTTAGCCCCAACACCGCCACCACTGCTACCGCCACCGCCACCGCCACCGACCCCCCCACCAGCCTCCATCAGCAGCCCTCCTTGATGAGAGGCGAGCTGATAACGGAGCTTGATTGGATTTGAGGCAAAGTGCTGGAGTGTGTTTTATTTTGCAGGGGCTGAGAATGCAATCTCTGACCTGTGGCTTGAAAAAATAAAATAAAAAAGCCACACGACTGTCACCTTACTGGGAAATTCTTTTGAAGAAAAGAGGAAATATTGCAAAACACTAATTTCACCCGAGCTCCTTTTTTTTTTGTTTTGTTTTCCAGGCTGACTTGAGTTGTTTTCCTGTGTTTCTGTTTCTCTGTAAGGGAGCCATGCTGTAGAAAGAGTGTGAAATTGGGTGGCCCCCTAGTGTGACCCAAGTGCCAGGGTTTTAAAAGGATGAGAGTGGTTGTCGTCCCTCCCTCTCTGCCTCCACAGCCCCTCCATCACCCCACCACCACCACCACTACCACCACCCGTTTTTCCCCAGCTCTTGGCCTATGTCCTGCCTGGCACAGCCTCCCGTTTGTGGGCTGAGCCGCGGACCCTTGGCCCCCCTCAGACCCCGTGGTTCTCTGGATCGGTATCGGCCACGCTCAGAGAGCCGCACCGGCTTAACCTCCCAAACCACACAAAACACGCATGCATATACACACAGACACTTATAGAGGGAGAGACAAAGTGTACACATGTGGGAGTGGATTAAAGAATCTGCACAATAAGGAGTGAATGAGTGGAGTCATGGCTGCGCACATGCTATAGTGTCAGCTCCTCTTATCCAATTTGAGGCATAGCCAGAAAGAGGTCATCCTGTTGTAGATACGACGGTAAACAAACGGAGCTCCAGCTCGCGGCCCATTGGTTGCAGGAACCGGCTGGCCGAGGGAACATGATCCCATGATGCATTGTTGCTGCCCCGCACAGCTGCAAATACCAAAATCGTGAGAAATGAAATGCAGCGAGGTGGCAGATCCCAGGAGAAAAACACATCGGAAAGTCCAAAAATAAGAGATTTTTCTTTGTTATCTTTGTTTATATACATGCGCCAGCGTATGTAGTGCATTTGCAATCATAATTTGACGAGCTTCCCCATTAGCAAAGCTGCTGTCTAGCCAATCTTCCCCTGCCTCTCGGTAATTGAATGTGATTTTAATGGTGAGAAGCCTGGGCGCGCTGTAATCCAACACTAGGAAAAGGAGAAGATACTGCCAGGGTTAGTCCGACTTCAGGACAACACGCACATAGTTCGGTTCAGTCAACAGAAGCGGGATGCGTCAGAAACTGACAGTTATGACGACCAGATCTCGATCTCGCCGCTTGAGCAATGACCGGAAAAAGGTACAAGCTCCATTACAGCGATTGTGTTGTTCGGGTCAACAAAGAGCTTAAGAGTTTAAGAGTGTTTGTAATGATGCACATTCCCTGCTTTTGTCTCTGTCTGTGTTATTGTAGTCTGTGGTTTGGATTAGCAGCTCTCTAACCTGGCATGGAGTCAGTAGCCGTCTCTGTCTGATGATGTCACAAAGCTCTTAGCTGATGGTTATCAGTCGGTTTGGCTGAGCCCGCCGGGTTTGGCTTAGCCGCAGTGTCTTGTGGTGTTGTTAGCAGGCTTGTGGTGCACGGGCTGGTGATTGCATTCGTGGCGCTGCCATAGGACGCATTATCAAGAGGAGTGATTGGATAGATTGCAGAAAGGAAAACCCTGGCCATCTCGTGTGAACCCCGACCGTTTGGCAAAGGTCACGGCTGAGCTAAACAATCCCAGGTCTCGCTGCGATCTGCGAAATAAGAAACTAAAGCCGCTGGGATGATGTTAAGTGGTGACAAAGGTCTCTGAACTTTAAGATCGCTTATTGTGCACAATTCCTGAGTAAAATAAAGACATCGCCTCCTTCTTTCCCTCCCTGTCATCTCATTCTTTTCTAAAAATGCTGAATTAGCCCCAGACTTCATTCTTACCTTTATTTTCTTTTGGTATTTTGCATCTTTCAGTCTCTTTACTCTACTTATGTAATTAGTAATCAAGCATATCAAACTTCTAAAGTAAATGAAAGGCTAAAGGAAGTCATGTTGGCCATCTGTGTCTGATATCCTGCACCCATCCTCTGACCTTTCTTCCCTTTGTTAGTTTGGATGTGCCGTCCTTGGATCATGCTTTAGCTATTGTGCGCCGTAAAGGAAAGGGTTATCGATAAAAGCGATGCAGATGTGTGGGCATCTGTCTCTCATATGCCTCTTTCTTTCTTTCTTTCCTTCCTTTGGGTCAACACAGACTTGTCACAACTCCCTAAATTGGACTACACCCTCCATGTCCTCACGTACTTTACCGCAAAAAAGAGTCAAAATAAAACCAGGGCAAACTGAGAGCCATATGTCTCAAATATGGTGGTATTCATTTCATTTCTCCCAGCATGAAAAGCGTGGAGGGCTACCAGGGAGCAGGCTGTATGTATTAGTAACAACACAGCAGGCTATGCATCCCGCACAGCGCAGCCCGCTCACATCCGCTCAGGGCTGGAGGACAATCTTTTGTCTTCGGCGTGAGGGAGAACACACATACACACTTGCGAAAGCGGCAGCCAGACAAACATACATTGCTTTTGGGAGTGTTGTTGCAGTATATTTCCTCCTCTCTCTCCTCTGTATGATATGTTTACCAAATACCTGTTTAGAATGCGGCGGTGGCTGTGCCGCGCGCTCCCTTCCAGTCCCCGAGGATGCTCGGCGGTAAATGGCGGTATTATTTGTCAGCTCTGGCAGTGTCTTGAGGCTGCTTCAGAGAGATACAAGGAGGCAACTGATAAGGAGAGCATCAGAAGGGCAGTTAATTGCCTCCAGTCTCCGGGAGCTGGGGAATATTTAAAATCTATGGGATTAAAGACAGATTAAAAACTGCAGAAGCAGTGGGCCCAATGGCGCTTAAAGATTGCAATCAGCAAGGGTAATGGCGGAGAAGAAGGAGGGGAGAGAGAGGGAGGGGAAAAAAAAAAACACTGAACGAATGCGGCGGCTGGGGGGAGGAAGAGAGGGAGGGTGAAAAAAAAAAATGACAGATAGGAAATTCAGATCCGCTCCTAATGCCCAGGGTTCCATCTTGTAAGCACGATTCATCTACGTGTAAATCGTTTTTTTTCCCCCCCGTCTTTTCGTTTTCTTTTTATTTTTTTCCCTCCCTCCTCATCCGAGGCCTGCTTTGCTAGCGTTGCTGCTGCTGCTGCTGCTGCTGCTTCTCCGGCGCTTTGCTCGGCGCCCCTTATCAGTCCATCAGTGAATTAAAAGCGCTTCTCCCTATGAGGATTAAGGAGGTTGATTGAAGACGGTACGAAAACTAGCTAATAAGTCGAAAATGTCAGAAGGGCACTCTATCGAAACTGTGTACTTTTCATAATAAAGCTGACGAAAAAGTGGGGGAGGGGGCGAGCGAGGAGGGAAAAGGGGAAAGAAACTGTCATGTCAGATGTGGCGGATGGGAAGGAGAGGACACAGGAGGACCAGAAGATGGTTTTCACCCATTTGGAGAGGGAGGAGGTGCTGGTTTTTTTTTTTGTTGTGGTCCTGGGTGTAAAAATGGCAACAATCACATGGCGAGAACGGGGCAAAAGGCGCCAATCTGGGGAAAAGATGCCCCTCACGGCACGATGCGATACAACCACGACACACGAGGGGGCTATAATGTTATCATTAGCGATATTAATGATATCCCACGCTTATCGGCATCATCTGAAGGCATCACAAATTACAGAAGAAAGAAAAACATGGGCCACATGCACTGATATGTCTCTGTTTGGGTTAAAGAGGACAAGATGTGCCGAATCCTGAATTGTTTTCCTACCTTATCAGAAGCCCACTCACTTAATCCTGTTAATGACTACATGAGATACTTAAGGTATCATCTCCAAAATCAGCCATTCGCTTCACATATCAGCAAAAAATCTGTGGCAGTTTTTTTTTTCTTTATAATCCATTTTTTTTTTTTTTTTTTCCCCTCCTCTCTCAGACTCGCTCCACTCTCTCTCTGTCTGCAGTCTTTCGGTGAAAGATTAGCCTTATAAATTATGCATTGGTGGGTAGTGGGGGTAATCCGAGGCAGAGATAGAATCGCCAGAGTGTTGAAGGGGGCATCGGAGAGGCAGCGCCACCATCATAAATATGAAACAGATGTTGGGTGACATTTTAAAAAGTGAATCCAATCCCCTCCTCTGCTGCGTCTGGTGTTTTATATGAAGAGAAGAACCTGACATCCATCGCCTTCTCTCTCTCCCTCCGTCACTCTCCCTTACTCACCATTTGCTTTTTCCACCCTTCCAACTCTTCCCCCAGTCTCCCTTTTTCGCCATAATCCTGTGGAACCAGCGATGCATAGATTATACTCTCCCTTTATTCAGCATGTGTCTTACTGGTGTGATTGAGCCAAGAAAAAACCTCTAAATGCCAGTTCCATCAATAACATCTGAAATGGCATCTAATCTACCCTGATTAAAGTCTATTTTAAACGATCCTTTTAGGGAGGGAAAAATTAAACGACGCCTTAAGAAGGTGCAAAATACACATGCGGGCGTGTGAATGTGAGGGTTATGTAAATGCGAGATGTTTCCGATACGAAAAGATGTCATGATTGCATCCGAGTGCCGAGCAGCCATTCAGAGTGGTGCAGATGAATATGGAGAGCTACAGCTGCGACAATGCTCTCCTAATGTGCTTGGATGGGCGGCGTGGTTGTGGCGTATGGGTGTGATTGTTCTGCAGCTGGCAGCAGCCCTGAGGACTCCTCGCCGGTGTCTTTCATGGCAGAATGAGAAAAGACGCCACAATGAAGATCGTCCTTCTCATCCCGCTTTGTCTCGTCTCCTCTGCCACTTCTCACAACGGCCTCAACTCTATTCTGCCGCTCTCCATAAAGGCTCCTGTTGTTGCCGCGCATTGTCATGCATTGTTTGGTGCTAAAAAATGAAGATAATGCCCGTTGGAACAATGCGCGTGCTTTTGTTTGCATCTCCCTTTTCTTGCGTTTGCTTTCCGACGGGCTCTGGCAGCGAAAAAGGCACCTTGAGGGCATGAGCGACTCGTCGAGGGTTCAGGGGTCAAGTTCTCGTTAGTAAGCGATCATAACCTGCAGAGAGCTTCAGCTGTGCAGCCTCCATCGCTAAAAACACTGTCAAAGCTAAGTTTGCACGCATGGTTTTATTGGAGACGTGTAATCTGTGTTGTTGCCAGAGGAAAAACTAATAAAATAACAATGCAGCTTCAGCACATAAACCCCACCAGTTGTTTTTAATGTATTGTTGTATTTATTCTACATCACTGGCAACACAACAAAAACAGATATGTCAGGCTAAATTTAGGGAAAATGTGCATAAAACGATGCGTAGAAAATGATGCACAGATCATCTTTCATCTAAAATCTCTCCATTTAATGTATGTTATGGTTTAGCATATAAATTCGTGGCATCTTGGGTTTAAATATAGCGCTCAGCAAATATAGCTTGTGTAGTGTTAGATCATTTAGAGGATGAAAGGTGCATTCAGTGTGTAATATGGTCATACTATGCATAAATACATATACAATGGGGAAAACTGAGTCCAAGAGAAATGTCAAGTGTTAGAAATATTGGCGCCTTGATGTTCCTCAAACTCTTTAGTTGCACAAATGAACCAAATGCATTCATAAAATATCTGGATTTTTATGTTTCTCTCTTTCTGTGAATCAAACTTGCTGAATTTACTTGTACTGTCGCTGCAAAATGCATTTAATTCAAACAAAACTAACTGGAAACAGAACATTAAATTTGCAAATAAAATGACAAAAATCACCTAAAAACAGCCCAAATACACCAACCAACCAGCAACTTGGTCCACTGGGGTAAAAAAAAAACCAACAACTTTGGAACAATAAGAACAATTGGTGTGTTAGCCAAACTTATTAGGAAGATAAAAAGGAGATAAACAGTAAAATTATCCATCATAAATAGTCAAAACAGTTTATAGATCTACTTCATCTTAAAACTTCTGCTACTCAGTCTGGATTAATAGATCACTTGGTGCTTTTTGTGGGGGAACAGGAGTTGGTGAAATTATTGTGTTAAACTAAAACAGGAGTGTCCAAACTTTGTTTCCCTGAGGGCCACAGACAGAAAAGTATCTGAAGGATGGGGACGCTCACAGGACGTGAAGATTACTGAACCTCTAACGCACTAATACGAGTATCATTAACCAAATGCAGGTTAATTATGTTTGATAATTGAACATGTTTGAAGAAAAAAAAGCTCTCCATTAGTAGATTTTACTTTTTTTTTTTAACATAAAGGTTAATAATGTTGGCTAAAACATTGAACTTTACTGTTCACTCAGCTGATTTGATTACATTTGAACAAAATTGAAAAATATAATAGTTTTAGCACAACTAGCAAGATCTTACAACATTACAGACTACAGACCATTTCAGAGACATTATTAGATTCTTACTGACCTAAAAGTTTCATAAAAATGAGCCCAGTATTGTCTCTGTTATCCTGCTGAAGTATGCTGAAATATTATAAATAAATACATATAATTAATGAGAGAAACTTTAACTGGACAAACACAAACAGTCCAGCACTAATATTATATGTGGGCCAGAAAACATGAGATTAAAAATTGATGGCGGGCCACAGTTGGCCCCCGGGCCGTAGTTTGGACCCCGCTGAAGTGGCATATTTAGCATGAAGTCCAGTGAGAAAGGACCAAAAGAAAGTTTGATGCTTTTTCTGCAAACTGCACACACACAGGGAAGAAATCTTATGAATTCCTGGCGCGAAGGAACGAGGACAGAAGACGTGGCCGAGGAAGTGGAAAACTAAGAGCCGGGGATTTATATTTATTATAAGGAAATACTTGATAAAGAGCAGAAAGCGTATTTTGGAAGCAGGTGACGGAGAAAAGGAGGGGATGATGGAGAGCACGATAGAGGCGGAGAGAGAGAGAGAGTGATGGCCTAGAGAGAGTGTGATAGCGGCGGAGGAGAGTGATGGAGGGAGGTGTGTGTGTCTCGGGGGGCTTTGCTGAGCCCTCCCCCCGGCCTGTCAGTCAAAATGAAATGAGGAGGTCTTATCTCGTTCGCACACGTGACCCCTAACCTGACCTCCTCTTCCTCCCTCCTTCCCTTTACCTCCGCCCGCCTTCACCCTCACTCCCATCCCTGCTGCTCTTATACTCCCTTTAGCTCCTTCCATCTTTCCTCCATCCCCTAAAATATTTTACTCCCTGGTAAAAAAAAAAAAAAAAAGAAGAAGAAGGAGGAGGAGGTATGAAAATCTCTGTAGTGAAAATTGATCGTTTTGGGTTTTTTTTTTTTTCTTCTTTGGGGCTGTGGTGAATTGACAAAGTGCTCCCACTCTCCTGCAGAGAAACGATAATCTATAAGGAAATGGAGGAAACATCAATGTGCAGGCATGTGTGTATGTGTGTGTGTGTGTGTGACAGCAGGTCAGATGAGAAAGCAGCACACAGACACACACACACACATGCTGTATGTACAGGTTTGGCACCTGAGGCTGTATGCTAACGACAGCATGGCTGGAGCTGGAAGTCTCACATGCTTTAATGACAGCACTGTAAATCTAGCAGGTCATCTGCAGTATCACACACACACACACACACACACACACACTGCAGGTGCTGTAAATCTACAGGTTGCTCTCATCACTAATGAGCTGGATATAACGGCTGCGTGCCAAAAGTCAGCCTGCTGTCATGGGAAATTTGTTCTCATTAGTCCAAAAATATATTTCATGTGTTTGAAATGGAGCAGAGCATGTGGGCACTTTATACAGTTACATATTTGAACTTTTACCCTGGAAAAAATTAAATTCAACCCAATTTAACCCCTGAAGTCAAACTAAGGTAAAAAAAAACCAAAAAAAAAAAAACAATGTGGTAGCACCATATACTACAGTATAAAGTTAAATTCTCTTTAAAACAAAAATGAAAGATGGATTTATTGCACACATGTTGCAGTAGAGGATGTTTGTTTTAGTCAGATAAAAATAAACTCTCTGAATGCTTTGAGACAAATATGCAAATATCTGCTCACACACACACACACACACACATGCATGTACACATTAACACACACCTGTGGAGACGGGGTGTGTGGCCTCAGCTAGCCGCCCTATCAGCAGTCAGATATGGAGTAATTAGACAGAAGGAGGGAGTCATTAGCCTGCTGTCTCCCAGCCTGGCCCAGCATGGCACGGCACGGCACGGCACACCTCCAGCCCCAGGCCTCCCTCTCAGCAGCCAACGAGGGGCAGGACTCAGAGCTCAGGTCCCAGGGAGGGTTATTGTGGGATTTCGGGATTTTAGCAATATTTAACAAATATTAAAAAATAATGTGGATATTTTAGTTTTTTGTTGGCTATATACTTGCAATACTTTTGGGTCCCAGAAAAAATACAAATAAAAAGGGATTTTAGATTTTTAAAAAAAAATTAAATATATATATATATTAATTATTTAATTATCATATAAAAATAGAAAAAAATATTTTTATTGTCCAGTCAGTGTTTCTGGACTTTGGAAATTGGAATCATACACTTCAATGTAATTTTTAATAAGAAATAAAGAAAAAAATATGTACGAAAAGTGACTTGATAGGAGATAAAATTATCATATAAAAAATGGAAAATATAATTTCTAGTGTCCAGTAAGTGGTTAGGAAATTGGAGAATTGAATCCCACACAAAAATCTATTTTTTTAAATTTTTTTATATATATATAAATTGATTTAATTGAATAACTAAATAAATAAAACTGCAGGAACTGTAAAATGTGATCCAGGAGAGTTGATGCCGCCTTGTTTGTGTTTGGTTTCACTCTGTGGTGAGATGCCATCATCACTCACTCTTTCAGCCTGATGAAGAAATAAATGAGCATCAAAGAAACATGAAAACATCCAAAGGAAAGTGTTTTGTCAGGTGTTTTGAAGCACCTCCACCGGGGATCTCTGTCTCGTTTCCACCTCGCTGGCGGCAAAGTGTAAACTGCCAAACTTTGCGCCTCCTCTCAGGCGGAGGTGAAGGGGACGGACGGGGCTGCTGCAGCATCCCTCGTACCTTCCCCGCTCCCTGTCATGCCAGTCAGTAATGGTTTTCGGGTAAAGACTTTGTGCCCGTCAGAAGAATTCAACAAATTGTCAGATTGTTTGAACAGCGGCGGAGTTATCCATCCTCTGTGTGAATTATGAGCGAACACTGAAACTCAGTGGGAGTTTTTCACTCTCTCCATTCTTCCCCTCCCAGTAAAACAAACATTTGAAGGCTTTTGTGTTGCCTGTCTGTATTTTACCATTTCAAAACGTTGTCTTCTTACGGGTGATCTAAACTATAATCACCTTGACATCCGTCAAGCTCCGGCATGAAACAATGCCGCCCGGCTGCTCAGAACTGAACATCAATAAGCTTAGAGGCACACTGCCTTTCCCCGACGCCGATTTACACTTTAATGCAAATAGCCGGCTTTGTACTCTCCATATGAAAGGTGTTATTAAATCTTATTTTGCATTATTCTGGGGTTGGGGGGGATAAATCTATCAAAGGGTTCAGAATTCAATAACTTCGTTTTTTTTCGTTGTTTTTATTTATTCAAAATTTTAATTAAGTTTTGATTCCAAATGCGTTGGGGGGTAAATTGGCGACGAGTGACAGGAGAGAGGAAGAAGAAATCCCTGTGAAGTTTCCCCCCCCTCGACTCTCCTCCCTCTCCCACAGCTCGCTCCCATTTACTCGCTGTCAAGAGCACTCTGTCTAAAGGGGAGCTGCACTTTTTTTCCGGGGATCTTTGGCTCTCAGGGCTGTCATACTGAAGTGCTGGGCGAGGTGCAGTCGGCAGGTGAGCAGGCCTCAGGTAACACTTCTCCAGGTCAGGAGAGGTCAATCCCTCCTGAACCCGGCTCATCATGTTGTAAATTTATGGGCCCCCTTCAGGCCCCGGCCCCACCCGGGCTACAGTAGGAATTACTCATCCGCCCTGTGGCTTCATAGCTCAGATGGATTAACTCCTAACAGGTGAGGACACACGGTTACTGTCTGGTTACAGTCAGAAACCAAATCTGGGAGTTCGTCTGTGAGTTTCAGCCCTAAATGGAGCCCAGATAAGTCGTTACCGGGCAGTTTTACCTCTTTACTCACCGTTTATCAGACTACAGAAAACAAACTTGGAGGATTTTCCTGAAACTTTTCAATTTTGTACACAAATTTGGATGTTATTGTTGTCTGAATTTGGATAACAGTTTGTTTGTTTGTTTGTTTGAGATGAGGTGGAGGGATGGTGGAGTTTGCTTGAATTCATAAACACTTCCTCCAAATTGGGTGATGTTAAAGCTCCTAAACGAGCAAAAGAATAAAGCTTCTGATTCATTTAAAACTACTTTAAGTTTCAGAGTTTTTCATCCATTAAAAAACTTTTTGGCGACTTGCAAGCTCATTAAATGTTTTTTTTGTTTTTTTATATTTCTAAATGTAATGAATATTGAACAGCAATTTCAGTTTTTTTTTATTCATATTTTCTTTATGTTAAAGTTTTAGGATTTTTTAATATTCAATATTTTTACTATACAATTTTTAAAATGTTTTTTATGGCATATTTCATTATTATTGATTATTGATTTTTTTGTATATTGTTTTGTTTTTATTTTTTGTTTTAATATTTTTTCCATTTCAGGCTGTTTTTCTTTTATTTTGATGTTTTATTTATTATGTTTAGCATATATTTTAGTCTTAATTTGATTCTCCAATCAAATATTTTGCATGTATTAATTTATTTTTTTGTAATTAATTTCTGTTAGTCAGAGGGTTTGTTTTTATTTAGTGTTTACTTTTTTGTTGAGTATATTATAATACTATTCTTGTTTTATTTACTTTTTTTGTATTTTTTTTGTATTTTTTTTTATTAATTAATCTGCATAAAAACACAAAGTAAAAAACCAGAGTAGGTTAAAGTTTGTGGCTCTGTTAGCTCACTCATGTCCTGTTCACTGAGAGCATGACCCGAGCTGTCTGACTGTACAGAGGGGCGGGGTTAGGGGGTGG
>JAOWBC010000904.1:983296-998493 GCA_028566105.1 Hypoplectrus providencianus | reverse complement strand
CAGTCAGTCAGTCAGGCTGAGGATAAGGATCTGCACCAGCTCAGGTGATTACACTCTTTAGGCCAATGCTAATTGCAAGGTCTCTGCTCTAAGTACTGTAAAAGTATTAATTAAAGCGAGCCATTAATCAAGGCCTTTGGCAGGCAGGCAGAGAGGAAGACAGCGAGGAGGAGGAGGAGGAGGAGGAGAGAGAAGAAAGGAAGGTTTTCTCAGAACGGGTAGAGTCTGTACTGCTGCGTTTCTCTTTCACTTCCTCTGTGTGCTCGCAGGTGGAGGTGGAGGTGGAGGTGGAGGTGGAGGTGTGTGATCAGAAACGGTTCCAGCGCTCTGCAGAGGGAGGAGGTGATGGCTGGCGGGGTCACAGAGGGAGGAGGTGATGGCCGGGGTCACGGAGATCGCTTTGGGCTCGCTCCGTCCCATCACATCACCTCAGTGAGTCTCATAAACTGTGTGAGGAGCCACAAAGATTGGTGATGCTCTGGGTACCTTTCACAATAAAAGTTCTGACTGAGAGAGTTTGTGATTTTCTTCACTTTTTCTGGCACTTTGTATGTATTTACCCACTATACATTATTTTCTACTTATTAAGGCCTCTCTTATTTTCTCTTTATGTACCTTATATTCTACTTATTTACCTTGATTCCTATTTGTGTACCTTATTTTCTACGCATAAGCCATAATTCATAGCCTACTTTTTTTTTTTTTTTTACATATACGTCTTATTTTCTACTTGTTTACCTTCTTATTTTCTACTTATGTATGTTATTCTCTATTAATATACTCTATTTTCTACATACACACCATATTTTTCACTTATTTACCTTATATGCCTTATTCTATACTTATTTAGCTTGTATGCCTTATTTATCTACTTATTTACCTTAAAAAAAAGATAAAACATAAAACACAACAAAAAGATTTTTTTTTTAGCTTTTGCTAAAATTGCATGATAGGGCAAGTGTGCTGCATTCATGTCATGTTGAAAATAATCTGAAAAATGTGTTCCCAAATGGAAAATTCACATGAATGATGATCCAGTCCAGTCCACTTTCTGGTTCTTACATATATTTATCCTTTTATATTGTGATGCATATCCAGCTCCTTTACTCATGTAGGGATTTCATGCAGAAATGTGCATCAAGTAGGTTGCACAAGTCTCTAATTTGCAACCAATAACAGACAAAACTGCTGCTCTCATATTTGTGGATTTCCTTGTTTATGATTTAAAAAAAAGGCAGCATCTAATTTGCATGTAACATGGCGTTTATAGCCTTTGATGTGCTGTTTAAATAAGGATGTTTAACCTCGAATAACTGCACTTATACAGTGAATTTTTCTGCAGCATCCCCATCTTTGCATCCAGCATCCTCCATTTACTGCAATCAAACAGGAAAACCACCTGAGAATAGTGTGGCTACAGACAGAATTAAACACTGAGGGATTATAAAGAAAAAATGCATTATAAAGAAAATGACAGGTTTTATTCAGCATTCATAATTAACTTGCCCAGCTTTAAGTTCTCGTTAATGGCCATCTGTTGATTAATTTTCCTCTTATTTTCTTACGTTTACCTCCACTGCGAAGCTTATGCACTCATGAATAACTCATGTTTGTTCTTTGGGAATAAGTTCAGTGCTACAACCTTTGTGAAACAGCTATAATTTGGCCAAACAGACGCGTGTTTGGACATGGAAAATATTCATATTCCTGCCGGTATTCGTAAGTCCCCCCAGACTTAAAAGTTAAAATTATACACCGCTTCTTATTAAAAGCTCCGATTATTGCCCTGAGCCTTAATTTATACATATGCATGTATTTAAGCTCTAAATATGCAGACGGACGGTGCAGGGAAGAGCAGGAGTGAAATCCTATTATATCCTACCTGTTAGATGTAGAGTAGTAAGCCCTCTGACTCCCAGCAGAATGGGACTGGAGAGACAAAAGGCATCAGTGCTAAACGACTGAGGTGATTTTAATCACATGCTCTTAGAGAAAGAAAGAGTGAAGAAAAAATAACATCTGAAAACCAATTCAACGAACAAAGGCCTGAGTGTTCCCTTGTGGCGGGATCGAAGGGGAAAAGAGGACGAGTGAAAGAATGAAAGCGGAGGAACGGGGTTTTATCGTGGTTTTCAGTCAGTGAACTAAAGGTTGGGGTTCAGAGAGGAGATGAGGAGGGAGGGAGGGAGGGGAGGGGAGGGGGAATTAGAAACCCCCTTCTCGTCCGCCAGGATATTTAATTTCTATCTCTTTCTCCCCATCTCGTCCATAAACCCGATGAACATCATTTTCATGTCTGTTCCCACTCTCTCTTCTTTCCCGGAGCCGTCATTTACAAAATGGCTGCTGAAGGTTGGAGGATGATGCTCAATTTGTAGAGCGTCCGAAATGTAAAAGAGGCTGTGAGAGACGGAGGGGGGGGGGTCGGGGTCGGCGCTCGGGTTTCCCTAATGGCTGCGCGGGGATCGGCCCCTGTTCTGATTGGCCTGTTAAATGATTTTCTGGGCTCGGGGCCCAGCCAGGTCGCCGTCGAGTCTTTGTCCCCGTGACAGACGGACAAAACGGCTAAAGAAGAGGAAGCGCTGTCCAGATAGGGGAGCTAATGAAAGGGGAAAGGGACACGTCGCAGGCTGACGTGCTCGAGCGATCAGACAGTGGGAGGGTTGTGCTGTCCGAGAGGAATATACACAGTCAGCAAAAAGGTCCGCAAAGACTGATGCTTTGGTCGAGAGGAAAAATTCCTCCAGTTTGCTGCTTTTATCAAATAAAAAGTCAAACATGTCAGTGAGAGCTTCACTTTTTAAACCCGTCATTATAAACCACTCTGAACCAGAGTTTGATTGCAGCTTTTCGCTCCGTTATCAACCAATAAATGTTATTTATTTGGATAGAAAAAGCAACCAGAAGACAACATCTTGGACTCTGGAAACTGGGATTCAAAAACCAGCCAGGCAAAGCACAAAACTGTGCTGATTCTGCAACCGGGTGTCCCTTTACTGACTGTATAAAAGTTGTTTTGCTTTAATTTGATAACCTGTGAATTTTCTTTAAACATGCAGAGTATCAAGTACCCCTACACATATCAAAACCCAAAAGCTCTGCCACTGTTTACATGCTCCTGCAAACAGATCAGTGGGGCCCTCGTGTAGTTTTTGCCCCGGGGCCCTCTAGTGGGTCAACCAGGTGACAAGAACTCAGGTTCAGAAAGATTCACTGCAAAGTAAATAGGTAGGTAAAGTTTGAAATAGGGTGCTAATTTTAGTAGCGATTATCAGGGAAATTGTGATTGTGCATGTAAGATTTATTGCATTTTTTTGAACTTTTTTTTTCACAAAGTAGTCCATGGAAAAAAAAGTTGAATAATTCACTTCCAGAGAGTTTTGATTATATCTATATTTATGGAGTAAAAATGATTTATTTTGTGTCTCTATGTGAAAGCTGTAGTATGGAAATGTTTCACCTGCAACCCAAAAATCAAAGAATAAAGACGTTTTATTCAATATATAATCCAACAGATGTTATTTCACTGTGTGTATTTTGCCTGTATTATATTTTATGTTTTACGTTATGTTTTGTTCAGAACTTATTGCACATATTGTACGTATTTAACACAAATTGCCACTAACTACCAAGTCCATGAATGGCTCTCTGCTGTTTTGATCCATTTCCATAAAAATCATTATTATTAAAATTTTAATGTTAGTTGTAATTGTCACTTGTCCATTGCAGCATTTGCATGCAGCTTTAGAAGGTCTAACTCAACTCTTTGGAAATGTTTGAAACCAAAAGTTTGCTCACTTTCTGTGTACTTTTGTATTTAAAATGTGACAGCACAGGTTGTAACCTGATGGATGTTGGGCCCTTTTCTTGAAATAGATTATTTTAAATAGATTTTAATAATAAAAGTGCTACCTAACTTCCACCTCTGCATGGACTTTAAATGAAGCAACTGGATAGAAATGATATTGATTCAGGAGTTATTATATCTATGAAAAAAATGGGATACACTTGAAGATTTTTGATGCAACCTACTTTGTTTTGCAGGTCGTATAAGAAGCCAGAAGCTCACGAAACAGTAAGCAAGTCTTTCACAGACCGAGACTGAAGTTGTCCTTTATTCTCAAAACTAGAGCAGCGAGTAAAATCAGGCTGAATGAGCGATGACTCCCCTGATAGTGGCTTTGAGACCACAACACCCCTCCCACGCACCGTCCTCCCCTGCTGCTCACACAGGTGAGACCCACGACACCCTGAGCCCCGACGCAGGCCTACGGAGGGAAGTCACAGCCGCCAAACCGTTCATGGTCAGAACTTCTCAAACGAAGACAATTATTTCCAGAAGCACAGAGACAGACATGGTAAAATTCAGCCCCCTGAAACCAAAATCTCATTAATCTTGTTTAATGTACAATTTAGCTCAAATGTAGGTTGGCGACGGGTCCATGAAACGCGTCTATACAGTGTGATTGTGCTGCGGCTGAGAGGAGGAGGAGGTCCGCGAGTGAGACGCTTCAGATGAAGGTGCATTAACTCTTCTTTTTTTTTTTTTTCATTGCAGTTTAACTTATCCACGCTCTTTCACAATCCCTTTTACAAGGTCAATGTAAAATTAACTTGAAATGTATACCTCCTCCAGCAATCACTCCTCTCAATTCGGAAAATGTCTTTTATGCGGGAAATTGTGGGAGTGGAGAGGAAGAGCAGCAGAGACCCTCGCAGACCTACTTTTCTTTTTTCTACAAAAATCGTACAATTCATGATGTTGATAATGTGGAGAGTTCTCACTTAATTAAACTTGTGCATGCAGTGCAAAGTTTAAAAAGAAAAAAAAAACTGCACTTATGTCATGCCGTGAAAGTGGGCAAATTATCAAATACAAATTAATTAGTGTTTTGAATCCGTGTTCGGAGCAATGAATTGCATTTTGAAAATTAAAAAGATATGGCCGGCTCCTCACTCTGCCTCTGTGAGTATATCGTTTATTACTAGAAAAGTTCAAAAAAAGAAAAAGAAAAAAAAAACGCTGCATAAACAGAGCTGCTCGAATTTTATATATTAATTTATTGGAATGATTTTCATAATAGTTTTCCCCTGGGACAATACTCTGCCAGTTTAATTAATATACATATGGAAATGGGGACGAGTGAAAGAGATAGACATCGTGCTTGGCGTCTGAGGGTGAACGTCGCCACAGGTTGTGCACGGCTTTTTCTCTTTTTCATGGCGTGAAAAATCACATTTTAGCGTCGACGTGTATCCACTTCTCTTTGTCCGAGGCGTAAAAAAGGTCAAATCATTAGGTGGGTGAATGTCACGACCACGGCCCGAGCCTGTTGGGTCGGCACAAAGCAACACGAGCAATAATCAGGGAGAATTACACAGCGACATGAGTCCTGGTGGGTATTTCCAGCTTTAAAACCGGGCTGTGAAAAGGATTTTTAGTGCAGGCTGCTCCGACAGGAAAGCTAAAAGTGATACGTCTATCATCTTTGACATTTCACTCAGAAATTTGAATATGAATGTGATAAAGGGAAAGCAAACGCTCCCCCTCGTTTCCCTTCTGAGCCAGTGTTAGGGCTTCCCTCATGAAAGGTGAGGATATGTGCAGGGTTTTACTGCTTCACCTAAAGAGGCGGATGCGCCACACTCTGCCCACTCTTAACGACTTTAGAGCCTTATCTGGCCTCTCCATTGAATTCTCCTTCAGACATCTTGTTCATTAAATCCTTTCATATACTTCTTTGCCATTCCACCGTCCCTCTCCACATTCTGTTGCTCTCAGAAGTTTAAGGTTTTGTGTGTGTCTATGTGTGTGTGTGTGTGTGTGCCGCGGCTCGCCTCGCACCTACAGTACTATTATGCGGGCCCTGAATGCCGGCGTGGTTGGGTGAGTGAGCAGTGGGAGGCTCGGACGGGGAAGGCGAAGCGTTGAGTTAATTAACGGCACGTCGGAAAAGCAGACATAATAGTACACCTCAGAAAAAGACTTGACATTGAGATGGACGGATAAGTCATTAATTGGTTTTCTTATTGGTACAATAGCGGCGGCAGAAAGGAGGAAGGTCAAGGCGACTTTGACAGGACCACAACTATATTATGCGCAGGAGTGCCGGAGTATGAAAGGGGACAGATGCAAAGTCGATGGGAGATAAAGGAAGCTGTGAAACAAAGTAATTACACCTGAGATGTAGGTCCGGGCTGCTGCATGGTGATGCAGGTCAGCGCGGCCGAGCTTCACAATCTGCAACCTGCGACACACCAGATTTGTCTTCACCCAACCTGGGCCTGCTTCTTCTCCCCTCCCTCCTCGTCCAAACCTCTTCCTCCTCCACTTCCTCCTCTCCTCTGGGGTGTGTTGGTGGCGTTGGTGGAGGTGGAGGTGGGGGGGAAGGTGTTGCGGTGGCACCCATCTGAAACGCATATAATTCCAGAGCCAAGATGAATGCCGGCGATAGGGCGAGAAGGGGGAATACGGCGAGATAATTACGGGTGATACTCGTGATTGTGAACGCGGCAGTGTGAAAAGGTGGGCCGAAAGATAAAACACTCATCAGAGAGGCGGCGAGAGAGTGCTGGATAAACAAACGCGGGGAGAGATGGAACAAGAGAGGGGAAGGAGGGAGAGATAGAGGAGGAGAATGGCAAGGTTAAAGGCAGCGAGATTAAGGTTATGCCTTGCATAGGGAAAAAGGATTCAGATAGTATTAAAAACAGCCCGGGTGAGAGGGACGTATCGTGTTGCGTCTGCTAAATCAAGCAGGGTCAACGCGTTGTATCGTACGCGCAATCTGCAAGCCGTGACACTCTCCAGAGCGGTGAAATCTGGATTTTAATTTACACCGATGGAATCGTTCCATTCCTCACATTCAAAGTGATGATGCCGTGGTTTAATTTTCACGATAAAAGTTGACGGGACATTTACATATTCCGATAGTTTTAATCAAAGTTATTGGCTGGGAGAGAGAATTCATCTGAGCAGATAACACAACAGGCCATCAGTGAACAGAGGGAGGAAAAAAAAAAAAAAAAAAAAAAAAGTCCACGTTCTCTGCAACAGTTTGATTTCCTCTGTGCTTTCGCTGGGGAGCTGTTGAGGTAGCGCTGCACATTTGTTCACGGCGAAAAAAAGGCTGCAGGAGATAAGAGCATGTCAGACCCGTGGCCTTGTTTGATACGTGGGTGTTAAGGTGGCGGGGATGCGTCCGTGTCCACTCACACAGGTGTACATGCATGTGGCCACAGCAGCAGCAGCAGCAGCAGCGATTTTTATCACCGGCTGCTTTCTGTCCTTCATTCTCTCCCGCTCTGTCACACTCTTACTCTCTTTTCCTCTTTCGTGCAGAGACAGGCGATAAGAGACACAGATAGGGCTTTATGGCATGAATGATAAGGAGTCACCACTCATGCGTCCCATCAGGGGGAAAAAAAAAAAACAGCGAAACCCAAATGAAGCCAGGCTTATCAGGGACATCTGACACTTAATGCAACTCCATTTTGAAGTAATATGTGCTTCGTCGTAGCCCTAATGGATTCGAGATTTCAGGGCTTTTGAGTTTATTGATTCATTTCGTACACTTTGTCCTCTGAAGGATATTGCTGGCCGGTCTGAAATGTGTGCAGATGCAGCCGATACCGATATTATGAATGGTTTGCTTGTTTTAGACGGCAGCAAGCTTCGCGTTCGTACAACAACAACTTAAAAAAAAAAAAAAAAAAAATCAGCATCAAGATTAGCCTCTTCTCTGCAGCTTTGGTGAATCTGGTTGCGTTCTTTAGATGTGTTTGCATGTTGCGTGTGTGTGACCTCTGGCCAATTATCTGATGTGTCGGTCTTGTTGCACAATTTCTTATCATCAAGTTCCGGCATTGGTTTCGTTCCCTTTTGCAGAAAAAATTAAAGCAACGCGGAAAATCCCCATGAACTAAAAGCAACCGGGGTCAATAAATCAACCGAAATTGCATTTAACTTGTATTATAAGTAAACAAAAAAAGGCATTAAACAGAGAATATCACGATGTGTTTGTGGAGTCTCAGCCTCTTCTCCCACCTATCAAACATTTAAAGAAAAATGGAAACAGAGTGAATGAAATCAACGCTGTCTCCTTGGCTGTACCAGTTCCATTTTTCAGTCAAGATCATTATTCGTCTGTGAATGTATTTCTCCAGATAAAAAAAAAAATGTAATTTATCAAACTGTCTTTAAATAAATGCAGTTGTCACTGGCTTGTGGGCACCGTGGCGGAAGCATGATGCAGAATTTATTAAAACTCAGCCCCCTCTCTCATCCTTCCTCTGCAAATGCATTCATCTTTATGACGAGGGAATATGAGTGAGATCCCAATCACGGCTCAAGGTGCTTTATTGAGCTGTTTTAGGTGTTTTTAGGTGAGTCTGTGTGACTACAATCAGCTGGGCTTTCAGAAATAAGTAATGGCATCGCCAGGAGATACTCCACAGCCATTTCATATCTGAAATATACAGGTTATAAATCATTTTTGCTGCTTTTAAATGTTTGATTTCTTCTTCACGCGTTGACCTTAACGGTGTGATGGGAGGTTGTTATTAAAGGATTGTGACACAGGAGTGATGAGAAAGCGTTACAAATGGATCCAGAGACTTTTTGTGACCTGAACAAACAGACTCTCAAACAGCAGAGGAGAAGAGAAAAGTAGTGAAGGTTAAACTTTTTTGAAGTTGAGGCCTTACATGCACGATTATGGACCACCAATGAGCTCCTTAAGTGCTTGGCGATGCATGCACGGCTGGCCTACCTGTGTATTTATGTTTGTGCGCTGCCCTAACTTTGTGTGTTTGTATATGGTACACCGGCTCGCTTTAAACCACTCCGTCGGCTGTTTTGCGAGTGGAAAACTCAGATACAGATGTGCGCAGCAACATGGAAGGGAGACTCAAACCCATCCAGACATTATCTCCCTCTGATCCGAGCCTTGAATGGTTGGATAAACAAGTCCCTTTTCCGAATTGTGTTTGGAAAGGGAATTGTGCCCGCCGTGCTGCCGCTGGGTCCATGGCTGGAGCTAAGAGAGTCCACTTTGTGCAACACACCAGGCGGATATGAAGAGCAGATGTCCTGTCTGCTGCCATCCAGCTCCAGACTTAAAGCTGCACACACGTCACTGAAGATGACTAGCTGGAAAGTGGAGCCCCAAAAGCTCCCGGAGTCTTTTTTTTTTTTTTTTTTGTGAATGTCTATTTTTGGTTGGCGGTTGAAGGGGTTTGAAGGGAGAGCTTATTTGTTGCAGGCCCTGTTTGCTGCAGCCAGGAGTGATTCACAGAGCCCCTAGTGGTCACTTAGGAGAGCATAGTTTATGGTTAGTCAGTGTCAAGACTTTCAGATAACATCCTGAGGTCAGCCAAGTTCGCTCAAGATCGCTTTCAATTACAGCAATGACATTTTCGGAGAAATATCACCACTCGCTTTTTTTCTTTTCTTTTTTTTTTCTTCTCTCCACTGTGAAAGTTGTGCTTAAGTTTCACCGTTTGGACTCAACTTTTTAAAAATGACAGAATTGAAACAAAATTACCCTCAGCCCAGTTAAGAATCTCTTACACTTTTATAATTACTGGAGACACCATCTTTTCTCTGTGCTTAATTAGAAAGGTTTTCTGTCCATTTGTTTCCTTTTGTTTCACAGGACTGTCACCAATCCCCTCAGAGACACTAAAGCTCCAACTCCTTCCATCCCTTCATCCCTCCCTCCCGCTACTCATTTAAAATTTTTTTTTTTTTTTTTTTTTTTTTTTTTAGAATAATGCTGATTTTATCTCGGTCATAATTGCAGTATAATTATGGGAGGTAATTCTCCCATGGTGCGTGGCCAGGTCCGCTGCCATAGCGTGAGCAGAATCTGCTTGGAGGTTAAACTCCTGATTTGAAATTGAGAGGCAGAACGATGGGGAGGATAGGACAATACCAGAGCAGGAGCAGTTAGTTAATGGGCTGCACAAGTGGGGCTGACCTTGAAAATACTGACGGAGCATTTGCCCCTTTCTTTCTGTGTGGAAAAACAAAAAAAATGGCTTTGTTTGCAGCCAACCTGCTAAAACAAAAACAAAAAAAGCATTTAATCGGTGCAATCAGGGCTGACCCAACATTTTTATTGTCTGGAGAAAGAAGTGTTACATGGAAAAATGTGAAAATGTCATTAAAAAAAGTATGAAAAACAGATTGCAATGATTTTCAAATTGTTTGCAAGCTAAATTCATTTGAATACAGAATAAAGAGAAGATAGCTAATGCTCAAACTGGGAATTTTTTAACACTTTTGCTATAATGCTTGCAGTAAAACATTTACCATCCTTGTCTTAAATTAAGGTTTTAGTTCCTTAGTTCATCAAATGTTTGTGCAGTTCATCCAGTAGCTGTTTAGTTATTTAAGTTTGGCACAACTAATCATCCACTCAGCCATTTAATAGCAGGGCCATACTAATGGAAATGAAAAATAAGATGAAAATTAAAAGAGAAATAGGATTAGAAATCAGTGTGAGGCTGATTTCGAGTAGAACCACTAGCAACAAACTACCAGTTACATAATACAAATGGCATATTTGCATCTGGTTTGTTTCTAGTTTTTGTGGTCACTTTTTTATTAAGTCATCTTCATGATTTTCTGGCTAAAGAACTGACTCGTTGATAAACCGACTCCAAATAACCACATAATTGTAGCCAATGAAACCAAGCATTTATTAGCATTTTTAAAGGATTCTCAAATTTAAGATAGAAGTTACAGATACAGTAGGATTGTAAACTGGTTTGGGATTGACCATTTTGCCCAGTACATGTTTCCCATCAGACCTTTAACAACTGCTAGCTGCAATATTTAGCATGCTAGCAGAGAGGTCAAAATAGACCTTAAATACTTCCATGAAACTGCATTACGGCATTTTATTTACCACATGAGGAGATGATGGTGTTTATAAGGAAACCTGAATCAGAAAATACTTCTTTGTGAGTTGAATTTTGGTGAAATTAAAGACTTAAACTCTCCTTTTCGAACTCCTAGCACCCTGTGAAGGACCCTCAGGTGTCCCCCCACAGCGCGGCATGTCAGCCTGAGGTGTTCACACATGTGGTTGTTGCTTCGGTTGCACGTGTGCGAGCGAGGCAGCAGTTCCTCAGCACGTTATTGTCATGGTGGCCAGGTGTTTTTTCACATGGAGCGGTTAGGGGGGGGGGCTGGTGGTGAAGGGATGACCACGGAGCCAGCACCGAAGGGCGCAAAGGAGACGGAGGGTAAAACCACACCCAGCAGCACACACTCAGCCTCATCTGCTCCATCCAGAGAGGTCGGAAAAGTGGTGCAACTGCCTCTTAAACACTGTGTGGGTTCATGTGAGTGTTTTTCCTGCGTGAGTCTCAAAACAAAAAAAAAACAACAAGCTGTTCATGGAGCTGCCCCTCTTGGATTTTTCTCTGTATTGGTGACTTTTTCGTTCTTAGAGAGGCTTTTGAACCCTGACATATTTTTGACACTCTTCGGTGCCCCCGGAACGGAAAATTATTCATTCAGAAAGATCGGGGTGAGAAATAGAAAACAATCATATTCTCAGAATCTCACAGCATTGTCCTCTCAGTATGACTACGAGCTCGAGTGTAGAGTGCCGGGCCGAACGCTGTGCAGGTGGTGTGTGTGTGTGTGTGTCGGTGTGTGTGAAGGAGGGCGGTTTGTCGGAGAGAAAGTAGCAGAGGGAGAGGAAAGTATTGAGGCAAAGAAAGGTGAGTATTCCCCCTCTTGTGTTCTTGAGCGTTTTGGTTCTAAGAAGCTTGCTGTGATCCCACATCGGCTCCGTGTGATGAATTATTTTGTTTAGGTCGCTGCAAAACCTCGTCCCCTCCCCCTCATCTGCACGCTGCAGCGTCTTTGATCACATACCCACTGTGGGTGATTTGCCACCTTTGCAACAAGTCTTCAGGCAGAGAAAACTCGTGTGAAAATCACCCGTCAAACTATCATGATTTGTCAGTTAGTCAGCTGGTCTCAGCCTCTTCTGTCCCCAATCAGCCCACATTTTCTTTCAGCCTGTGAATAAACAATAGAAATGTGATGTTCTTGGGAGTATTTCCACTTTGCTTCGGCTCTTGTAAATATGTATCGGGAAGAGACAGAGGCCAGAGGTGTTCAAACAGTTGGGACTTGTTCAACACTTTTTCTGTAACCTACTTTGTGAATTAGCCCCCCTCCAAGTCTCTCTGCGCTGGATTTCTCCTTCAGAATGACACTCTAACTGGATGCCTGCAGAGTTGGAGAGCCATCTCTCTGCGTCACGTAATTAGAAATGCAAAGGTAAGCCTCGGGTTGTTAATAATTCAGTCTGAGAAGAAGGGGGGAGAAAAAAAAGTAACGGCAGGCTTTTGTTTCATAATGCATCTCTCGAGCGAACTTTAAATTGGGAAAATTAGAGGAATAAATATGCGTCTGTTGTTTTTGTGCGGGTTGAAAATCCCAGCCTAAAGCTGCAGCTAAATCTTCAGGAGTGTGTGGCTGCTCTGCGAAGGTCGATCGTGGTCTAAGTTCCCCCGCTGCACGGTGCGAAAAACATACAGGCTGTTGTGACTTTTGATCCCATATGTTATATATACAGTACACACACTCTTTCCTCTGCTGAAGTGGTATTACAAAGGCCAGGTGTTGGCTGGAAAGGAAATGTCTGGGGGCAGGAAATCCCTGTTGACCTACTTTTAGCAGAGAGAGAAAGTGATGAAGAACACAGAGGGGAAGAGGAAGTCACTGTCATTCATGTTACGCTTACTTATTGCAGGAAAGTATCCTTTATGCCTTTAAAAGGCTTGTGCTGCAGAAAGCATAAAGGAGGCCACGTCTGACAGAATTAGCCCTCAAATCATCGTGTTAGCCTGCTACAGAACAAATTGTCTGCACAGAGAAACGTCTCACACGCTGTAAAAATACAGAAATGACAAATTATATTTTAGTTACTACAACTTTATATTATGTATCATTTACAATAAATGTCGACAAAATAAAAGCTGTTAAGAGATGCTCAAAAAGTGTATATTCAGCAAAATACTTAGAACTGTACTTATTATTAACTAACTTAGTATTTTTCTTCAAATTATAAACAGGATATTATAGGAATAAAAGTCTTAAAACATGGAAAACTTGCAGAATATTAAACTATGTAGATAGTCTGTATTGTAACTTAGACTTTGCAGAATGCATTGTGTGCATTTTTACTGTCAGAAATTAAGGCATTTAAAAAAAATATTTAGAATTGTGAGTAATTTAAAAAAACATAACTTGTCTGTGAAATGCTTATTATTTATATTACTTTATCATGAAACAGGAGCAAAACCAAATCCCTCAATTAGTGTTTAGCCGACTTCACAGTAAGTTAGTACAACTGTCAAAAGTTTAAATGTTTAAATTATTATAAAATACAACTATTTAAAACTGCAACCACTTTGAAAATTGTATTAATATACATTGATATGTATGATTTGATATTAA
Organism: Hypoplectrus providencianus; assembly: GCA_028566105.1. Classification (NCBI taxonomy): domain Eukaryota; kingdom Metazoa; phylum Chordata; class Actinopteri; order Perciformes; family Serranidae; genus Hypoplectrus; species Hypoplectrus providencianus. Next base: position 985,007 of record JAOWBC010000904.1, on the reverse strand, counting down.
ATGTTTTGTAACCAAACAGCAGCAGTTATAGTATTACTTTTTTCTTCTTCTCCTACATATTTCCTGTAAAGCCAAAATAATAACAATAACAGCTACTTGTTGAGTTCAGGAGAAAACTGCCGTCCTGTTCCCACATGTTAAGTCTAGGTTAGGTATTTGTGGGTAACACAAACAAAACAAACGGTGCTGACGAGGCACAGATACAGGATCGATAGAGGTGTTAGTGTTTAATCAGCTCATCACAGAGCAACGCGGCCAGAAAGCAGCGGCACAGACTCTGACCTCTGTTTGCTGCAGAGACACGGAGGAGTTAAACAACTGCTCTCCTTCTCAAGCCACCGAAACTGCACCCAGACCACTGAAGAGACTCTTTTTCCGCCTACAGACATGACCCAAGATCACCTACCCAAAGGCACGGAGACTGGATTTTAAGTAACAAAGTTTATAGTGTGGTTGTCTCTTGTTGTTTGGTAATAATCTGATATTTATCCTCATACATTATTTTGCAGTTTGCAAGATTTTGCAGAAATTACAACACAAATTTGGCATGTTCAAACTTTTTGTTTGTTTCTTTCTTTGTATATTTATGCAAGTATATCTAATATATACTTATGAACCGCAATATATATATTTTTAAAAAAATCACTTTTTATGTTCAGCTTTCTACAACTTAAACCAGACTTTAAAAAAAAGTTGACACAGTGTAAAATAAATAAAAACTTTTGAATTCAATCAAGACACTTTATGTCCAAGCTGATTGATTTTTTTTAAATATATAATTGATCAGAATTTTATGTATTTTTCTTATTTTAAAGTTTTATAAAAACTTTTTGGGGATCAGGGTTTTTATTACTCGTCTGCTATTCATTACAAAATCGTCATATTTTCTCTTGGACATTATGAAAGTTTATTGAGATCAGTTTTTAATTTTTTTATGACTGCAATAAACTGCCACGCGAAATCAAAAATTACACCCACATAATGAACACTTTTTTCCAAAAAATTATACCAATAAAATTCTCTTAATTGGTCACATAAGTCGTGTTTTATTTGCTTTATAAAATGCGATATTTCGTGGGATGTGTTAGCATTTTTCTCCTGACACCAATACAGTGGTGCTCTCGCTCTTATACAAATGAAAGTATAGGCCCACCACACACACACACACACACACACACACACACACACACACACACACACACACACACCTCCTCTCAGAGAGCGGCCTGTCAGTCAGCTGAGGGGAGACTAAAGAGCGGAGATGTGTATCAGACATTTCGCCAGTCAAGCATTACGTCTGACCTGGTCGGTGAATGCCCACCCTCCTCCTCCACCTCCTCCTCCTCCTCCTCCTCCTCCTCCACGCCTGTACCCATCTATCCCGTCTTTATACCCCCCCTCCTCCCTCCTCCATCCCCATCCTTACCCAAACTTCGTTATCGGCCTGTTTGGGGATGCTCGGCTCCTCCCCGGCCTCTTTGTGCTGCTCGGCTAAGGACGGGAACTTGAGAAAGTCCACGTTTGTGTCTCTGAGAAACTCTTGTCTCGCCCTGAATGGGCCTTAAAACCCACTTTCACCACTTTTTTTTTTTTTAGGAAAAAAAAAAAAACCAACCTCCGACACTCAGCCCCCTCACAGAGTTTACAGTAGCAGTGGCGGTGTGCGTTGGCAGTTTGAAATTAGTGGTACAGGATAGTTAAATTTAAATAT
>JAOWBC010000904.1:957056-975809 GCA_028566105.1 Hypoplectrus providencianus | reverse complement strand
AATTAAAAACAAGAGTTTAAATTCTAGATATATCATAATAGGCTGTATGTTTTTAATGTGATCCTCATTGATTATTTGGCGTATTTTAGCTGATTGTGTTTGAAAAAATAAGTGTATTAGAAAAGACGTGTTTAATTAAAACTTAATTTAATTTTTTATATATATTGCCCTTTATTCTTCACTTCTTCTACTTTTATTGGATGTAATTATTTATGTTATTTATTCATTTTCCCCACCATTATAAGGTTTAGGGCAGAGCACCCATTTAAACTAAATTAATGGAAAACATATGCAAAAAGCATTAAAACATACAGGATATTATTGCCACCAAAACTAAAGGTTGTACATTTATGATTCCCGAAATCTAAACAAAAACAGTATGCATCAAATTTATTAGTTTAGTGTGGATTTATAGAAACAAAAATGTATCAGTTTGCACATAAACTATATTGTCTTTGTGCAGTTTTCAACTGGATTTGTGTTTATTTGCTGGTCTGGCTTTAAAAATGTTTGTACACAGAAAAGGTAAAATAAAAATGCATGTTTTAAATAAAAAGAATGAAACTTTTATTGAGGCATACATGCACACAAGTCTTCCACAAAGGTAGGAATATAAAAAATAAATGCAGTATTTTTAAAGTTGATCGCATTTAAAGTTATTTGAAACCATTTAAAGTTCACATGATGCTTCATCCAATCAGACAAAATCTTACTCTGAACTTTGCTTCAAAGAAAGGATACATTTTCTGATTCCTGGTATCAAAATTCATACAAATTCTGCACATTTCTGATTGTGCACATCTGATTAAAGTTGAGAAACTATAAATAGGCAGAAGGAGAAAAAGGACACCATGAAATTAAATGTTAAAAGGTCATTAATACAGAATGTGTTTAGTAAAACAGATACGATGCAAACCGCACCGTTCTGTGAAGGCTTCTGTTTTAACATGCTGCACTAGAAACACATCATTTAAAAGAGAAAAAAGAAATATATTTAGATTTTTGCTGTAGTTTTAAAATATCAGCTTGTTTGGATTGAATTTCAATACATTATATTTTCAAATGATCATGTTTACATATAAATAACAGTGAGTGTTATTATTCATATTTCAGTGCAGATGTACCTACAGATTTTTGCTTTTTATTTGGATGAGTTTCCTATTAAACTCCTGTAAAAGATATTAAAGTATCAGAGCATTGAGTTGAAAAATAATGCCTTTTTTTTTGCAGCAGCAGCAGCAGATCATTGTAATTACCATTCATTAGTGCCATCTAGTGCCCACTCCCCCAATCCTGGGCCTTTTCTCCTCAGCCACTGCATGCATGCCTTCTTTACATATGTGCAAAGTGTCCAGGAGACAAATTCTCGCTCTCTCAGGGGATATCTTCCCATGACACATTTCAAAATAGGCTTTTCATTCAGGTTACGGGGCGTCCTGGCTCACAGATCCCATTCATTTCCCTCTCTTTTCCTGACCCTTTGATAGTGATAGTGAACGCATATTGTGTGATAGAGGGAGCATATCTTAATTGGCTGCTGTGTTATCAGCCCTGTTTGATAAGCTCCTTTGTCTTGTCCATCGTTAGATAGCCGCCGCTGATGGAAGGCAGGGCGTTATTGGGGATCACGTCATCCTGAGACTTGTTCGCATTTTATCCCAGTCGGTTGGAAAATGACTGAGTGGTGGAAAAAATCGAGTGAGGACGGCTGCGCGGGGCACACAGGTGACACTGCTGCTGCTGCTGCTGCAGACGCTGGCAGCTGTGCAGTGACAAAGTGAGGCCTCGTAGCTTTGCAGCACAGATAAGCATCTTTTCTGAGATTGGACCACTCTTAGGTTAGGGTGTTAAGAGATAGAAGCCACAGGCTGATAAAAAAATAACAAAAAAAAAAAAAAAAAACAAGGGGGGAGAATTAGCAAGCTACTTTCTCATCTGTGTTTTTGATGTATGCCAGCAGCAGCAGAGATAACGCACAACATCCAACACACACGTCTTTGTATGAGTGGGCGTCTATAGGTTAGAATCAGTTAGTCACTAATGCACAATTAGCTTCATGCTGCAGTGATTCATATGTTTAAGTGTAATTATATTGAATATTCTTAGAAAATGTTTGTTCAAAAGGAATCTGGGCAGGCCCCTTTAACACTCCTCTGAACCCCTTTATCCGAATATTTGGGGCATCTACCATGTACTGAGGTATTAAACACCCAAAGTGAAAAAAAAAACACTTTTATCAATGCAGATATATCAGGTAATATTAATAATCACTGTGCTGCTGCTTTTATTTTCCATTTTCCCTATTTCAATTCACTCTACGGTGCAGTTAACAGTCTTTCCTCTCTGAAGTGTGCAAACAAATGGAAAAAAAAGTATTATATAAGTGGGTGTCATCTAAAAAAAGCCAATTCAGTACAGATATAACTATTTACTAAATATATGTTGTATGTACAGGTTACAAAATTCAGACTACGATTATTCAATATTATATGATATTCACCTACGAAAACAGGGTTTGAATCCATTATGAAAACAAAAGGATTTAAATTATGTTTATGTAACTTCAGGTAGTCACTTCACCCTTGTAAATACTTCACCTCCAGCATTTATGTTATTAATTTATTGTTTGAATTGTCTTTTATAACTTTTAACCAGAAAGTTTTTTGGGTTTTTTTTTTGCCTTAAACCTTGGTCAGTGTTTTTGTAGTTTCGTAGTTTAAATTAACTAAAACAGAAGCCTTTTGTTTTGTTTTGTTTGTTTTTACAACCGCCAACCATACATTGATGTAAAATGACACGTGCTACTTTAAGAATCAGATTTTTGAACAGGATATAGAACTTTGACCTAAGATTTTAATAGTTTTTGGGAGCTGCTGTGTTAGACATGTAACTCAGGGTTTAATGCACTGATTGTAAACTATAATTTTCTAAAATAGATAGATGAGGGTTTCCTCCAGGCCTGTAAGGCTACATATGTACATTGCAGAACTTTCTTGTTTTTCCGCACCAAAATTTTTTGGAGTGTTTTAATGTTTGTTCTAACTGTGATTTACCTCTCACTGGGAAAATAACTGCAAAACCTAAGAGCACTGGTTTCAGACCTGAGTTACTCTCTTCCGTATCTCCATTTGTGGGTTGAAACACAAATTGCACTTTCGAAATTTGTGGAAAACAAAATGATCCAAGCTACTACAACAACAACAACAGCAGCAGCAGCAGCAGCAGCAGCAGCAGCGAGGCGGCCTCAGAGTTCAGAGGGAGGGAGTGTCGCAGCAGCTCCTTCCTCTTTCAGATTTTTAAATGGAAACGCGTAGGTGAGATGTGAAAAACAGCATCACTTTCAAGTTTCTGTGAAAAGTCTTGCCAGTCATTTGGAATCGGACCTGTTGTCTTCCTGTGACGGCCCTGGTATTTTCCTCACTATTCATGTGGTTGAAACAGGAAGCAAAACAGAAGTGAACTTGCTTCTGTGTGCTGCTGCTCAAGAGCGACTTCAGTGGGACGTATTTATGTTTTCACCTCAAAATCGCAGAACAAGAGGTACACAAATAGAGGCAAATTAGGCTTAAATGCAAAAATCTAACTAAAGCTTTATTTATTATATTCTCAGTTCTTAATAAATGTGCCTCAGTGAGTGACAATATAGAAATATTTGACCAGAAGTGTGTTACCACGCTGATACTTTCCATAACTGTTGTTTTTCAAAGCATGTGGTTTTTTCATATCTTCTGGGCAAATATTAAAAGTTCTTTGCTGGATAACGCAATGAAGCAAGTTTCAAGTCTCTTCATGATGATTTAATGTCAAAAAATCAAAAAAGGGTCACCATTAGAAAAGGGAGGAAAAACTTATTTTAAAAATCTGAAATGATAAGAAACAGTATACTTTGGAAAGTATTGGTACAGGGAAGTACACATAATTTTTTGAAAAAATTGTACAATTCAGATGGACTTTTTGTAAACTTTTACCTACTTGTTACTTCTCAGATATTAAAAAAAAACAAAAAACGTGAAAGTTGTCACAGGATCTGACAGCTGTGACCAGCAGTTATCATCCTTCTAGGTATGGATTAGTGAGCTTTAATAGGTGCAGAAGGCCGTTATCAGGTCACCGTTTCATATAACTTTTATTTTTATTAAGTTAAGTGTCTGAACAAGAGATTAGCTTAAGGGGAAAAAAAATTACATGGTTACAGACATCATATTTTAGATTAAAGGTCCTAATATGTCACACATTTACAAAACTACATTGTTGAATTTAGCTATTTAAAAACCTTACATTACATACATCTGGGCTCTTGCATGATATAGCAAACCTTTTGTTTTGCACTTGAAGTCTGTGATGAGACCCAAACCCAGAGTCCTGCATGTTAACTGCAATCCCCAACAACAACCTTTCCTTTCTGTGCGGACACTAACGCTCTTTATACAACCTCATGTCCTCCTTTGCAGCGCCAACTCTCCCTTATGTGTGAGGATAATAACCGCTAATAAAGGCCATTTAATCCCATGATAACCAACTGAAGAGACAACCTATTGTTGCAGGGAGCATTCAGGCAGCCCTTCACTTCCCTTTGTGGCCTCTTTGTGCTTATATATGTGAAAAACTGTATCACAGCTGCAGACCGAGTTAAACCAGTGTACTATATCCTCATAATGCCACAGTGCTGAGAAATACCTATCAGTCCCTGAGAGGAGCAGATTGGTTAAAGCGCCTCCTCTCCACCCCAGCAGGGCGGCGGGGTAAGAGGAGGAGGAGGAGGAGACCTGGGGCTTCTACCGCCTCTCCCTCCCTGCCTGGTTCTCCCAGAGGAGCAGCCATGGCGATGGTGATTATGTCACCACTTAGTGAACTAACTGACACTGATGGGTTTGAAATGCACTCTGCGTCCCAGCGGGCCCCTGCTCCCCCCCGGCCCCCCCTTCATCCCCGGGTCTGTCAGGCCCCTCTGTGCTGGGTGTTGGGTTACCCCGGAGTGACGGCAAGGCCAAGTTCAACAGCAGAGCCAGCCAGCAGCTCTCTGAAGAGCCTGTTTGAAAGGGAGGGAGGTGGGGTTGAGTATGGGGGCTCTTCTGACTCACTTCTGGACCCCTTCTGGTGCTCCGCTGCCCCCCCACCGCACCCTCGTCTTCTCTTCTTCCTCCTTCTACAAACCCTCCTCACGAGAGTTGGCCTCAAAGACGTACTATCAACTGTTACTCATTTCCAAAGCAATAGATTTACTGTGCAAGTTTTACAGTGATGCAACTGTGAACATGACCTAAAACTTGAACATGCAGACTACTTCTACTTAGCATCACATCTGTTTTCGTTAAAGCAATTATCCCTTTATTACACAAATAATACTGTGTTTACCTGCTGTATGCTCAAGAAATTTTGTTAGTTTGGACGATCCCAAAACCAAGTACAGCTATAAGGGCACCCAGCAAAAAGCAGCACAGGAAGTTGCGACAGAATGCTGTAAACGTTAGCACAGACTGAGTCAACGCTGCACAAAATAAACTCCTGTGGGTGCCACGAAGCAAACAACAAACAAACTAACAACTAACAGCAACATGACACACCAGCAGATTCTGTAAAAGATTCCCCATTCTGTTGGCAAGGTAAAAATGTTGTTTTTGTCAACGGAGTCTGGTGGCTCTGAATAAAGCTAGATAACTTTGCCCCTTTTTATAGGGCTATGAAGGGAAATATTGTCAGTATAGCACACAATTAAATTGATAAAGATTATCAAATAGTCAGGCCTTTTTTTGAGTGGCTGAAATATGTTTTGCTGCAGCCTCTGGCCATATTAGTACATATCACTCCACTCAAAGCCACCAGACTCCATTGAAATAAACAATAATTTCACATTGCAGAACATTCGGTCCACCACTGCCTCTATTTATTAGTTAGTTAGTGCTTTTTTTAGGCTTTTTCTCTCAGCTGCTGTGCCTGTACTCTGCTTCTCCAGTTCAAAGTCAGTAATATATACTACATATAGATAAGGATGTATCCATCCACATCAGGTCATACGTGTAGATTTCCTGTAATCCTGTTTATAAACAGGAATAAGTCTCACCAAACACTTTATTAATATTAATTAAATAATGGGTTTAATGGTGTACTTCCTGGCTATCTAAACAGCTGATTAAAGTTCCCATAAAATACATTCTCTAAGTACGAGATACAGATCCTCGGTCGGCCTGAGAGGTTGCTGTCGTTGCCTTCAAAAGGAGCGGCAGTTGTGGTCAGCTTGATTTCTCCAAATGAGTCACAAACAGAAGCCATATTTTGTCATATTCTGATGAAAAGATAAATACTTAGGTAAATGCTGAGTAAACACATCGTCAACGGAAATGTGATTTATGGTGCAAAAGTGGTTTAAGAAATTTTTCACAGCACGGTTTTGTAACCAGCATGAATTCTTCTTCCCATGCACAAGAACACAATCTGTGACGGCAAACAAGGTTTTTAGGGAGAATCTTTATCAAATATCAATATTATGTTTAGTTCCTCAAAAAAGCCAATAAGTGCACAAATCAGTAAAGACTTAACTGTTTGCTTTCGGCTTCCATGACGTGACATTTCACCAAAGCACTGGGATGACTGAGGCCCAACTCAGACCTGGAGGGCTACAGTTGAAAACACATTTGTTTACAACCACGATGACCTACATTTGGCTAAATTATTCATAACTCCACCGAAAATATTTTCAGGTGTCTGCCTTTTAACGTCTGATTGTTTCGCCCCCATGGCAAAAAGCTCTTTTATGTAACCAACCACATAATAGTTGTGATTAAATCATTATAACATACACATAAACAGCATCATAACAATCATTACAGGAACTTTTCATGCAACCAAATTATCTTATGCAACACTGTTTTATTTACTCATTTTCTCACCGCCTACCTTCTATTTGCCCACTGTTGCTTATTCACCATTGTTTAATAATTAACAAACAATGTAACGGTTCTTTATGACCAATACAGACACAAACCAGTTTCATAATCACATCTGCAGAACATCTCTGGGGGCGAAAGGAAGTGGATTATCATTCTAGCTAAAGCCTGATTCATAAGTCTTACTCACTGTTTCCTCAACAAACTTGAACTTGAACATACTGGAAATGAACATACTGTTGATTGGAGTGATTAACTATAGACCCAGGACACAGCTCCAAAATAAAAACAAAAGTCTCATCTGCAAAAGTGAAATGTGTTTCATTTCACATGGAAAAAAAATGTCAAAATGTATGAACGAGAACAACATTATTTAAAATAAATGCATCAGCTTTTCAAGTTGCATTTAACATGAAGTATTAATTCATGATGTGTTAATAAAGTCTTTGCAGGAAGAAAGCGAATCCTTTTTATGATGCATATAAAAAAGAAACTATTACTAAAATCTATCTCTCTAGCAAAGATTCGTATGCTGATAATTTCAGCACATCTGGCACTTTTTGTACTTTGTTCTGCATTTTAACTGAGATATCACACTTTTGTCTGATCCCTCTAATAGATAACAAGTCACTAACATTTAAAAAATGCTTAACTGCTGTAAACTTGCATCAGCCATTGTATCCGCATGAGTTAAAAGTTTTCCCTTGTTGTCTCTTGTCTCACACTATATATAGTGCTTATCGCAGAAAGTGTTAACCCGACAGAGGCGGGTTGGTTTTCTTGGTTTCAGTCATTAACTGATTATTGTTCCTGATGCATCCAGTGACACAAAGCGGCTGCAGCTTCTGCTAATCAAAGCCCAAAGTGACATGCGGCCGAACGGCAGCGTCTCATGTTATTGTCAATTTCCATTAACCATTAGCAAATTGTGACAGGCCAATTATGAAGTCAATCCACAGCCTCCCCTCCCTCTCCTCATCATGTGCTGGTAGAGAGAGACATATGTGTTTAGTCTATTAAAAGAGACAGCAGGCGTGCTTTGGGGAGGTGACCCTGGGGCTGGATGACAGCTTCAGTTACACTAACACATGAGCTCTCACCAAAACACACACCCAACACACACACACACACACACACACACACACACACACACACACACACACACACACATAGAAACCTACTAAACTGCCAACTGAGCTCTACTCCTTCACCTCTCCAACCTCCAACCTCCAACCCCTAACCTCCCATCTTCTGGCAAGGGAGCACCAGTATATGTATGTGTGTGTGTGGGTTACTTTCTCAGCTGGCGGAGGGGAGCACGAGCCCAAATTGAAAATTAAACTACTGAGTAGCCAGTTATGACGATGGCCACGTCGATAGGCGTCGATCGCTCAGGCCTCTTCGTCCTCACTCTGTTACTGATTTAATTAAGTTTAGGAAATGATAGAATAACTGCATCCACCTGTGGCGGTTCACATTGTACTAATCTCTTCATTTAGCTGGCTAACCCCCAGTCTGCAGATAGCTGCGTTCACACTGTGGCTGACCTCTCCCGCACACGACTCGCGGGGGAACACAAGGCGACGGAAAGCTCCCCAGATTGACACTCGGAACATTTAGAAATGTGGCCTGCCATCTAAACAATTAGATTATGATGGATAAAGTCTGAGTGTGTCGCCAAAACAGGGCTGTGGTGAAACCCTTTCCACACACTGCGATTGTGCTTGGAACAAAAATGACAATATCATTTGTAAAGCTAATAGCCGGGGCAAACAAACTGAACGTGGTGTCTGAAATAGAGGGCGACTTGTGGATAAAGATGTTGAAAAATGGAGGTTTTTCTCTGCAGATCTAAATTCTGTGACATCATCCATCAAGGGGGAACCGATCTCCTGCAAGGACAGGCTGTGAGGCTTGGAGCAAGTTTAGGAATTTTAGCAAAAAAACTGACAAGGAAGTCTGAGAGTCTGATCTCACACAGAGACGCCCCCATGAATGCTGTTTGCCCTCAAGCAAGGCATTAGCGCCTCAAACTGCCCCAGTGAGGACCCCGGCTGCCAGCAGTGCAGGAGTGAAGCCGTACTGAAGGGTTTTAAGCTGCAGCACAGCTGGCTTTAAATGCCCGTGAAAGATGTGAACTTCAATATCCACAAATCATGTGAAGTGACATCAGTAAACTGCACACGTCAGACCCAGACTCACTCACCGGGCCAGTGTGTGATGTGATTATACCAACGGATACCAAAGAGACAAGAGAGGCAAGAGATCCAACGATGAGGAGTCCAGTTCTGTCTGGATGGAGTGCACACCAACTAGTTTTTCGCAGGCAATTTGGATTTGGTTTTGTCGCTACCTGCAGGGAGAGAATCGTCTCTGCCAGCATCCCTACCAAATACTAAATGTAATGTGGGCCAATGGATGAAATCAGACCAAAATGTTGAAAACAACTTCATAATATTAAAGGGAAATGGATACAAAATAACACTGATTAAACTAACCTTTTTTTTTTTTACAGGAGTAGATTTATCCAGTTTAGGTGTCAGTTAACAATTGCATAATTAATTATTGTTTATCAGTTCTCAAGTACAAATCTTGTTCAGGCCTTGCTGTTTTTTTTAAATCACGGATATTCTTTAAATCTTTTATCAGGCTATACAAAATTTGTAATCATGTTAATGATGCAATTGTTTGATTGTAGTATTCATATATATTTTTTTGATTTGTCTTTTTTGTTTTATTTTGGAACCGTTTTACAAACAAAACTAAACTGCCTCATAAGGAGCCCATGCAAAACACTAAAACTAAAAAAACATTTAAAATTGGTTCTAAGGTTTAAGTTTATTAGAGTGACAGATATTAGGGTTAGCATTTTTTTGTGGGAAATCACAAGATAATGTGAGAATTTTGCCCTAAACAACTGTCATGAAGGAAACAATATTATCAAAGTGCTACTTTTTCTCCCTTATATAATGTTAAAACAATGTCAGGAATTTGGAAGAAATAGCCTCCAAAATCCTAAAAAATATGACATTTACAGACATTTAAAGAAAGGCAGCATTTCTTTTTTGGTTTGCATAACTTGCATATTTTTTTTTTCCTTCATCGTGTAATCTATTACTTACCCAAAGCCACCCCAATAACCAGTATTTTTAAATAAAATCAGGTACAATGTGAGAAAGAGCAAGTCTTCTTACCACAAATGATAACAGCAACAGTTTGGGACACCAGGAACATCCCTTCATGTCAAATAAAGTGACGAGTAATTTAATAATTTAAGTAAAATAAAAGATTCCCCAGTGTTGTATTTGCCTGAGAGATGACAACACATTACCCACACATTTAAGCCTGGAGGTTAAAACCCACTGAAGGTCCCTCCAAGTTGGTGCCACAAATGACGCACAGCATGATGGAGGGAAAGAGAAAGAGAAGAGGGAAAAAAACAGGAATGACAACAATGTGAATGAGACGGAGAGGGGTAGTGACAGCTCCACTTTGCAGAGACATCATGCATTTCTTGAGAATTTAGGCGCGAGGGGCTCTGAGGGCTTAGCATTTCCGTGAGGCTGAGGCCTGCGTTTTGACTCGGAGAGAAGAGACCAATTAGGCCATTAATGTGAGTGCTGACGGGCGGATTACTCCCCTGGCTCGCCTGCCCCTTTAAAAAACAGGCAGTAATAACAATAAAGCCAGTAATAACCCGGCTCTTAAAGGGACAGCTGGGGCCAGGCAGGGAGTTTGCCTCGGGAGTTCTCATCTCAAACACACTGTAACGCTGGAACTCTCCGTGGCCTTGGCATTGCAGCCTAATGTCCTTCACAGCTGGCTTCACATGTTCGTAGCTGCCAAACAGGCTTCTGTACACTTCCTGGGCCCTTTGTTTGAACCCTGGACTTGGGACTCTGACACTATTGTTCACTCTTGTAGGAAGTTTTGTGTTTTCAATCAACAAGCCCTACCTTGAAGGTTCAAAGCAAACGGTATTCACAGATGACCTAACCGCACACCATGCACGCTCTGATGTGGACACAATGCAAATTCCCGATGAACACACAGTGTCCCTACAGTGGGAGGCTTAGTACATCGTATTCCAGTATTTCCAGGTTTACAGTTTCGGGCCAAGAGTCAGGGGTGAGAGGTGAGGTCGGTGCACTTCTAACAAAGATGCAGGTGCACCATTCAGCTCCAGTCAGCTGCAGCACATGGACATCCACCCAGCCGCTCAATTAAGAACGAAGATCAACAAACAGATCCATGCATTCACATGCACTTGGTGTCGTGACCACTCCTTGGACCCCATGTAGTTGGGGTATTCTCTTACGGAGCTGGGAATGGGAGCGAGGAATCCGAGCAGCGCTGCCGTCCCGGGGACAAAAGGCAGGGTGGCCCCGGGGCTCGGGCTAAGGAAGCTCCAGGTTCGGCCCCTGGACCTCAAGGTCCTCAAGGAGCCCCTTAAACAGCCAGGTGTTCCAACAGGAGGGACTTTGTGAAAGCATTGTTGGAGTGGATCTTATGAGAGGAGTTCAGTCTGCTGTTGATCTGTTAGCTTTAACCAGAACTTGTTTGTAGTGGTAGGTAACTTTGATCAATGTCATGATATCTTACTCCAAGTATTAAGGTAATAATAATGACTTTTAAGCTGCTTTTGAATCTTTGTCTGACCCAAGCATGGAGCAGGTATTCTGCAGACTGACCCAGGCTTTTATCTACTATCTTTTATCTATCTGCTTAGACTAACGTAACACATTTTTACTTTGTATCAATTATATTGGATTGTCAATATATGACTGTATTGGCAGACAACAATGTATCCCAACATAGTACTGGTTTAGGGAGCTGGTAATATATTTATATATATATGGAGACAAAATTTGTTTATTTAAACTAACAAAATGACACATAACATTTGCTGTAATTTGATAAGTTATCTTAGCTTGTCATAACCTTGCCTATACAAACACTTGAATTCAACTAATAGGAAACTTATTTGCAGGGGAAAAAACCCAACATGTGACTGAATTTAAAAACCAGTAACTCCAGATAGAAGAAGGCTGACCAGGTGCTGACCCTCAGCTCTTCTGGGTCATTCCCACAGTCCCTAACAGGTAACAAACCCATGTCCTTCACTCTCACTGGTTTCTCTTCTGGGTAAAGTCGAGGTAACATGAGTTTGAACGGCACAAAGCTGAATTCTTTCCGTACAGAGAGACACAGACACCACACCTGCACCACCTGACTGACATGCTCTTCAGTGGTTTTCAAGCTTTACTGTTCCCTTCCACACACACACCCACACAGGTCACAAATGAGATCAGGGGTTTAAAGGAAAAATAGGATTTGAAACAGCAGTCCCCAGCTGTTATTGACTTAACTTATAGCCTTATAAGTTAGATGTCCACTGCAAAGCATTTTGGTCAAAAACTCTTTGAGCGCGGTTCGTGCAGACACTCCAAACTCCCATATATTAAAAATAAATGATATCCGCTATATTTTAAAAGCCCTGACTTCCTTCTCTCTGGTTCCAGGAAAACATATATCACAGCCGGTGTCCACAGCCAGAACCAACAGCGTCTGTTTGCCCGTCTGGGCCAGCCTGGACCCACGCCCAGGTCAAAGGTCAAACAATCAGTCCTCATCTGCTCCCTGGCTCTGCCTCCCGTCTCGTCAGATTTAGTCAGATTTGGGTTTTTGGTGAGTTATTTTTGGGGTATGTTTTCTTTTGTTTGGTTAAACGGCAAAAACTTTTCACTGTTTCTCGTTTCCATTTCAAACCTGGAAAATGAGGGTTGTGTTATGAGTCAGATAAGCCTCTGAACTGTTAAAGGGGCAGTTCATGCAAATGTTTCTGTTATACAAGAAAGATGTACAGCATTGGATATGTGCCTTTAAAATGAAAACAGGATCAGAAGTAGAGTTTTTGTCTTTAAATCTAAGCAATTTGTAACCTTTCTTACATTTACATTTATGACTAGAAAGTACAGTAGATTGATCACGGCTTAGGAGAGAACCATATAAGAACATTTCACAGGACTAAAAACAAACATATTTTCTGGTTATGAATAAAAATAATAACATACTTAAAGGCAGGACGTTCCAATGGATAGCACTGAGAGGCAAAGTTGTGATTAAGACAGTAAGGAATTAAGATTTGAAAAAATATTTTGTGAATAGTTTTATCAATATTTTTACTTTTTCTCTTATCCTTCTCATTTAAAAAATGGATAGTAATACCAGTTTGAGCCTTTAATGGATAACTTGCCCTTGTGTTGATCAAACAATTCTGCAAAATCCTGTATTATATTGATTTACAAGGTTTATTTTTTTTGCAAACATTTTTTGTGCTCTTTAAAAAAACTGAAAAAAATGACTTATAATATATTAATATATTACAAGAGCGGCGTTATTCAACTTGTGACCTGATGTTGTGACTGGATACAGTTTCACATAAATAGGTCTTAACTCCAAAAAATTGGAACAACCTTTACAGGACACTTCTTATTTTGAAGTGATGGATGCTGCAGTGTAATAGAGAATTTTATAAAGCTGTCAAAAAGGGTTAAACCAGCCAAACTGACTCCTGACTCCTCTCAGAGTGAGAGCATTTCTTGTAATAAATAAGATAAACCTTTGAGTGTCATCTTTGTTAGCTGAGTGCGGGTTACTGTGCACCTGGCCTGCTGTCCTGTGTGTCTGGCACGGGACAAATCCCTGACTCCAGTTAGAAAACACAGACTCCATAACCCCTAAACTCCAGCCTCTACTCGTGTCCTTAAAAACGCATCAGGCCACGATCCCCTATAGCCAACAGTTATGGCTCCTCGACTCACACCTGGCTCCGCTAGCGTGTCATATCGCGGCTAATCGTATTAGGCTAATCGCTCCCAGATCAGCACATCCACGCCGACCCCGGCACGACTCTGTGACCTGGCCAGGGAACCCTCATGCGGGATCAGACCGGGAACTTATCTCCCCCAAAACCAGACCCCACCCTCGCTGTAGCTCGGAGAGCCATGGGGGGAGGATGGGAGGGTGCACGGATATGACCAGATTCCTTTGGGAGGACTGAAAGTGACTGTTATGTTATGTTATGAACTGGTGGCACTTTGGTTGAACCCTTTCCTGCAAAAAGGGAGGGGGGGGGCTAGGAACAAGAGGGTCACGTAATGATCCGATGACAGATCTCTGAAGATTAACAAATTACCCAAATAAGAATAATTATGCTTCCAGGTCGCTTATTTTAAACATGAAGTTGGAACGAGACGGCTAAATCTTATCAAATTGGCGTCTGTGCGGGTCTTTTCATGGCTCCGTAACCTAAAAGAATTTGAGAAACCCTGCCGTCTTTTCTCTCTTTCTCCTCACCTCACCTCGCTGCCTTCCTCATTTTCTCCCCCTGTCATCTGTCAGGCAGCTCAGTTCTTGGCACTCTCACCACCTGCTCAGGACCCGCTGGATTTCTCTCCTGCAAAAGAGCTTTGCACTGTGCCACAGCCAAGGTTGCTCACATCTGCCAGGCTATTTCCCCTTTCTCTCTCTCTCTCTTTCTCTCTCTCCTGTTCGCTAACTCTTTCCCTCCCGCTCCTGTTCTTTCTTTCTATCGATCTCCACATCTCTGCAGACTTTGTCTCTTTAACCAGCCTCTCCACTCACTCTGTCCTCACTCTATCTGCATCTTTCAGTCTTGGCTTTGTCATTTTGTTTTTTTTTTTTGCTTTTCAGCTCGAGCTCTACTTGACTGACGACCGCTCCATCACTGCTGGAGGTGTTAGGGAGACCACATGATGCTTTGCCAATAAGAAACCCTATCCAGTCCTTAAAGTTGTATGTGCCATTTCATGTTGAAAATATTTAAATATCATACATTCTAAGGCAAGAAATTATATTTTTCGCTGTTTATTGCATCGAATCTGACTGTTATTTTTTCACTATAAGTCTATAAAATATCAGAAAATTAAGAAAAAATGTCTGTAATAAGTTTCTAAAGATCAAGAGAGTTTTAGTCTGACCAACAATCCAAAACCAATGCTAATTAATGTACTATGACAAAACACAAAGTGGTACCTTGCTGCTTGGCTTTAGCAGACTTACACCAAGGAAAAGAACGCATTCACATGCTCATACAATGGTCCCATTCAAAAGCTGGGAAACGTGTATTCCAATTTTGGTGTGTTCAGGAGTTTTGGGACACTGCAAAAGAAATTGTTATCTATTATATGGTTTAGAGTGTTAAAACAACAACATGTTGATATCGGTTTTCAGTATCTGTGTGACAACAAAGAGAAAGAGACGCAATTCATCAGTGAAGCCATGAAATATGTTTTGGAATTCATTTTTCCAACTATTCCGATAGCATTTGAATGCAGCTTTTTTTTTTCTGTGTAGTGGGTTCTGTCTTGGTCCATGCTGTGTCCTTGCGCCAAGTTTTTATAAAACAGAAATAGTAGTTTTTAAATAATCCTGCTGACAGATGAGGCTGACAACATAATGCCTTCATAATTCATAAATTAATCAATTCTGGTTGGTACATATTTGTCAATAAAATAAAAAACTGACCAACTGCATCTTTGTTCTATGTTTCTATTTTGTTTTCATTAAATTAAACTTGAACATGCTGTATTAACTCTGACATGATATTGCATAATGTGTAAATATTGCATTCATTATGTTCGGCGTCTGTTTTTAAAATTATTAACTCCACTGAACTGACGGACATTCAAGCATCAAACACACTCTCTGCAGCAGTCAGCTGATTTTGGCTGTCTGTGCCATGGCACTGTGTGGACAGAGCCTGCCAAGCCAAACACAACACAGGCAACGACAAGCTAGAGCCTTCATTCATTTAGGGCCCGAATGCTCCGCCGTGGCCCCCGCCGCCTCCCTCTCTTCCTCCCTCTCCTCTTTTTCGCTGTCGCTCACGGTCCCAGTGTGCGAGGAGGGGAGTGGTGGGTACTGGGGGGGAGGGGGTCAGGCGGAGGTTACTCAAATACAGTGAGCTTAGCCTCTCCACACTGTCCATTAACTATCAAAACACGAGTGAGCGCTGGCCAGGATGAGAGCGCCCTGCTCTGGCGGCCATTGTTTTTCTGCCTGTGTTAACTTATGATTCCGAGCTTTATTTATACAGGGAAAGTTGAGCGAGCAACATGTACTTTTCCAGCAACAGCCTCATATTCATGGCAGGTCAGTATATACAGGACAGCTTCAACACAACTGGGCAGCTTTCCTGCTCAGGGCTTTTCTGTTAAAGCTGCCATAACTTCAGTATAACGGTTGTAAGAAATCAGTTTGCCTTTAAAGGGTCAGTTCAACTAAACCACAAAATATTTGCCTACAGGAAGGCAAGAACGTTTCATCAAGCAACCACTAAATAGCCGAAAGTTACAGTGATTTGCCAAGAATTAAACTATCTATGTTTTCAATGTACCATACTTTTTTTTTCTCCATTATATAACTAACATTTATAAATCCAATCATTATGTAAACTGGCAGATTAAAACGGTTGTGTTTGTGTAACATGTCTGTTTTCCCACTGTTAAATTAATATAAGCAACACTGGACTACAATTGAGTTCATTTTGAATGCAGAATCTGCTCTGTATTTTTACAGTTTACTGCCTTATCTTATATAGATTTTTTTAAGATAACAAGATGCAGACAGAGAGAAATGGGGATGATTTGCAACCAAAGCTTCCCAGTAGGATTCTTGATGGTTTGGTTGAACGGGTGCATCTTACGACCTATCCACTTGGTTAAGTTGCCTTTTAAGTAACATTTAGTTAAATTAAATAGATGGTGAGAAATTCCAATAGTAGCGTGTGATGAAGCTGAACTCGTCCTTCTCTCATTGCTTTCTACACAACCTGTAATATTGGCCTTTCCTGGTGGCCACACCAGCACCGGGCCGGGCAGCTCCACACTTCATCCTGCTTGGGTTTTCTAGACTTTATTGCTGTCTGGATTGGGATGGTACAGAGGCTCTGTGGGCTTTGTGCAGAGATAAAAAGAGTATATACTCATGAGATGTATACGCTTATCTGTCTCCTCAGCCCCTCAACCCCAACGGCCATAACACTAAACGTGGCAAATGGCAGCCATTTGTCTCCATGAGTGAACTAATGGAGAACTACAGACTGCGGGCACTGACAGGTTTATATTGGTAATATTCTGTCATTCCTTTGACTGCATTAGCGTTTTCAACACCAGACTTTTAAATCTTTTTTATGAACGGCATAAAATGTCAGATCTGGCCTAATACATCTCCATACGAGCCTCCTAAAGTTCCTTTTCTCAGTGTGCAGACAGACATGCCGTGCTCCCTGCGCTGTCCCCACTTCCGATCTTTCTAATGTTTTTCAGTCATAATAAATCTGGCCCTGACTTTCTAAAGCAAACAATGCTGTGGGGACTGAGTCCTCCAATAACACTTTGTCAGTTCCAATCAGGCCTGAAATATGACTCAACTGTCTGTGCCTCCCCCTGCTAAAAGTTCTCCCCTCCACCCCCATTTCCTCTCTCTTGCTCTTTTTCCCTCCGCTTTACTTTCCTTAAGCCCAGCAACCTCCTACATTTCTCTCCTGACCCGATCCTGAACAGTCGTTCTCCCAACACAATTATTAATGTGATGGTTTGAGAAGTATGTGGACACTGAAATAAAGTCACCCAGAAATTGTACTCATGTGATTGCTAAACATCCCATTCCCACAGCAGCTACAGCAGCCTCCAGTGTCTCTGGAAGGCATTGTACTGGATTTTTTTTTTAATATGTTGCTAACAGCCTCCAGTTAGCTTTGATTAGATTTTAGGACCTGGCAGCAGATTTCACTCCCATAGCTGCTGGATTTGAGAAATTTCAAGGCTCTTTGCAGGCCAGTCAAGTTCTTCTACACCTTGAAAAAACTACATTTTCTAGCGCACTAAAACAGGAAATGGCTTTCCCAAAATAATTGGGACAAAGTTGGAGAACATGACTATCTAAAATAGCATAGATAAGATGTGGTTTGCGCACAGCTTTCAAAAAACCTAAGTAAGAGACAGCAAAAATATCAAAATTTCATCTCATTTGTTGATTTGGAAATTGAATGAACCATGTTTGAGCTTAAAGATGAACTATTTTGATTTGATTGTGGTACTAAACTGCAGCGCTATTTTTCTTCTGGCTTATTTGACAGTTACAAATCCTGCATTAAAGTCTGGGAAACAAAGATGTATGTATTGTAAGCATTGTTTATAAAAAATAAACAATGCTTTGTGGTATGCAACAGCTATCCAATGCATATCCAAAAGTAAATGTGGAAGAAATAACAAGTGTAATGTCGGGCCTTGAAATAAGACGAGTTGGAAATATGGAAGCCATGAAAACAAGGCCCTCAAGAAAGGCAAACAAGAGTATGTGTCCCCATCTCTTGGCAATTTACACTGCAGTGTTTTGCTTGATTATACTATCCCTAGAAGTGATCTGCAGCAGAGTTTCTCTCTGGCTGGCAGAGGGGAAAAAAAAAATCTTCCTTGTTGTAAATTTCAATTGCCTTGAACCCTTCTACCTTTGTAGCTACGGCTGAACGAGTTGACCCCATATATTTATTTGTTGCGCTTTCTTTTTAGTGTGTTAGCCTTTGGCCATGTTAATCAGAGTTGCCACCCCCCCTCTGGCCCGAACCCTCCATCCCACACGGAGACGGAGGGAAGCCATCAGTAGCGATGCCCGGCCGACCACAGAGCGAGCATGTTCTCTTCACGCATGATTAACGCTGTTGAGAACGGGGGATAGACCACCTCAAAGAGAGAACTGCCCCGACTTCAAAGTCTCGCCACTGAGAAAGAGACTCTGTCCCTGTGTGTGCAACCCCCCTCCACACACACACACACACACACAC
>JAOWBC010000904.1:926083-937676 GCA_028566105.1 Hypoplectrus providencianus | reverse complement strand
TGTGTGTGTGTGTGTGTGTGTGTGTGTGTGTGTGTGTGTGTGTTTGGTTGTTGTTATGTGCGAGTGCCCGGTGTTGTAGCAAACAAGCGAGCAGGGCCCATAAATCGTAGCGCTATCAGTGGTCCGGTCTTGGCCACCCTTGTGTTCTTTTATTGAATGTTATTGTAGCTGGACGGCCCCTTGGTAGATATTTCCTGGTAAGAAATCAAGATCAAAGCCGAGGGTTTGAGGGGGGTGAGGAGAGGAGAGAAAAGAGAGGAGAGGGGGAGGATGGGAAGGGAACAATGACTGATGGACATTGGAGGAGAGGGGAAGAAGAGGGGATAAGAGTTGGAGTGGGTGGTCACTGGCACTGCTTTAAAGCTCCGGCAAAGAATGAGTGGTGATATTCAACTTAAAGTGAAACACGGGGGTGTGAGGAGAGATGTGATGTGGATTTAGGATCATCCTACGATGACGGATGGAGACAATCTCACTATCGTTCGCTGCGATTGGTCAGATCAGGGTGTTATTTCTTTTTTTTTTTTTTTTTCTTTCTGGACTGTGTAGGAGTAAAAAAACACAGCAGAGATCAACATTATCACAACTTCCAAGAGTTACATCCAACAGGGGAAAAGAGAAAAGATACTAACTTATTATGGTAATGATGTAATGTTGTTGGTTGGTCTGTGACAAAGTGAGAACTCAGTGGGCGGGTTTTCTTGTGAAATATAGTTTTAACCTTTTGTGACCTTTTGTAAAAAGTTTTGACTTCTGTGTGTTTGTTTTGCTTCAGTTGTCTTCTCATAAGAAATAGATATGATGGTTTTTATTAGTTAGGAAAACAGAACCAGATATATATCCAAGTACTCCAGTGTGTCTACAGTTATGGAAATGAGTTCAGCATGGAAGCGCCAAAAAATTAAAAACAATATCAAAGATTTCTTTCATTGGAAAAGTCTTTCATCATGCACATCGATGAGTAAGTACGATAAAGTGTTTGAAAACCTATCCAACGTCTTTGAACTTTTTCTTTAAGACATGAAACTGTATCAATCTACACATAGTAATACACGACAGTGGTAATTTTCATATAATGTCAGCTAAATGCCCCTCTTTTTATTGTATATTCTATCCAATTCTGCAGCAACTACTCCCCAAAATGCAACCTATAGCATCTTAATGATAGAATACACATAAATAAGAAGTAAAACAGAAATTTCAACTCTCCAAGCCCAAAACAATATAATCCTGGTATGAATAGGGCTGGTATCGTTCACATTAGAGCCGATACCAGTACTGGTACCTAGGATTTGGTCCTGGCACCCATCAGTAGCTTTTTTTCTGTATGTTACTCTCTATACTAACAAAATGTTGTTGCAAACAGGATAGTAAAGAGACCTTGATAAAATCATAAATGAAAGCAAACATGGTGGAAACCTTTCAGGAGATTTTCCCCCCCAATTATTCAGCTAACATGCAGTTTCCAGATGCCCTCTCAGGTACCAGAATTTGGTACCCACTGATTTAATGTAATTCTGTATGCTGTAGTACCAATATAAATCTGTTTGTTAAAGGACAGAAAATTAAATTACGGTTTATATAGACATATTCTAAAAGTTTACTCCCATTAAGATTAAAAAATATGCTGATTATCCAAATTAAAGCCAGAAAGTCTTGATATTTAATAATGTATTTTATCGTTGTTTTACTGCAAAACACATCCCATTTTCAAATATTTTCTTATTGCCTTTGTTATGCTATAAATTAGGTTGAATAAAAGTCTAGATTTCTTGTTCCATGTATCACGCTAAAAGTCTACACACAAAGGAAATCTGTGAGAACAGAGAAACTAAAAAAGTTCCCAAGTAGGGTAATAAAGTGAAATCAAACGATTCTTCATTGAGTTGTGAACCCACTGAATCCCCTCTGATCCACTGTTACAGGGATTCTGAAATTAAATCTCACTCTGTACACCCTCACTGTCTTCTCCTTGGTACCTTTCCATGTGTACAGAGTGTAATACATTTGTTGGTAAG
Source organism: Hypoplectrus providencianus (assembly GCA_028566105.1). Lineage (NCBI taxonomy): Eukaryota > Metazoa > Chordata > Actinopteri > Perciformes > Serranidae > Hypoplectrus > Hypoplectrus providencianus. Next base: position 935,658 of record JAOWBC010000904.1, on the reverse strand, counting down.
CCCGGGTGCATCTCCTCGTGGGCGTGATTTGTTGGACTTCCCCGTGGCCCCTCTCTCTTTGCCTTTAATTGCTGTGGGGATCACAGGGCGGCAGGGACAGAATGGACTCCAGAGATTGTGGTTCCACCGCTGCTTCCCAAACTGGCTTTTCTACCCATGCGCCTGCTCGCCAAGCACTCCCAAATTCCCCCATTTGCCACCCTCTCACCCTCACACCTCGCCTGGGTAATGGAATCAAAAACAAGCGCGCAGAGATAGGCTCTCATTTGCAAGAGGAGGCTGGGTTTGTCTCTGTCGCTCTTTAGTGGGGAGTTATAGAGCGTGGGGTTGTTCAGAAAAAAACAAAGTACACCAATAAGCTAGCACTTATATTCTTCTGTTCAATTCTCCCATTGAATCCTCACCTTTCCTTTTATCTCCTGTCAAATGTCTTCTCCTCTTAGCCATTTGTTTGTCATCTCTTCCACTGGCTTCCTTTCCTTGTCATTCTACCGTCTTTTCTATGCACTTCTATCGCTTCCTGTCATTTTCTGTCAACTGGCTTCATTTCCTTTTCTTACTACTTGCTTCCAGTCCTCATCCATCCAATTGCTTTCTTTCCATTTCCTTTGGCTTCCACTTCTTTCCTTTTCCATGAAGCTACTGTCCTTGTTATTGGCCTCCCCTTCCCTTGATTTCCTTTCCAGTGCCTTCCTTTCCTCCAACTTCCATTTCTTTCCCATATGCCTTCCTTTGCTTCCTTTTCCTTTCTTTTCTGACAATATTTTCCTCTCCGTTGGCTGCCATTATTTTGATTTCCTTTTTCCAAACTGCTTCCTTCCCTTTCCTTTTCTTTCTGTCCTTACCATTGGCTTCCTTGCATGTTTTTTTTTTCCATCTGCTGGCTCCCTGTCTTTTCCTAACTGCTTCCTTTCCTTCCATTGGCTTCCTTGCTTCTCTTTTCCCTCCCGTTGGCTTCCTTTACTCCTCTCCTAATCTCAGCCGAGCACTGGGAGCAGATAAGGCTTATTTAGTGTTTGGAGTTTCCCCTCCGTCCTACTGGCACAAGAACATCTCCTACCAGGCCAAGGTAGATGAGGACAGCAGATACATAGCAGGGAGCTTTTTGTGTATGGAGGATTTGATCTCATCCTGATCCAAACACAGAAACACACACTCACACTCAGAGTCACAAACACTGGGAGCAGACATACACTACTTGAGGCCCACAGGGCAGTTAAGGTGAAGTGCTGAAGAAGTTTGACTGCATATTTATTACAAATCTGAGCTTGGTGAAGATTGTTTTCTGAATTGATGATTGGTGTCACTAAAAATAATGCATGTTATTATTAATGGCATACGCAGAAGCTGAAATTATTTCAGACTCATGGACCAAGTTTAATATTTTAAATTATAAAGTTATTCTCTTTGTTATGAAAAAGTTTCTAGTATAACAATACCACCGAGACTTAACACCTTTGTCTGCCATTCTTCATGTTTTATACTATTTTAATCAAACTTATTACTCAATTCCAAGAACTGTCTTGTATGGTACAAAGATGATGGGGAAGGTGGAGAAAGTAGCAGCTTCCATCATGAAAAGGAAAGCTACAGCCTCCAACAGCACCATAAAGTTCTTGCAAGCAATACACCTGCTGTTGTTGGTTGGTTTAATGCTTAATTCTTGGACTAGACATTTGTTAATGTACAGCATTTGGATATAAAGCCTACACATTACAAGTATATAATTAAGGTAGTTATGGAGCAGCCAGGAAGCTAACTTAGAGTTAAACTTACAGTTTCTGTGCTTAACTACGACAATGAGTCTATGAATCAACTCTATTCAGATTTTTTTTTTATCCCAATGGCTGTAGGAAGAAGTATAATTGTACTGGAGTGTTCCTAAGTTGAAAAAAAAAAGACATTTAAGATAAGCAACAACAACAAAAATGATTGTTATCCAGAGATATCTATAGGCCACAATAATCAGCTCTCAAAAACCGAGAACACTTCGTTGACCCCATATAGGTTTGAGATGCACACAGGAGGAAAGCAGCAGCTGCTCTGGTTATTGTGATTAGAGCAGTGCTTTAGTGATTTGGCAAGATGCTCTGGTGATAAACAAGTGATTATGTACATGATCCACTCCAGCCACCCCCCCTCCATCATCTCCCTTTCCCCCCAAAAGCCAACATGTCGGATCTGTGTGTCTGAGTTTCTGATCTGACGGCGGGATTCAACGGAGGCTCCAGAGAGAGAGACTACCTCAGGGAGGTCTACACGGATAAGCATTTAAAAAACACTAATCTCCCAATCACTAACACTCACAGATAACCGTCTGCTTGGGCAATGATCAGCGTGGAGATTATGGATGTGATTTGGATCTGATCACTCCTGGTGATATCAGATGGGTGTTTGAAATAGATTTGGGGAGTACTGCTCCAAAAGTGAAATTATCCAGCTTGTGAAAAAAAAAAAATCTCACTGAGAAGTCTGAGAATAGTGTCCCTTCGAAACTCACTAAAATGCCCCCAGTGCAACTTTTAATCCCTGCTTGTGAACTTCACCTGCAGAGACTGCTATATTGTCGTTTTTTAAAGGAGACCAGTCCCTATAATTGTTGCCAAAAGGAGACTAGCAGTAGATTAAATGGACAGTGAATGAATAAAAAAGCATATTATTTTTGGAAAAGCATGGGTTTTGGCTTTTCCCTTTATAAAGGTTGAGAGAAAATGACACCAGTTTGATGTAATTTAGTTTGGTATATGCTATGATTTATGCCATAAAGGTTTATGTCAGGTGTAGAAATTGATTTGAGGTGTGTTTTTTCTCCACTACATGCTTGATTCTGTCATTTTTCAGCCTGTCTTTCTGCCACTAGGTCATGCCGCACCGCAGCTCTGATCCCTACAGTGGATACAGGCTCCTTGTTTTGGTTCGGCCTCAGGTAAGCATCCACCAAAGCAAAGGCTTCCAAATAGGCCTTTCTCATCTTTCTACCGGAGCGTGGCGTAACCGCAGCACAGACAAAACACCAAATCCAAAGCTGATCGACATCAAAGCCGCCACTCCTCCATCTCCCCCTCTGTTCTCCACCATCGCGCCGTTCACACATACCCGGCTTCGCCCAACTGTTCCCCCGTCCTCTCCCTGACCTTGTATCGCTCTCTCTATCCACTGATTATCAACGGCCGTGGCTGTTTTACCCCCCCTCATCTTCTTTCTCTTTGCTCATCCCTCTTTTTACTCTGTGTGTGGGCTGCAGCTCAACAGGAGGTCGTCCACAGGTAACTCAGTGGAGCAGCCTGCAATGCTAATGCGCAGAGAAGAAGAAGAAAGTAGGAGAGAGGAAATGGGATTAGGGTGGGGTGCGGGGGGTCCAACAACACCATCATCATCACCACCATCATCATCATCGGAGCCTTAATCAAGCCCAGTTACATCTCAAACCAGCCTTGAATGTTTGCCGCTCGTAATAATGTGCACCTTCTGTCTAATTTGGCCATTATTCAGGCCTGTCAGACCGCAATTATTTAGAGCTTATCTCTCTCGCACACGAAATGACGCGTTTGTCACGCTTTTGCTCCACTCACAAACACACACACAGAAATACACACACAGGGCAGGCTTTAGAAATTCCATTGATGCCTGCCTGTGATAGGACCTGGTGCCCCCATTTCACCCTCCACACCCCCCCCTCCCTCATCATTACTGCATTGATTACCTTGGTTGGCTTATCATCTACACATATTCAATCTCATCAAGAGAAGCCACACACATGCACGCTCCATATTGTTTATGCGTAGATGGAGATTGCATTGTTGTTTATCCCCCGAGTTTGTTTATTCTATTGGCTGATTTGTGTTTAGTAATGTCATCTATCCCCCTCTGGACTTGGAGCCAAGCAGTGAAAAGAAAAGAAACACAATCTCTCCATTCAGATTGGCTGAGAATAGGATGCATGATATTGGGTTTCTATGATCTTTTGTGAGCCGTAATTTGATGCCACGCAAAGTGTTTAGCGGAACAAATATAGAAACGTTGTTAAATTATATCATAAATTAGTGATCAGGAGGAAGCGGCGGAGGGAGGGAGACGGAGATATGTATGTATTTACTGCAGTGATTGGGTTACATTTGCCATAACAAGAGCAATGTTCCACGTTTTTTTTTGACATCCCAATTTAGTTAGTGTTATTTGGAGAACAAACCGGCCATGTAATACACAATAAAAGTTGGAGTAATGATGTTTTTAGGCAATAAAGCCAATGGATGTGGCTGTTATTAAAGCATCTTAACAATTGCAAAACAATTCTTATCGACTGGGAAATGCTACATTTTCCGAGGATGAGGAAATGAGGCAGTGAACAAAACTAGCCATCAGATAGCGCGCCTCCTTAATTCTCTCATCCCCTGTTAAATAATATCATTATCATTGCTTAATGACGATGGTGCAGCAGTGCTTATGGAATAAGCCGATTAGGACAGAGACAAACAGCATGGGGCCAGGAAGCACGGCGAGGCCATTTACCACTTCATACAGGACAAATGAGTGTGTCCCTACCATCTTTCCTTCTCTCATTCCCTTTTTCAATCTCCCATCCCCTCCATGCACACACTCGGCTTCCATCTATTTCATTTCTTCTTTTTTTTTTTTTTTAAACACCAAGTCATCATGAAGTATTTGATTTCCTCTCCTCCCCTCCTCTGCCTCCTTCCCTCTCTCCATTCCACCTCCTTCCCCTCCACCACCACCGCCGCCGCCCCTTTCTCCTTTGTGCAGAGGTAATCGTAGATGCAAAGGGAAGGGGGCCGCGGGGCTCTTATCAGCCCATAACATCTGTTGGCGTGTCAGGTGATGAGATGGAGCGCTCGCGGCCTGCCGGCGGCCTGGACGGCTCCTTTAATGCAGAGAGGGGAGTGTGCAAACAAACAGCGGCTGATAGGGTCTATGCTTGTCACAATCGCTCAGGACCGTGATCTATCTTCCCCCTGCCTTTTCGCTCTCTCTTTCTTTCCCCGCTCTCCCTCTCTGTCTCCATCTTACTTGAGTGCCCGTGTTCTTCTTCACTTACCCAAAGACCCTCTCACTCTTCCCTGCACCTTCTGTTTTTACTCTAAATCTGCTCCTTCCTCATTATGTTTCTATCATTTAACCTCTTGTGTTTGCTGCAGGATTATGGATGCATGCAGGGCGTTGATCAGGTTGTTATAATGGTTTTCGGGGGGGAAAGGGAAGTGGATGTCTGACAGTCAGATGTAGCAGATAAGATGGTCACTGGGACTATCAGTGTAGACTTACAGTACTGTTATCAGCAGACATGCATGCTCGAAGAAAATGTTTCGGCCTTATCAACATGCTCATTTCCACAATCATCAGCGGCATCAACAGTGCCAGCACCATCATTATCATCATCATATCCATCATCATCATCACTGTCATTATTAACAGTATTGGCATTGTGACCAAGAAAACCATCAGGATCATTATCATCATTATCAAGGTCATACATTTTCCTGTCATTTCTACTTAATCTGCTGGTTTCAAACTCCAGACGGTTACTGAAACACGAGAGGTTCAGGAACATTAAAAAGGGGCCTTTGGTTCGGTTTAGCAAATGAAGAGCCTTCTAATATAAATAAGTAAAAATAGGACATATCAGATTTTGTCAGTGTGGAGTGATAAAGTCTAAGGTTTTCCAGGATATCCCTGGTGTTTACAACCTTTATCAAGTGTTATCCCTTATCTGAGCCAAGAGCTAAATAATACTGATTTTAAAGAAGAGGCAATGTTTAAAGAGGAACACAAAAAAATCTTATTTTAAAAGTATTAGGAGAAATATAGATATACACAGATGTATCTATAGAGAAATAGATGTAAAAATGTAAATAAAAAAAATATATGGATATATAGATACACAAACATAGATATATAGCAATGGATAGATGGACATAGATTTATATAAACAGATGAGTATACATAGATATGTATATAGATAAAGATTTATAAAGACATGACTATATGAGAGATGTATACTGATATAAATACAGATGTAAAGATTTTGATATCTATATCTAAAAATGTATATACTTAGACATGAAGAGATGCAGAACTGTTCCTTTTCTCCTTATACCCATTTCAATAGGTTAAACTTAGGACGATATAAATACCAAACTGTGCAGCAGTCTTTTTAAGCGCATGCAAAATGTAAATTAATGGAAAACATTTCAACTACAAACAACTACATCAAGAGGGCACCTTGTATGTACATTGAGTATTGCATGATTGTGTTGCAAATTTAATCTATTATTGTATATTTTTAATTGACACTTTGGTTGAAGCCATTAAAAAAAAAAAAAAAAACCTAGAGTCAACACATCAGTGGATTTACTGAAGTCACAACCGGTTCCCTGCACTGAAGATCTATCTATCCATTTCATCCTCCCATCCAATTTCTAAACCTGTTATCCTGTTCAGGATCGCAAGGATCTGGAGTCAATCCCAGCATGCAATGGTTGGGAAGCATGGTTTAACTGTGACTGGTCACAAATGTATCCACTAGAACGAAAATTCACACTTAAATCGCAATTGAGAGTAACTTATTTCCTTGGTAAATATGTCAAATTAGTCCCTTTAGGTCATTTTACAGCATCCAACACTCTTCTAATTAGCTAGAGAAGCAAATGTGAATTTAAGGAGTTTTTGTGGACCACCATATATCAAAAGAGAATGGTTTTACATAAACAACACCTAATAACAAGGTTGAAAAGTGGGACTTTGTTACTGGTTTGTATATATCATGCTGACGAACTGCCAAGTTTTGTGTCATTTTCAAAGAATACACATACAAGCCTTAATAACAGCTGGTTAGCTCCAACCACAATAACTGGTCAAATAAAAGATGTTTTACATAATCAGCTTGTTAGGCTGCAAAGTATCCGTTTCTGACAGAAATGTTTGTTTAGCGACTGATAGGGAAGCCCACATTGTCGAGAAACACTGAAAACTACAATTCTTACACGGAGCCACAGTGGATTTCAAAACAAAATGATAAAAACTGGATCAAATTGGAACTCTAACCCAGAGCCGGCAGAAACCCTTTGCTCTCCATAACCCTAACCCAAATGAAATAGGATTTCCTCCCCATGTCTAAGTGCATTGCAGGGACTACATCAGCCCCTGTGCTCGACTGTACTGCTGCTTCTGAAGCTACACAACTATAATGTCATTGTCAGATGGCTTGTGGCAGCAAGATCAATAGTTAGTAATTCCTTGGCTGGGGGTCTGAGAGTCCTCGCCCTGCTCTCTCTGTCTGTCCCCCCCGAGCTAGAATGTCCTCTAATGGAGCAGGCCAGATCTAATCACGGCAGTAATTGAAGTTTACTTTGAAGCTTTCAATCTAGGAGAATATTTAAAGACAAAGCCACCATGAAACACTATCTACTGTCCCAGGCCTGATGTGATCTGGATCTAGTGGCCTCTTCAATAATAGATGAGAGTCTCAAACATACTTTTATCCCTCCATTCGTCACGTTTGTGCCTTACATTTAACTTAATTCAAGATTCAAGGGTCTGACCGCCATGAGCTTTTTGAAGGCCAACTCTAAAGTAGACATGCAGTTTGTGCAACGTATGCTTGTATAAACCAGTTGTATATTCGCAAAGTGAGACGTATGGGATGAGATGTATGGGGAAACTGTATGATGTTAATATCTAGTTGTGCATGTAGTTTATCAATAATAAGTAGAATTGTTTGGTTATTGTAGACTATTGTTTCATTTAGATGATCATTTTTTGCAAGAAATGTAGTTAAATTATTATAGTTGAATGTATTTGATTAGTTAATATTTTATTTTTAGTATTTTGTATTGGAAACATGTAAATGAACCTCCCATAAAACAAATGGCCACTGCAGAGGCCATGTTGAAAGCCCATTAAATTTGTTAGCAGGTTGGTCAGAACAAAATTATTGGAGATAGATATGAAAAGTATATAACAAAGGAAAAAAGAAGTCCTTTTGGAAACATATAAATGAAATATTCATTGTCCCAGTTGTGTTATAGCAATTCATGGATTGTAATTTTCATAAAAAAGACAAAAATAATATCATGAAAGTATTTGGATGTATAACAATAATATAAATATGTATGCCTCTCTGAAAACTATGTAAATCAACATCAAAAAGCATCATACTGCACAGGAAATGACACAAGAGCAAACTTGCGAAGCCACCAAAAGACAGTCCAATTAATAAAAATTCAATATATAAATGCACATAAGCCAAAATCCAATACATCACGACAAGCAGATCTGTGAGACAGCAGAAACAGCCAGAAGCAACAGAAACACACAAGCATCATAAGAACAGGTCAAAACAGCATCAATCTGCTACAAAACTCATTCATCTTCATAGCCTTTTTTCAAGCACATAAACAGCAAATCACAGCAAAACCAAGCATCAGCAAACATAGTAGAAAAAGCAGCTCTTACCTTGCTGAAGTGAAGCAGTGATCCCCCGGCGTCTCAGCAACATGTGGGCCTCACTCACGAAACTTGATGTGAATGTTTCAGGCCAGCAGCAGATGTGGATATGTGCTTATGGCTAGTACTGGCTATAGGTAGCAGTATAAACCACTACAATAAATCAGGGCTCTAACGTTTTTCTGAATTTGAAGTGTATGGAGAAAATGTGAATGTGATGAGGGGTTTTCCATTTAATGCACATTGCAGGAGCATACTTTTATGAATGGGCAGCATGCAAGAAACTCGCCACATTTACATCCATAAAGCACATACAGCAGCCCACAACAACACGACAACAAAGTGTTTCACAACCAATTCAGCTCATTACACCCATAGTACACAAACATGATTCATGAATCATATTCCACCACCATGTAAATTAATAGCTTGGAGGCCTCAAAAGGCACACAATAAAACCAAAAGGAAAATAAGCTCAGTCACGACAAGAAATTAATTCAGGAAATGGTGATGCAAAAACAGCGCATAGCGAGATGAAAGCAACATAAAAGCAGATATTAGCAGCCACAAAATACCAAGATAACAACAATCAGATCTCTGAGACAAAGCTGACAGCAGCTCCAGCAGCCATGCACACCAACAGCAGCTTAAGATTCAAGACATGGCTCAACATAAATGTTAGCAAAAGCAGCTCCTACCTTGCAGAAGTGAAGCAATGGTCTCAAGCGCCGAAACAGGACAGGAAACTAATGTGATGGAAAAGTAAGATCATGAAAATGTCGGTTAATGGCTAGTTATCTAGCTAAGTGTTAGATTAAAAAAAAATGCAGCACCAACAACAACTTCAGAGACAAGACATGACCCTACATAAATGTTAGAAAAAAGCCATTCCTACCTTTCAGAAGTGAAGAATTGGTTAAAACAGGACAGGAAACTGATGTGATGAACAGGCAGCACCCAAGTCCACCTTAAAAAGAAACATAGTGAGACAGGTGATGACTTGTTAACTAGCTACTTTAAATGTTATATATACATTTGGATCTTTAGCAGCAACATCAATTTCACAAACTAGACATGAATGAAACAGGAAGCACAAATTTACAAAGTTTGACAAA
>JAOWBC010000904.1:527994-538466 GCA_028566105.1 Hypoplectrus providencianus | reverse complement strand
ATTTATCAGGCAGGGCGCGCAGCGGCGGAGGCGCACACACACGATACTGTACGCACACACACACACACACACACACATACACACACACAGGGCAGGCAGGCAGGCAGGCAACATGACTTCATCCTACAATCTGGATTTTCTGCCCGATATGATGGTGGAGAGCCGCCTGCTTGTTCCCGGAGACAGACTGTGAGTTATTCCTCTTATATTCCTCTCTTCTCGCTGCTGGTTTGTGTGTGTGTGATCTTTACTGTCCTGAAAAGCAGCTGTCCGATGTGGAAACGCTGCTCCGCTGCTGGATATGTGACTGGAATCGGGGTCACAATTAACGCAAACGCCGGCGTGACTGTGTGTGTGTGAGATTGTGTTAGTTCTGGCTTGTTCTTATTAATATCCGTCGATAAATTGTTGGGGATCGCAGGAGCGCCCGGGGCTGTTATCAGCTATAGACAGGATGGTGATGAATGAACGCCATTATGGGGCATTAACACCACCGCCGTGAATAAACCTGCTCTTTATGAAGCTGTATTATCTGCTGCATGTCGTCAAATTGTTGTCAGCTCGACTCTTTTTTTCGGAGCGGCTCCGCGGAGCGAGAGGAGGGGAAGTTGCTTTGATTTGCGGCAGCCGCCCATTACCGTTTCTCCGGGTCTCGCCGGGGCTGGAAGCGGCGGGTTCGGGACCGGAGCGCTACAAAACCACGCTGAGACACATAAAGAGACACAGAGTCGATCTCTCCATTCTCCCAGAAAAATAAAAAAAAGCAGCTAAGGGTGGAAGACAGGAGTGATCTGAGTCACATGATTGAACTCCACCAGAGGCGTTTTATTGCGCCCTCGCTGCATGTTATTCTCCACACTTTGGACACTTGGCTGAAAATGCATTTGCAGAAGAAGAAGAAGAAGAAAAAAATCCAGTGTGAGCGGAAAAGCGACACAGAGGCTTTTTTGAGAACATGCAGGAATGCATGGATGACTGCTATCCCGTGTGTTTCTATTGGATTTGCAGTAATTCAGTTAAACTCTGGAATTTCTCGAGCAGGGGGACAAAGGGAGGTTTTCATCCCGACATCATGGTCATGCGTTTTTTTTCTCCACAGTGCATGTCCCACTTATGTCCCCTCAGCTCACAGCGCCTAGTTGTTGATGGATCATGCTCTTTTTTTTCTTACCCCAGCAGAGGAAACATAAACTGTGCAGTAGTTCCTCCTTTCATCTCCTTATGAAGCTTGTTTTTTTTTCATCACTGTGCAATTTACAGTGTTAGGATGCTGCACTTAACTTCTGGTGACTCATGGGTTTAGAAAGGAGAGAACAAATGCAATGAAGTGTGGACATGTTTGTGTGTGTGTGTGTGTGTGGGAGGTGTTATGAAAAATAGATTTAGTAGACTCATAATGTGAGACGTTTCAGGCTGCTGCATGAATATCACACAGAAACGATGCAGCAGCTGCAGATGAAGTTGTTTAAACATGAGATACCGTGGAGCCGACGTCACAGAACATAAACCGGCTTTTTATTGTGAATCACCATTTCAGCAAATCATCTCATGCATTTCTGTATAGTAACACGCAATAATATTCGTATTAATCCAAATATATGGCTGTCACCACGTCAGATACTCAATGCAATGTCATTCTGGTCAAAAGAATTCACAAAAACGACGTTATCGTGATAAATTATCTTGCAAATTATGAAAATATAATCGTGCTTTCAGTCAAATTCCTCTTAAGCTTCATTTATTGTGCATTTTCTTTTATTTGGCAAATAAAATACACTCCAGTGTAGAGAAGGTGTGGTGCCATTACTGTATAAAAAAGGCTGTTTTAATAAAAGCTGGATAATTAGCATGGTATCATATGTTTAATATGTGACAATATTTCATTTTTTTAAAATATCACAGCCATCGTTAATGAGCTGGTTCAGTCTGCGTTACTATGAGATTATTCCTGTTCACAGTACAGTGTGTACAAATGAGCAAAGTCCATCTGTGGCATCGTTACTGAGTATTAGCTGTTAGCTATGACGTTCTGCAGGCGTTTTCACATTATTCTAACAAGAAAAGGGATAAAATGGGAAAGAAGTGCCTCAAAAACTCAGAATTTCTTGAATATTTTTTCTGATGCTGGATCGTTTTTTTTAGTTTCTGGCCTAAAATCACATAAACGCCACAATTTTAGAAGAGAAAACAACTCAAAGACATTTAAAACTTGTTTTAAGTGGCTACATGGACACATAATGAAGTATACTATAACAGATCAACCACAGAAATACAAGTGTTTATGTTAGAAAAATGCATAAATTAAAATAAATGCTAATATTTCTGTTTCCAGTATGCTTTAAATCATGACTATTGGTGTAGTCAGACACATATTATAAGAAAAATAATCTGTTTTTTAATATTTAAGTAGGTTTTTCTTTTAAGCAGATACAGTTTGTTTAAATATACATAATTGTGCATAAAATACATGACTGTATCTAGATAAATAATGGAATAAGCAAGACGCTTCATATGTTTTCCAATGGTTCCTGTTTTTTTCATATTATTTAGATGTTTTTTTTTACTTTCTGGCCAAATTTTAAAGGCGTAAACAGCTCAAAGACGGTTATAAGCTCACAAACACAGAGTGTGTGATGTCCCGAGCCTGCATAAATCACAAAATGACTAATATTCCTGTTTCCAGCGCGCTGTAAGGCCGGGTCGCGCTCTCCACCCGGCGCAGTCTCCCTCCATTGACTCTCCATGTAGTCTATTACCCTGATGCTCCAGTGATGAGACGGCTTTCTCATTAATCAGTGTCATCGCCTCTGACGGCGTGGGCCCCGCGGACGACCGGCGGGGGTGGACGAGGAAGCCATCACACTCCCGGCCGCCCTTCCCTTCCCTCCCCTTCCCTCCCTCCTCCCCGACGTGTCTTGCATCACCAGTTGCGGGTGTATCTGCGGCGGAGTGAGGGGTTTATGAATAATGTGTGTCTCCGGCATTAGACAGGCCTATCTGTGCCCTCTTACCCGGGCGGCGAGGAGGCGGACAGGTTGAACCAGGCAGCGCTTATGGAGATGACACTTTGTGTTTACGTGAACACGCCTCTGGAGCCCCGGCAGTTTAGCCCCGCGAGAGCTGCTCCTGGTGATCCTTTTGATTTCATGTGCCGCTATTTTCCAGTAGCAATGTAAAAAAGAAAAAAAAAAGATGTGCATCCATTTGCATTCACGCTGCCTCTTTAACTTCCTTCCGCTGGAATTGGCTGCTTTCCCGTCCCGTAACGACTCCCCCGTCGACGCTGACAGCCCCTGACAACATCAGACTTGACAAATATTAGCTGAGATCATATGAGAACTAAGTGGAACTAACAGTCTAATCTCGCTCCATCCAGTCCGATCAGGGCCGCCGACATGAAAAGGAGGTAAAGTGGGAGATTCGCGGGAAAACGGAGCAGGACCTTTTGCCCTCTCTGTTCCACTCTGAAAGCCCGGACTCGGGTCGCTCTCTGGGAAATATGTGACCCTTTCACCTCATGTGTTGAGTCCACATCTGGTACAAAAGTATTAGGTTGTATCGCTCCTCCAGGCTGCAGGGTGCACAGTGTATCTGGAGGCTTTCTTGCACATGAAAAATGCTTGAATTTGCAGCCAAATTTCAAGTAAACAAGAACACAAGGTTGCTAACTTTAACAAGTACAGCGTGTGCCGAGGAAAACACGAGGCAGACTCGCGATAATGCTTGAAAACGCCACATTCCTGCCAAGTGTGTACACAGACGAGCCGTTGCTTCTCCCAGGAGGAGGACGTATATATCTGACCGCCGCTTCTCTTTACGACCGCCCCACCCACTCGTATCTTTTCTTCCCCTTCCTGGCCCACTTTGCGAGCTTGAAGGGACACAAATCATGAACCCAACAGCTGAAAGAGTCCAGTGACAGACAACATAGGCTCCTCGTGAGAAATATATACGTGTCCGTTTGTTTAGATGAGTGCGTGGGCGTGGAGTTTCAGAGGGAGGAGAGCCTGCAGATCACTGTTAGAGACTGATGCCATCTTTTTATTTCACATGCACCAAAATCCTCCCCTGCATGTTGGAATTTTTGCATGTGTTCTGGTGGATTTTCATCAAATGGTGTTTGGTGAAAACCCACCAAAACTAATGCAAAACATGTAGAATTGCATGCATTGAAAGGCCAAATGAATCTAAATGCAACTGTACATGACATTTCAATTAAAAGATCTGCAAACATTCAAACTATTCCACCAAAACAAGTTGCCAAACTGCAAAAGCATTGGCACATTTTTTTTCTAATCAGCACTATATGTTTGAAATGATTCATGATTGATCCTGAACAGTCATAATCAGCCCTCAAACTGCAAAAGCCTTCATGCCTACAGAACTATTTCCCCTAGTTTTATCTCTTCATCTCATGCAGACTTCAATCCAAGGCTTTCCTCCTTCAAAACCATGAAAGCATTTTCCTTTAATATTTCTGCTTTTAAAATTACATACATTTCTTTGCAACAAAAAAAAGCAAGAAGGGCACTTAGAGAGTGCAGACCCGTGCCAAGGCCGAACGCCAAACAGGAGGAAAAATAGGTCTAAATGTGCCGGCCTCTTCCTTAATCCATCCCTCAGCTTTCCACCAACTTACATGAAAAATAGGCGAGTAGCTTTTCCCGTTTTCTTGCTGACAAACAAGCCAGCAGAACCTCCCCGGTGGAGGTTTAAAAAAAACCTGTAAAACTGCTTGAAATGTGCTCGTTCAAGGCTCCAGTAAGCAACAACAATTCTGCAAATCCTGGTGAGTCTGATGCAGATCAATTCAGGTTAAGAGCCTCACACAGACAGTCACTTATTGACTGCAAAGTATTGATTAATTGCAGATTTAGAAAGTAATCAAACAGGAAGTGCATCTTGAACCGTTATGTGGGATGGAGATAACACTTTAGGGTCGGTGGAGATGATCTAACTGATACATCAGACTTATTCCAGGAGGAGAAAAAGGGAGAGAGGAGAGCTTTGGAGGGGAGGAGCGGGAGAGGAGAAGTACAGGAGGAAAAGGTGTGAGAGAGGGAAGAGGAGCGATGCTTTGACAGCATCCGAGTCCCCTGGACGGACAGCTGGACGGATCTGAACTGTGTCTTATCTGATGAGGAGATTAAGAGAAAATGAGAGGAAAAAAAAATCTGTAGTGGTGCTGCTGGTTTTATCTTTCTACCAAGCAACACAGAGAGAGAGAGAGGCTCTTTATTCTGTGTTGTGAGGATGACACACACACACACACACACACTCACACACACACAGATAGAGGACAGAAATGCATCAGCAGCAGCAGCAGCAGAAGTCCTCCGTCATTCCTGTTATGACTGTTTTTGTTCATAATATTGTTATTTAGGCGGGAAACACGTACAGTATGTGTGATATACGATGTGATGGAGTCGTCTTCACGCATCACCAGCTGCAACGTTGCTTTATGTCGCTTCCTCTCTCTATGTGTGTGTGTGTGTGTGTGTGTGTGTGTGTTGTCATAATGATGAATGTCTTTGCTCTGCTGGGGCTCAGGAGCAGTTGTCTGTGGCTGACACCGCCGTGTGTAGGTGGTGATGTATCACGACCGTGTGTCTGAGGTCTGTGTGTGTGTGTGTGTGTGTGTGTGTGGCAGGGTGTGGCTGTGTGTGAGCAGGTATGTTTATGGATGGATGATGGGGTCATAAAGGATCTTTATCTCTGACTGTTGGTGCATTTTGTCCGTCTTTTGATTTTCTCCTCCGCCGTTTATCTGAACTGATGCTGAGGACCAGAAGAAGTTTTTATTAGTTAAAAAAAAAAAAAAAAAAAAAACATCCAAGTACAGATAAAGAAAGTCAGATTAGAGATGCTGCATTCCAGCAAACTCAAACATTTCAATCATTAAACATTTGGATTAAATCGTGTTGTTCCCAGCAGCAGTCTGGTCTGGTCCCAAATAGCTAACAGTTAGCATGTAATCCATTTAACATGCTAACAGATACGACGATGTCATGACAGGAATTCCCCTCAGGATGCCAGGAAGTGAAGTACGGAGCGCCGGGAATGAACGTCTTTATTGTCACTGCCGCGAAATAAAAAGTGCAGAAAACTCAAGGTGCATTACAGGAATATGACTCGTACAAAACAAATAACTAAAAGTCAAAATAAGTAAAGCAGAATTAACCCTCCTATTATGTTCTTTTCTCAGGAACACCAATCTTTTTTAACTAATCAAAAAAAAATCCCAATAAACATTGTTTATATCTCATTATTAAGTCCTTTTCTAACCAGTCTAATTAATATTTAGTGCTGTGGTGTTCTGTATTTTTTTAAATTCTTGTTAAACAATTTTTAATGTACATTGGAAGGACATAATGTTTTTTTATTATTAAATTAATCATATTTACTTCATATTTTGATTTCACTTGTTAGGCCAAGCAGAAGCTATTTATTTTAAATGGGTCAGTTTGACCCACAACAGGAGGGTTAAACATTAAAAAGGCATCAAACGACCTTTTCCCCCCTAAACATGTGTCAGTGTAGCTTAAATTCACAGTAACTGCAGCTTTTTATGAACCGAGCATGCATGCATAATGACCTGTGTGCTATTTTTAGACCGCGAGCAGCAAAACGCTCATATGGAAAATTCTGACCAGCTCTGATACGTGACGTTGCAGATTGTAATTCCAAAAATTAAATTCTGCTGTTTAGGTGGTCGATCTTGTTCTCATTCTTGGTTAAAAATGCATCAAATCGTCTTAAAATGAAGCTCATAATCCAGACAGAAAAGCCCAGGAACAGGTTATTTTATACGAGATGCTACATGATCATAATGTTGCGATAAAAGGCAGCAGTGGTTTTTGTTTTTAACGCTGAAAAAGGAATCCTGCTCCTCCTTCTTTTCCCTAAAAAATGCATCTTGCTTAATCTCCACTCTCTGATGATGTGCTCCTGATTGTCTCATTACTCTTTTCACTCTGTCAGCCATGTTGCATTCAAGGCCTGCAGAACCAGGGCTCCTTTTTTTTTTTGTTTCCTCCCCATCCTCGCACCCTTTTTTACTGATTAATTGATTTGACTCCTTGTGAATGGTTAGGTGAGCTCCTCTATTTATCCGCCCTGATTATTGTTTTTACACATTTAGCCTGCAGCTCATTGCTTATTCAAGTCAAGCACACGTTCATAGAAACACACACACACGTAGAAATTGAGCCGAGCAAAAAAAAAAAAAAAAAATGGGAGTATTCTGTGTGTGATTGTACGTGTGAGTAAAACAGAGTTGTGTGTGTGTGTGTCTTCTGTTTTCTGAGAGGAGTATTTCATCACTTGGCCTTGAAACGAATGCTTTCAGTGCTGCATACACACATTGCCACCCACACAAATACGCAGAATACACACCACGTGACACACACACACACACACAGGGGCAAACACAAACAGAGTCCCCACGTTGTTCACATCATGTCCCCGGGCTGTGGTGACGGGCGGAGAAATAACTGAAGAGACGAAGAGAGCACGGCGATGATCTCCCTCTCTTCCTCCCTCGTGTTTCTCCACCTCCTCCTCTTCTTCTCCTCTTTTTTTTTTTTTTTTTTTCTCCTTCCTCTCATTCTCAACAGTCAGCCATTGCGTTCGCTCTGTGCAGCGGCATTACTCTGCCTTGCCAGAGGGAGAGCTTACCTCATGCATGTCTCAGTAGATTTTTTTCCTCCCCTTCTTCCCCCCCATCCCTCGATTTATCCCTCTTTGGCCTGTATCTTCCTCTCTTTCTCTCCGCACTCCCACTCTCTCCCTCTTTCTCCATTCAAGCGTGCTAAATGCTTTACCTCTGTCAACTCTTGAGTCTGAGAGGAGCTCATTATTGTGGAGAAGGAGAGGAATTTGGGATTAGGAGCAACATTCGTGGACTGAGGCTCTTGTTCGGCTAAAAGAGCCATCAGAATTACAGAGCGGGGACAGACTCACCTGCGTTAGTCGGCGGTATTATTCGCTAATCGTCGGGGTTCAGGGCTGATTTTTAAATGATTATTTCTTGGAAATCTGTGACTCTTTTCCTAGCAATGCTGGATTCCTCACCATGAGTAAGCTTCTTCTTTTAAACACAGCAAAAGACAAAACATTGTTAAAGTATTAACATTGATTTTTATTCTATTTCAGTGCTGCTGTTACTGGATTTATATGAGATTATGTCCTGATGTAAGCAGAGCAGTTAGTCCTTGTTAAAGTAAAGTATTTTTGGAGTGCATTGTTGCTTTAGTGAGCCTAAAAATATGCTGTTACAAGTTCAGATAAGTCCAAGTAATTATGTTTCACCCAGCATCTTCTAAGAGTTGATTTATTATTACATAAACAGAGAAGAAAAAGACTTTTGTGATCCACTTTGTCAGGCTTTAAATTGTGCGTTTGTGTCCCAACCACCAGTTCATTGGACCAATCAGGACGCAAACAGGTCACTGTTTCTCCAAAATAACAATGGAGGCTCCTTAAGCATGGATGCTGCAACCGTGGCTTTCTAACTGCAGATGTTTTTGCTGTTCTTTCAACATGATCTCCAGCCTTAACGACAGAATGTAGATATTGTTAATAGCATCAATAACTGCACATGTGAACTTGGTCGAAATGGCCCATATGAACCTGAACCCCATTCTCCTGGGTGAAAGTCCACCATTTAAACTTTGCAAGATGGCAGCAGAGGACTAAAATGCAAATATGAGTCGTATTTTGCTGCTGTTTGTGATGGGAGACCAATCAGATGTTTTTCTTCTCTCCCTCCTGACGGCCTGGTAGATCCGATCGGCTGAAGTTTATCCTCTGATAGGAAGCAATAGATTGTTTATCCAAACACCTGCCAAGTATTTCTTTAAAAATTCCTGCTATTATCAAACAGTTTCCAGTGAAAGCTTTTCAGATGGTTTTGTATGAAAAAACTAAACTTGGAACGGTGAAAACCTGTAATTTTTGTCTCTTTTAAACTCCACTTTGTTGATGTTTTAGCCTGAACCATAACTGTAAGAAAAAGAAACAGAATAGGAAAAGTTCATCAAGTTCGACTTCTGTATTTTTGCCATTTCAGGGTCAAACTTCAGTGTTTTCCTGCTGCAGTGTCATGGTGATATAAACCAGGCACTCACATGCGTAAAATCCATGCAAACATGTCGTTGACTGTGTCAGGACGTCCAGAAAAAACACCTGCATGCAGCCCAACACAGCTACCGGCCTGGTTAGCTTGCATGGCAGCAACTGTTGGTCGCCGCGGTGACATTCGACAGCAAAGCAACTTACAGGCTCCAATCACATGACAGTCAAAGGTCACAGAAAGGTCAGCGCCAACTGCTATCAGCGTGCAGAGCAGCTCCTGCTGCACAAACCACAACCTGGTCCTCATTCCAGACACCTCAGCAGCTTATTTAGCTTTTTAAAGAGATAATCCTCCGTGTCCTTATTATGTTGTTTCTGGGGCTAATTGGATATTTTCTGTGGCGTCTTTCACTTGTCAGACAACCAGCATGACCAGTGCTGTGAAGTCTCTTTTTCTTAGATCTCAGATTGATTAAGATAAACTCGATGGCTCTTATTTCTATGTCCACTCATGCTCATGCTCCAGATCTGCCTCTCTCTGTTCAGAACAAATTATAATTATGAATCATATCACTTTGTGTGAACAACAGGATGTTTTTCCAATGCCAAAAAAACTTTAAAATCATTTTCAGGAATAGCTGGATGGCTGGTAGATTCTTTGTTTTGTTTGGCATCAATCAAACGGAGGCAAATTTTCATTTAAAAAAAACTCGTATTTCTTGAAGACGTCTTCAAATGCTGGCAGCAGGAGTGAGAGGTAACTTCAATCAGCTGGTGAAGTGTTTGAAATGGAAACCTTCAGGGGCAGGATGGCACCTGGTTAGCTCTATGATAGCATACAAGAGGGGGGAAAGGGTTTTGATGGGGTCAAACTGCCCATTAAAGCGCCTTTTTTTCCCCTGTCTAACCTTTAAAACCGGGATATGAACTTGTAGCGTAAGCGGGTGGACTTTATGTACCGCTGATGGGAACCACCAATAAACCAAACCAGTAAGCGGCAGTGAAACCTGTCTTGGATTTCGTGTTATTTTTCAGGGTCAAAATGTCTAAATTCTGTTTCAATAGCTTTTCAAATGAAGATCTTGGCACAAATATCAATTACTTCTCTTCGGTGGTGAGATATTCAAGTAAAATGACGACACTCCATTAGCCTCCAAAAACCTTCTGGCCTGATCTTATAATGGACTCTAACTAGGAATCAAACCTCCAGCCATGCATGGGGAATTAATCTCAGCCCTCCACCCAAACCTCATTGTGCCACCCGGCCTCGGTGACAGAGCACAGACTGCACTTCCTACCCATAAATCTCTCTGTCTGGCCTCTTCTTCTCTTCATTCCCATCTGTTTTATATGGGCGCTGCAAAACATACACGTGAGCGCAGATCCACACACACACA
>JAOWBC010000904.1:307794-322986 GCA_028566105.1 Hypoplectrus providencianus | reverse complement strand
TCATACTGGTTCATCTGAGCCTGGGTGTCATGGGGCTGCCTGAGGGGCTTTCACGGTTTATTCATGCTTGAATTTAAGTGATTGAGTATCAGGAGCAGGGTGCTGGATATACCACATCACAAGACAGATTTCCATTAGATTGTTTTCTCACTGGGTTTAGGATAAGTTAAGAAAAGTCCTGTTGCATAAAAAAAATATGAAGCCGATAATTTAGAGTTAACTTATATCAGGACATAGCCAACATTGTACCAAGAAATTCAAACAGGATTATTTCCTTCATAAACCCCAAATAAACCCTCAGGGAGAAAAAAAATATTGGAAATCTGTCGAGGGAAAAACTGCCTCAAACATATTGATTCTCTTTCAGGTTGTACAAAAATAAACACTCTGACTTAATCTACTAAATCAGTTATTGGTTTTCTACCTTGTATCCATATCGTGCTCTCAAAATGCTGGAGGATGCAAAATGTTATACACTTTGTAAAACAGCCTTTATTACTGCAGTGTTCTGAGCAAACATAGTTAAATTTATAGCACTAAAAATCTTCTTCCTACGCTTGACATTATAGGAGATGTTTTGTGAACATTTCCAGTAACTGCAGGTGTAGAAGACAGTGTGCAGGAGTCGTTAGTTTTACTGTAACTGCACCTGCTGACCCACAAAGTCATGCTTTTAATACACTAAATATAAAAATGTTACTCTGACATGCATTTTGAGAGCATTTTTGGTTGCTTACCTTGATTTTGTTTAAACCAAATGGAATACTTTTGCAAAAGGGAATACCAGGATGGATTTGTTCTATTTAAAGGATGGAAAATATACCAAATATTTATTTGGAGACATCTGTCACTGATGTACACCAATAAAAGATAGCTTAATTATGGCAGAAAAACACAGTTGTCTTGACAGGTTGTTAGTTTCTGTTTACTAGTGTTGGAAAGTAAATTCACTTCAGTCGTAGCTCAACATTTTACTTGTTCTTTTCCATTTTCTTGCATTTTTTTTTTAATCCACTTTGCATAAGAGCTTTATTTAGTTATACTTTATTTATTTAGATTCAGATCATTGATTAAAAAGCAAGTTTTGTTTTGATGCCAAATAATACTTCTGCTTAATTGAGTTCAAATTTAAATGCAAGACTTTTAGTTGCAAGTTGTAGAGTATTTCTACACTGAAAAAGATCATGGTACTTCTACCACCACTGCTATACACTACACAATCCACCTACTCCATTTCTTTTTTTATAATAATGACAAAACACTTTGCTTTTAATGCACCTGTTTTTCTTGAACACACCAGATAATGTTCCTTTTCATAAAAACACTGAGGATGTGTTCAGCCGTGACAGCTGTCTCCAAATGATTCATGTTTCTTTGGCTTCCTGCTGGAGGGTTTTCTGGTTTCAGCTCTTCTTACTAACGTATTAACAGCCTCTTCTTCTATTTTTTCTACTTTCCTTCCCTCTCATGGTAACATATGACTTGTGAAGATTGTATAACAGTATTACAGTGAGATCCAAACATCTGTGCACACACTTGAATCCATTTTTACAACTAGCTTTCAACCGAATCATCACCCATAAACACTCTGTAAAACTCTGTTATCATAGGTTTATTTTTTAACAAGTCTTTAACTTATCAGTCCAAAATACTTCTCTATAAATACTCATAATTACTACATATTATATAATATGAATCCTGCATGTCTTATTCTGTGAGGCCTGATATAAACCCTTTAGAGAAAAAGTGTGGACGCCCTCTGGTGTCTGATCCTCTGAACAGCAGACTATGTTTAAATCTGACCCCAATGTTACATCTGCATTATCATACAAAGGCTGATCTTTTCTGTCATTATTTCAATACCGATACAATTCATGAACTTATTTAGGAATTAAAATGAAATCAGTCGTATTATGTTTTAGTACAGTAATTTTTGAATTAGTTTTTTTTTCTTAAGAAAACAGAGCATTCCCTGACATATTACATACACCCTGATTTGTAGTTACTGTAGTTTTCTAATAAAAAAAATAATAACTTCTTTGTGTTAAATGAATTGGTTGAAAACATAATTCACTGTGACTGTAAAATAATTTCAAGATAAATCTATCTTATTGTATTTTAGTGTATAAATTAACTTGCACTCTGCCTGTTTTAATGTGTTTTTGTCTGTCTGACCTTTCACCCCCCCTCCAGACAAGTGTCCCGCCACCCGCGTCCTGCCCTCCCAGCTCAACCCCTCCAGCACGGTCATCAACCACCTCCTGCTGGGTCGGAAACCACGCGGAGATTCCCGGAGCTCCAGGCCCACATCCACAAGCACATCCACACTCCCGGGCTCCAGACCTGCTTCTCTGTCCCAGAGTCAGGGCTCCCCAGCCAGGCAGCGCTGTGGCTCCAACAGCACTGGGTCTCCAGGGAGCTGTGGAGGAGGTGCTGGGTCTCCCTGGCGGGCTCATGTCCGGGTACATCGGAGGAACATAGCCAGGGCTCGAGCACAGCTGGGGTTTGGAGATTCAGAGGAAATGGAAGATGATGATGAGGAAGAAAACGGAGGGTCGGGAAGATTTGAAGAGAAGAAGACTGAGGAGAAAGAGAGGCATCATGAGGAGCAGAAAGAGGGGAGAGATTTGTCTGGGTCAGTGTGTGAAGATGCTCCAGATGAGACAAAAGAAGCAGAGGTCACAGAGGTCTCAGAGGTGGTGGTGCAGCTGGACTCCCTAGATCTAGAAGATGAATCAAATGTGACCTCCCCCAACAAAGCAGCTCCACCACCCCCACTACCAGAGCCTAAACCTGCACCTCCAGTCCCTCTCCTCCCTCCTCCACCGTCCTCACACAGACACAAAGAATCTGACTCCTCAGGTTCAGAAAGAAGCACCGCCTTGGACAGACACTTTCCCTCCATCTCTCTACCTCCGCCTGACCACTCCCTCACCTCCTCGCCGTCCACGCTGAGTCCCTCCCCTTCTCCGGTCCCTACATCGGCCTCTCTCGGCCCGTCCTGCTCGTCCTCTCCCACACCGCCCTCCACCCCAACGCCAAGCTCCACATCCCGCCTCCCGTCATCCCCGTCAGCTAACGGCTTCTCCTCTCTCACACTTCCCGCCTCCTCCACCTTTTACAAAACCTCCTCCCCCTCCACTCCGTCGCTTTCCTCCATCTCCTCATCGTCCAGATCCCATTTATCCTCGTCCCCGTCAACCCCAGCGTTGTCGTCCACTCCTAAGCAGCAGGTTTATTCCCCGTTCCCGAGCGTGAAGCAGCCCAGGAAGTCGGCAGCAGCCAGAAATCTTGGCCTGTACGGCCCAACATCCAGAACACCCACAGTACACTTCCCTCAGCTCAGCCGCAACCTCAACCGCAGTAGTGCTGCCAGCGCCACCGGGATCCGATGAAGACTGCTGCACTCTGCTAGATACACACATGAAAAACCATTCTTTATCTACACCGTGTTGCCTCCTTCATATCAACACCCTAAACATTTAAGACTAGTATGTGTGAAGGAAATTTCTTCAGTGTATTGTTTCAGCCGCATTGGTACTGCACAGCTAAAGAACTATTACAGTGTCAAGCCCTTTACAGTGGCCTATGCAGGTTTTTCGTGACCATAATGGATAAAAAAGAGAAGAGACATCACATGTGAACTACAGTATGTTTGCAGACTCTCTCGTCAGTTACACTGCATTCGTGTCAGACGTCTGTGTCTCTTCAATAGAGGAACTGATACATGAGGATACAAAACTGGACAAATGCTTCCTTCTGGACTCAGACATGATAAATTATCTGTTTCTCCTATGGGATCACACAATAGCCATCCGGTTGTCTCTATGCCAAGTAGTAAAAAAAACAAAACAACAAGAAACAAGAGATGCATAAGAATTGCTGTAAATGAAAAATAATAAAAGCAGTGTGTGTGTGTATATGTGTGTGACCTAGTCCAAAACCCTTCAATAGATGTCCTGTAGCACTTAAATGTTTCTTTCTTTACTCCATGTCTGTAACTGTTGAACACTGAGCATGTACTACATCTGTTCATAATGAAGAAAGCGTGAATGGGAGTGCTACTCTGGCTTTGTTTGGACTATTGGGGTTTGAATACTGTGTAATTGAAATGTGCTTTATCCAAATATAAAGGCAGCAAAATTTCTTTATCAAATCACATTGGCATCTGTATTCACAAAAAATAAACCTGCACAGGCCTCAGTGTTGATTTGAAGTATTGTCCAACCACACAAATGACCACAAAGCTGCTGTTCAAGTCAAGTCAAGAAAAAAACAACCTCTCACACCATCCTGCAGAGTTTTGCATTGGTTTAATTTAACTATGTTGCCAGGGTCCTACCATATGTTCACAGGGTGCTTTATTCCCCTCTCTATTCCCTTAATATAACACGTAAGACATACTGTACATCTTCATCCCTAGATATTTAAAAGGTTTTCACATGTAGAATAAATAATTGCTTATTCATTAAATTGCATTTTTCTTTTAAGCTTCAAGTAAATCTGTTTTTGTCTCCAATTTGTTTGTGATGGAGGTTCTAGATCTTTTTGACCTTTGCCTATATTTTACATTCCTATTCAGTTTTTTTTGGGCAGTGATGTCTTGATATTTGTGTAGTAGGCCAGAAAACATGGGATTCAACAAGAAGAGTCATTAGGATGCACTATCTGAGTTAATCTGTCAATGGCTTGGAACTGCCTTTGCAAAGGTGGGGCATATTTTTCTCACAAGACAATGAGAGGAGTTGCTTAAATGGAGCTCTTGAGATAAAGGTTGAATATAGGAATATTCGTAGAGCATTAAAAATAAATTGTAACTTCAACAGACAGTATAGGCTTTTGGCTAAATGTATTGCTGTCTGTGTCAGTCTTTCTGAATTTACACCAAAATTGTCGCATAAGAAAAACAAGAGCAGGTTTCTTAGATAATTGTCTCATTATTTCAGAAAAAACAGGGTTTGTTTATTTCAATTTAAATGTTTCATTAAAAATGCTCCTGTCCTACATATCTACTATCTTATAAAGGCAAATAAAGGGAATTCTGAGATTAATGTATCATGCTCTTGATTAACATATTACCAAACATAAAAATAGTTATTTTTATATTTAATTAATCAATTAGGTTTACAAGTCAGTTTATTGTGTTGTAAGTATTTGAAAATATTGTGCATTATATAATTCATTGTTATAGTTTTCCTGCATCCTCGTAAAGGGGAAGAAGAACGGATGTCACTTCCGGTCGCCATCTTTGTTTATATTAATAAAAAGCATATTTTGTAAAACAAGCTAAAAGTGTTCAAGTATGCGTCGAGCGGAATTACTTTTCTACAAGTTGACCGGAGGACTGTTACAAAAATGTGAAGATGTCCCCCAAACAGCGGTAAGCTTATTTTCTTTTTCCTGCCGGTTTTCCAACTTGGACTAAAAAGTTTAATTGAACGTTAAACGGCTGAAAAGCAATTAAGCCGTTAACGTTAGCTAACGGTTAGCATCGCTATATTTGTACAGAAACTGTGTAGAAAGTTTCAAAAGCGGCACAAACTGGGACTTAGCTATATTGTGATTTACAAATATGTTACAATTATTATTATTAAGTGTGAAAAGGGACTTCTGTCATGATGTTAGCAAGTAAAATTAGTCTGAGAAGCTAAAACACATATCCATAGCAGTTAGCGCCGACTGGCGTTAATGCAGCAGGAGCTATAGAGCTGTACATTGACATATAGTCAAATTTAAACCACTGCAGTCTACCCAATGTTTATCCAAATAAGTTTTGCCAAAATACATATATTTACAGCGACATAATCACTAACTACTCAGCACAGTAGGAAAAAAAACTGATCTTTATTATGTATCTTAAGGCCTAATGCTAGTCTTGTAGGAGACTTTTTTTTCTTTCTTTTCTTGTAGGAGTTTTTGTCTTTGTAATCTACCCGTATACTATGATTTATATATACCATTTAATATCTCTGCAGCATAGCTCCCAAAATATATTACAGTTTTGAAAGGATATTTTGCTACTCTAAAGAGCAATTACAGTGGTTCAACGCTAGCTTTATGTTGGTGGCAAAAAGCATAGTTTCCACGATTATTGATTCTTCGTGAAAGAGGGAACATATAGTTTTTTTTTTTTTTTAAACAATTCTTTATCATCTAAGTAATTAATATCAGTTAACATCTGAACAATTTAGTATGCAAGGATTTTTGCTATGTGCAGTGTCAGGATTGGAAATGATGTAAATGATGAAAATGTTTGAATTTTTATTTATTTATTTATTTTTCATTGTCTGTCTCCTACTTACAGTAATCACTTTAAAAACTGTAAAGTGTTCAGAAATTTTTTTCTCACCAGACATTTTGAGATGTTTTCTTTCTGTTTTAGGAAATTTCCTTTGCCTTGGAAATTATATTTTCAAGTGTGATGTGAAGTGGAAAAACTGAGCTGGCTCTCCTTCCCCTCTCCCCCTCCTCTTTAACTGTTGTGACACGACATTTGAACCTTAAGTTTTGTTTTAGTGAGAAACACAAAATCAAAAGCAGTCTACAAAAACACACATTTTATTGTACAGGATTCACAATGAAGAAAACAACAAAAGCTACATATCCACCTGCTCTAAAGTACCTGATCAAAATTACAGCATCAATAAAACTCCTGAGGTAAGATAAGTAAAACACTTAAAACCCACTATGCATTAACAGTGCTATATCCAACTGACAGTATATTATATCAACATTATTAGATTACATTTATATACACAACAGAAAATATTATTTTTAACATTTATACCCAACTTGGAGGTAAAGACTTATTAAGCTAATGAATTAGGACAGGAAATAGAACAATAAACAAGACAATGCCCTAATTTGGTGAAAACAAATTCCTCAGTTTGCTTTACATGAAGAAGTAAACTTCATAAGTAATACTAGGCACCATAACATAATAAATTTCTCTTCTAGAAGTAATAATAAGCATAAAGGCAAGTGAACAGGTTGAAGACGTTAAGAGGGAAATTTTATAGTTAATTTAATGTCTCTTTGTATTTGACAAATCATATGTGAGGCATCATAATGAACTAAATTCTTAATTTGTATATCTTGGTCTACTTTTTTTTTGTCTCAGCTCAGAATTAAACATTTTTTAAATATTTTTTTTTATATTCTGTTTTATATTTATAATGTAGCGAGACAGAGAAACATGCAACAAAGATCCCATCACAGTTGTATGTATCCTTACACCCAGGACACCCCCTTAGTAGTATCATCATGTTCACGGATACGGTAGAGATATTTTCTGACATTCTCAGCATAAAATCTCTTCAGCTTGTTTCAGTTACAGTCAGTGCTGGTTGAATCTGAGTGGTTTGGTTGTAAGGTCGTAGTTCTTTGTTGTTTCGGTGGTCAGCGTGCTGCGATGCGGGTCATCCCCGGGTTAACAAAGGAGAAGTTTCTAAACATCGTCTGGTCAACACTGTTGATGAGCGTCCGGTCTGCACATGACAGCCGCGGCTTCTCATTGATGAACTCTTTGTCGAAGTTGCTGCAGTCACTTGGTGATGTCTGCGAGGGTGGAGAAAAATATGTCAATATATGTTGATTAACTCTCACATTCTGCTGAGAAAATTATTTTCCTCCAACGTAGAAAGAAAGTAAGAAAAGAAAGAAAAATGTTTTGGGTCCAAAAATAAAGCCTCCTGTTCTTGCTGCCATGTGAAAAAAAGAAAAATCAAATCTTTTCAGTTTAAATGAAAAAAATGAGAATCTGCTGGTTATCAGCTGTGGATGTACTTACTAAAGTTGGCTTGAAGGGCGGCGCCACCTTGCGTTGTTCCAGGGAAATCCAGTCGGTTCCGTTGAAAAAATTATGCTCTCTGATGTTTCCCTTCACTCCCAGGCGCTCCTCAGGCTCCCTCACAAACAGCTGAAGCACAAACACAACAGGTTACACATTCTGCTGGGTGGCTGTCAGATTATTTTAGTTCAGTCCAGTGAACATGTTGAAACCTTTTGACTTTATGCAAAACAGCTTTTGATTTTATGACACGTTTTGGTGAGTTAAAAAGTAGCCTTTATATCAGCAACCTGTGTTAATGTGGTCATGACATTAAATCCAACTTCTGTTGCATAAATAAGAATAAATAACATAGAGGCATGATTTATGTAATATTAACCTTGTTTATAAATGGATTAATGGAGCCACTATGTGGGCGGAGGGAAGATGTAACTAGAGCATGCCTGCTTTGTTTACTAAAAACAGTTATGGGAAATGGAGATGAGACATTGCACATTTAGTTTTAAATACAACTAAAGGTCAATTTGTTCCCCTCATTAGTTTCTTGACGTTTGTGGAATCAGTGTTGTAGATGATCTTTTTTTTTTCGCTGCTGTGTGGTCAACTCTCAATCGAGTGTTTTTCTGTTGATGAAGTTAAGGTATTGTGTAGGTGGTACTTTATTCCTAACATGTTTGTGTTAAAGAGTTCATGTTAATCCTTTGCTGTTTTCCATCCGTAACTCCAATAACAGCATATAAAGTTTAATGTTATTTAGTTATTTCGATCATGTTTAGCCTAAAATAGCAGAATAATAAAGAAAAAATATTGTTGTTATACGTTACTAAGCAGTTCGTATTTATATAATATACATTTCTTTTTATTTCACAAATTAATTTTTAACAGTGTATCTTTCACAGTGTTTCTGCTTCCATACATTGATTTAATTATACATTTAGTTCCTTTAGTTTCTGACCTTAATCAGGATGTCTTTGGCGTCTTTAGTGAGCCAGCGGGGATAAACGGGGTTGTCTGTTCTTATGGACTGAAACAGCTCCTCTTCATCGCGTCCGTGGAACGGAGACTGACCGATCAGCATCTCGTAGAGCAGCACGCCAAACGACCACCAGTCCACTGAGCTGTTGTACTTCTGACCCAGCAGGATCTGAAACAATTATTCACACAAGCTGTTGAAGAATAATATGAAGCCTTTCTAAGCTACCCTTTTTCTTTGTTTAATATAAGCAGAATTTGATTCTTAATCTCAAAAGAAAATCAGACAAGAGCGTGTGTTGTTTCACCTCAGGAGCGATGTAGTCTGGTGTCCCACAGAAGGTGGAGGTCCGAGACTCTTCCTGCATGTTCTCCTTGCACATGCCAAAGTCTGCAATCTTTATGTGACCCTCAGAGTCCAGCAGCACGTTATCCAGCTTCAGATCCCTGCAGAGGGACAGGAGAAACAGTTCAGTCCCCTGTGTCTCGTTCAGGATCAGTTTAGGTTCTGTTACTACTGAGACTCTACCTGTAAATGATTCCTTTAGAGTGAAGATACTGGAGCCCACAGATGATCTCAGCTGAATAAAAGCTGCAGGGAAAACAAACATGAGACTCTTGTTAGTTTCATCTTAACCAACATGTTTTCTGTGGTGGGTCGAAGTTGGAAAATTAATAATGAAATTGCTCTAAATTAATTACCTGCAACTTAATGCAACTATAATACTCAAATTAGATGTTGCATTAACAACGTGATGAACTAAATGTATTTTTTAAGTTTATTAATTTCCTTTGTGTGAATTTTCCTATTTATTCATTCCCAATAAAATTGTTATTTATTTATAATCTATTTGTATAATTAATTTATATGTCTTTATAAATCTATACAATCTATTTTGCATTTATTTTTTATATATTTGTTTCTTTTGTCTGTATAGTGTATTTATTATTCTTTTACTAGCAAGCAAATTTAAAGAGCAATTTATGTCACACTTAATCAGATACTTATTGCTAACATTAATTTCTTATTTTTAAAATCTAAAATGTTTTCCAGAGTTTGGTTTGATCCCCCTCCACCGTATGCTGCATGTTGGAAGTTGTGTATTGTTTGGATGTGAGACTTACGTGGCTCTGTGCAAATCAAACTTGTGGCAGTTCTGGATGTGGAACATGAGATCCCCTCCGTTCAGGTACTCCATCACGAAGAACAGGTTCTCCTGGACACAACAGGCACAGAGAGGTCAGGGCTGTGGTTGCATCTGAGTAGGCTGTTGCCAGCTGAGTCTGCATGGTTGTTACCTTTGTCTGGAAGGTGCAGTAAAGGTGCGTGAGGAAAGGATTTTCCCAGGCTAGCGAGAGGACTCTCCTCTCCACCATAGTGCACTCAACATCGTCGTCCATCAGCACAACGTCCTTCTTTAGCGCCTTCACTGCGTAAAACTCCCCTCTCTTTTTCAGCTCAGCTAAAAACACCTGGAGAAACAGCAATAACATACAAAATCCTCATATTTCTTTGCAACCCACCCACTTTTTATACCCCCTCTGCTTGCTGATTCCCCAGCATGATAAGTGCGACCACAAAGCTTCTTCTCAGCAAGAAATCAGTGGTTTTCTTTGGAAACTGGCTGCAGAAAACGTGTTGACCACAAGAGTCATATGCTGCATTTCCATTGCACCCTAAAGATCAGATCTACTCATCTCAACTTTTCTGTTTTGCAAAATATCAAAACTACCTGGTGCTTAATGGGATGACACTTACAAGATGCTGGAGTTGAAACACTGCAGATCACTGATGGAGAAAGAGTAAATAACCATGTTTTTCAAAAAGCAACTGCAATTACTATATTTACCTAAACCAGATTAAACCTGCAGAATTTCAATGGGTAGGACTAGTCACACCCTACAGATGATTTTCATGACAGTTTGACACAATGTGCACATATTTTTTGTCATATTTTAACACCATATTCAGTGAGAGATTTATCTTAAATATCATGCTGTTGCAACCCTAACATACTGTTGATTATTCTTTGTAAAATTACAATTAACAATGCATCAAAATCTAATGTTAGTATCACCAGTGCCTGCCTTACTGTTTGTATAATTATATATTTCAGCCAAATGTGTTACAGCAGGAAGAAGAAGCCTAGCTGACATGAATCTGATGATGATGCTGTAAACTTTCATCCTTCTCTGTCCCTTTTCTTCTTTGGATTAGATCGTCTCCAGTACCTTGCCGAAGCTGCCTTTCCCGAGCATCTTGTGCAGAACGAAGTCATCGAGGGTGAACTTGGGCTGGAGATCCTTCCTGGGAACAGCGTACAGCGGCTCATCATCTGTCGGTGCCTCGCTGATGGACCGTTCAGCTGGCCCGTCCCATGAAATGCCCTGCACCTCTGCAAGAATGGTAAACAAATGCATGACATTAAAGATTCCCCGGACGGAGTGACATGATTGATGAGAGTGCAGGTTTTAGAGGGTGTGTACCTTTGTTTGCAGGTGTAGCTGTTGTGGTTACCAACCCAGATGGAGCTCGGACCATTCCTGGCTGGCCAACACCTACTGGACCTTCACGACCAATGATTTCGTTATCGGTTTCTCTGGTGCTTCTGGCCTAAAGGAGAAAGGTAGGACCAGTGTATTGTATTTGCCATTTAAAAGTTTAAAAAAATCTGTGGAAAAGCCTCTTAAAATCACATTTAAACCATCTTGATGCACCTAAATTGCATTGACAGTTTAACACCTTAAACTTAAGTAATCAATAATCTTATCAGAGATGAGAGCATCATCTCAATATCAGCGTGTCAAAATGTAAACATTTAAAGGTTTTGAAGGGACAGATCTGTTGGTCTGACCTGCTGTTTGCTCTCGATGATGGCCAGAGCTTCAGCCATCAGTTTCTGGTTGACCCCACACAGGTTGGCTACTTTCTTCTGGCATTTATGATGAACGTTCATGCCACATTCTGCACAGAAAACAGCACATTACCAAAATGTAATAATTACATGAAACACTGCATTTTCCAGCTCTGAAATATACAAAACAACGAATGCCCATTCCTGATGGGAAATGCTGAAAATCTGATACTTCATTTATATTTGTGTATTTGTGACATGAGCATGTAGAAATCTTACGACGATATTTTGCAGTTATCTTAATTTTACCTTATTATATCCTAAAAAAAATCACAGTCTAACAATAGACAGTTTTCATTTTATTGTCTAGTCGTACTTTATTTCTGTTTATTTTATTATTTTTAATAATATTTTTATCAAATAAATAGTATTTGAATTAATTTGGAAATAATTTTCAAATCAATTTTTAATTTAAAAAAATATATATTTGTGTATGTTTGTTCTATTTTTCCCTTGCACTTTTTAGCCCAGTTTCTTAAAGAACCCAGAAATCGTAAACCTCTCACCCTCACATTTGAGCCCCTGCTTGGCGAGCCCCCACAGCAGAGTACCACAGTGTTCGCAGAAGGTGGGACTTTTGTAGTTGTAGACTTTAAACCTGTGGGGCATGTCGATCTTGAAGCGCTCCTTGTGGATCTGCAACACCGAGACATTCATTTAAAAAAATAAACTGCAGTGCCTTTTTCTAGAAATCAGGATTTTTTTTTAGTTTTCAGCATATTTTGATAATTATCTGGAAAACATTGTGCGTCATAGTTATTTTGGCCTGGAAAATTTGTCATTAAATCTTTATGTCATCCCATGTGTAGCTACATTTAACAAAAATAATATTTTTTTAGGTGAACTGTCACTTTAGCCTTGCAAACTGTCTTGTCAGGTCTTAAGTGACAGTTAACCCTAAATTGACAGTAGTAGACACACCTCTTGTCCCCAAACAGCGGGTGGCAGAGCTGTCCCTTATTCTGCATTTGGTTCATACTGGTTTCAGCATGAGGTTTTGCCTTTTTTTTTTTTTTGGTTTTATGCATGTGAACTCAGCATGAGGAGGAAGCGAAACGAGAGCAAGAAGATAAAAGCAGCAAAGGAGATGAGACAAGAATGTCTGCTGTAACAATACCTCTGTATGAGGAGACACCCTGATTAGTAAGCATTATAACCACAGGTTTACAAATCGCTCACTCACACACTAACTTTGGCTGCTCAGAATAATGACGAGCTGCCGTGGAGCGTTTATATGTGAAACAATGCAATCAGTGCGGGGCAGAAACTCACCATTGTTTCTTTGCTGTTTATGGCTGAACCAGTGCATTTGGCGATGACTTTGTCTATGCATTTCTTGTGAATAGCTGCGTTGCACTCTAAAAGGCACAAAGTTCACAGTTAGACTGGTGGATCAGTACATTTCCAGAAACTCAGTGGAAAATGGTCTTGACACTCACGTCTGCACTGGTAACCCTGCTTGTTGAGCCCCCTGTGATGGAAACAAACAAGTTAAAATGACTCATCTAATAATGTGGTTGGTGATATTCCAGTTTTTTTACGCACCAGACGAACTCTTTGCAGACGGAGCAGAAGGTCGGTTGAGGGAAGAACGTGGCGCTGAACTCGTGACACTTGACAACATGAACCTTGGCCTGTTTGATGGCCCCTCGCCGCTGATGGAGGGCGAACAGGCCGTCTCTCTCTCGTTCAGACTCGGGGTCTCCCTCTGTCTGACCTGCAGCGTCTGAAACACATCAAACAAACTTTACACAGCCCTTTTTTAAAGAATAGTTCATTGTGGTGACTTTCTTTGAACAGAGCCATTACTTACTGGATAGATAAATTCACACCTTAATTTCGATTTCACACCTTTTGCGGGTTTAGAAGTGCTTCTCACATACACCAGAGCTTCATTTTGACTAATATCGATGAGTCAGTTCTCTCTGTTACGCCCCACTCTGTGATTCAGGCTTTTAATTTTAACATAAAAACGTTGCTCTGCATATTAATTGGAATATCATTATTTTTTTAGCCATTTAAACAGCTTTGTAAGTCTTTTGTAATTATCTTAATTAAATAGGTATTTTTTTCAGTGAGCTCTATCTTGAATAGTAATTTGTAATTAGTAATATTTGTACCCTGCTTTATCTATATTCTTCGTAATGGGACCATGACTTACATATCGAACATCATATGACATTGAAGAAAGCTTGAAATTAGCAGTTGAGACCATAATTTCACCGCAAGCATTTTTACTCAGGTAATAAATCAAGTGGAAAGTATTCTCATTTTCTATTGAGATAGACTGGACCACACATTTGCATCCAACTGTGTCACCCTGCTGGGTTTTTGAAAGAATGTAGGGTTAAAGCACTTCTGCATTTGTTTCACTGCTCAGGCCAGGAAGTCAGTGGGTTTAGCTTTGCTTTGCATAAAGACTGGAAACAACTAGCCATGATCTGTCCAACCACCTGCATTGTTGCCTTAGTTCCATATTTTTTGTTAAACCTACACAGGATTTCAATTTTAAATGGTCTATTTGTGACTTTGTTTTTGGCTCTGTGCCAGTAAAATGATGCCAAATGGTACCAAACCTGGCAACCTAACTGGAGCACCAAGGTCCATAAAGGTCACAATGACCAGCTGTTGATCACCAAGAAACCAAATCTGTCATTGAACCCAGCTGAGTATATAATGAGCAGGCACAGGTTTGGTGCTGGAAAAAAAACTAAAAAGCTTACAACCTGTTTGAAAATAAATCTTTGTACTGCTGCTTCAGGGTGAACATTTGTCTGCTCTCATAAATATGTTGAACCAGTTAGTCAAACCAATGTGGGGCAGTTATTATGTGATTGAACTGAATTTATTGAACTGTATAGTTGAGAAGGAAGTCACACTGATCAAATTTTCACCGCGTCGCAGCCGCTGTGCCACCTGTTGTTCTGAGCAGCGATTTCCTATTTGCTGCTTCTATATATAGAAACATGAGACGGCTTCTTCATTTCGTTCTCAGTGACTTCTCAGACATTGGCGTGGTGTTAATGTCAGCAAAGCACAAGTGAAAGGGATCCAAAGACAAAGCACACACACATCCACAAGGACCAGCAGCAGGCAGAGACTCAAACGCTCTTATTTTTAGTTTGAGCAAATGAAATTGGGCTGGGACGATTAAGGCTCATTAAAATACTCAAGGGAGCAAGTGATGAAGGCGTTTAAAGGACAGTCAGGTTTTTATCTTCACATTCAGAATTTTTTAAACTTTAAGCATTTAAAAGAATATAAGTCCTCTACATATATTAAAGATAACTCACCACTTTTCTCCAAGTAATACTTGGCCTCCATCAGCAGGCGTCCCTGTGGCTTTAGCTCCAGCTAAGATAAAAAGAAACAGAAAGATAAAGAGAAACTGAAACAAAAGCATAATTTTAGACAGAAATACACAAGAAAAACTTGAAAAGTGAAAAGGAAGTATGAGGATTTTTTAATGATGATGCATGAACAGTCTGTCTGACACATAGAGAAACACACTGAGCA
>JAOWBC010000904.1:136523-147166 GCA_028566105.1 Hypoplectrus providencianus | reverse complement strand
AACTTAAAAAGAAGAATGAACAGCCTTACATTGTTGTTCAAATGAGTGTCTTCTTTGCTTCTTACGAAACTTAGGAAAGGAGCCAAATATTTATTTTGTCAGGCTACGTCTGAATCTTCTGCTTTAGGGTACACAGTAGAACATATTTGTGTTAAGGCAATAAAGCAAACCAGTTAAGCTTCTTTGGAAACTCAATAAACTGTTATTAATTTCCTCTTCAAGCTTGAGGCATAGGTAACAGATGACTCACTAATGACTCAATTATAAGGGATTTTCCTACAATTTATCAATGGCTAGGCTGTTGATAATGGATTCAAACTATGCATTTCTGTGAATTCTTTCAGCATCACCACCATGAGCACTGATAATAACTCCAGACCAAAGTCTATGAGCAGAGCCAAAGAATGGACAGCAGAGGTGGAAAACCTATTTAGATTCCAGCAGGCCGGCTACAGAGATGAAATGGAGTACATACAAGTCAAACAAGGAGCCATGGTAAATAATCATCACATTATTATGAGATCACTCAATGTTACAGTGATACATTCTCCTGCTTTTCTCTATCAAACACAGTTTATCTTGTTTAAGGACATATTAGTATTGGTTACGTATGCAAAACAAGAACCCCTGGGGTTATGTATGTTTACATATGTTATTGGCTCTGGAACAATGAACTCACAATGGCTCTTAACAAAAATAACATAGTAACTTAAAAGCCATTTTCTACACACTTTATTTATAGAAACCTGCCATGTATACTTTATACACATAATGTTTTTAGATAGTCCATGGGCAAAAAAGATTGCCTATTGCATAAACATTTAAAACAAAAGTCAGATAATTAAATTTAGTTGTTGGGTTTGAGTTTACCACTCAGCAAATATGCTCTTGTATTTTAAATGAAAGACAATGTGTTTGATCAAGCAAACTTTCGTTTTATTTTTGAGTAAAAAACCTGTTGCGACCACCATACGGTACCTAAAAATGTATGTAAGCAGCGTGTCCTCTTCTTTTAAAGGTAGCATAAAGATGTGCGCCACGCAGAGGATCAGCTCTCCTATACATGTACTAGATGTAGTTTTTATATATTTAATCCCAGTCTGATTTTCTGGCTCTATCTCAGATTGACAAATGGCCAGAGACCGGCTTCGTGAAGAAGCTACAGCGTCGAGATGGCACCTTTTATTACTACAACAGGAAAAGAGAGTGTGAGGACTGTGACATCCACAAAGTCAAAGTATATGGTTATTAAGGTGTTCTGTACTCCATCCATGTATTATTATTATTATTATAATATTATGATAATATAATGGGATCAGGCTGATCTTTGTTTTCAATAAAAAGGATTTTTTTACTACACATAATAGTTATTTTTAGACACCTGGTGCGTGATTGTGTCACTCTCACTCCAAAATTGTTGTCGTATTATTGAGATTTTTTGTTGAATAATATTCTTTAGTTGTACTGAAAAAATGTAGCCAGGTCATGCTCGCCTCGGGATAAATTGTGAAATATTACAGCAGGATTTCACAAGTTTTAATGAGATCGGTTTCATGGGTTAAGTAATACTTCAGCTTTAATTACTTCATTGCAGCTACCAAACATTTTTTTATTAGGCTGAGGGGTTTAATGAGGAGAGATTTTCCGCCCACTCACTGTAACATGCATGACCTTTTTAGAAATGTGACTGAAGTTTTCTTTTCC
Source organism: Hypoplectrus providencianus (assembly GCA_028566105.1). NCBI lineage: Eukaryota > Metazoa > Chordata > Actinopteri > Perciformes > Serranidae > Hypoplectrus > Hypoplectrus providencianus. The sequence continues at coordinate 145,462 of JAOWBC010000904.1, read as the reverse complement.
TGGGATTAAACGCTTGGCCTGTCACACTATCCTCATGTGATGGTACCATGAGGGGTGAGATTATGTATGAACCCCACTGGCTCTCAGATGTGAAGGTATTTCTCCACTCTCAGATCATTTTGCTTTATTTAGCTGCCTTGGAAATCAGAATGGTAGGCTTTATTAACTTGTAATTAGAAGGAAGGTTGACCCTGTGGTGCTGTTCAGAGAAACACACAAACTGATGTGACTGCAGCCTGCTGCACCACAGAGACCCGGGACGACAAGACAGGTGAGTAATGCAAAGTTTTTCTACTTAAACTATATATATTGTACATAGTTCCCAGAACTTTGTTTCTTTAACGTATATAAATCCACTTTTTGATTATTATTAGAAAATTGCAATTGGTAATTCATAACATAGTTCAATGTGGGCTGCAGTCTATGTTCGTTAATATTTTAAGGAATGAATGTAACATTACATGAAGTTTATAAAGTCAATGGGTTTGATATGTTACTTATATTTTCTCATTCATCAGTTTAATGAACATCATGGCTTTAATTGGCTAAAACACACGATAAACAGTTAATTACGTCGTCACACAAAATCCCGTTCAGAAATCTGACAATTTATTACTCTTGTAAAAGTCTATCAGGTTAATGAAGGCACTACAACAAACTTACCAATCTGTTTGAATTTTACTTCTAGTCGGCTTTGTATGGGTTTCCATGCACTGGCAAACTGTCTTATTTAGATACATCTAAACGTTTCAGTACTTGTTTTAAATCTTCAAGTTGATTAATAACGTACATAAACGTACTAGAGATCCAAGTTTCATCATCAAATAAAAATTCGGCGGGTGTTGGTTATACACTTCATGAGTTACATAACATCTAACAGTTCAGGGAAAACCGGTCCTTAGTGAGTCATTAAAAACAGCCTATTAGCACCCACTCTTAAATGGCTTAGTTTTTGAATGGAGTTTGGCGAGCTGCGTGCGCGTCAGTGAACCTGCCATTTACGTCCTGTCGGCTCAACCGTACTCGCCTTTAACAGCTTGAACTGAAGCTACCGGGCTTATTCCCTTTAACTCATTCTCGACCCTTATTGCTCGGCTTTTCTGAAGTTGTGTTTCCAGCGGAGTCATCACGGAGGCAGTAAGGCAAGTCTGCTACTCAACCAAAACGGCAGAAATGTTAGTTTGTCAGCTTCTTTACCGGATCTTTTCAAAGTATTGATTATTCTCCACAGTTCTGGACGGTTAGCTTAGCTTCGTTAGCTTTCAGTTGGCCTTGCAACCGTTAAAGCTCAAGTTAGCTAACAGTAGAAAAGGTAGCTTTAGTGTTCTAGTTACACCCGTGATTTTACACGAGATTTGTTATTTTAAAAAATGTAATGTGTGTTTTCGGCTTATTCTTCACTTAACGGTAACATATGGTTAGGCGACATTTACCCTCTGGCTAACTGACATGGCTAACAAGCTGTTTGGGTTAAAGTTAAAGGTATTTGCCTTGCTATTGCTAGCAAGGTAACAAGCTATTTACTAATCGAGATAATTGGTGGTTGTCACAGAAATGTTATATAATTGCCTTTTGTTGTTAGCATTCAGCTTCAGAGATTTTATCTACCAACCAAAACAAGATGTTTGTGCTTTGACTGGAGCAGTTAAATATCTTTAGGGTATCTTAAAAGTTAATTTCCTCCTCGATGTTTCCTTGTAAAACTCTTCATTCTTACAACTAATGTATTGTCAGAGCTCGGTACGGGCTGTCACTGCACCATGTAGGGAAATGTTGGACTATTATTATTAGCAGTTTTAGGTTGTAATGATAATAATTATCAAGAAAACATGCCAACCAGTGTCTGCATGTCACTTGATGTTTTGAAGTCTCCAATATACAATATTTTCAAAAGCCAAGTGTAAAAAGATATTAAATTATGTAAAATATTACTAATATAATAAATCTTATTTTTAACACGGACCTTTAATCGGATTTTATTCAGGTGTTTTTTTGTGAGGATTAATTCTCGAGCTGAAAGTATTAGTTGATAAACGTTTAGAAATAATTATTGGCCTTGTTCAAAATGCTTAATTTTGATGAGTTGATGCAGCCTTAAAATCATGATATCAGCTTTTTCAAATGTGAGGATCTCTGTGCTCGTATCATATTAAGATGGATCTGTTGGGGTTTGGGTGACTAAAAAACACATTTAAAGACATTTCTTTGGATTTTGAGGAACTGGGATGAACATATTCCACTATTTTCTGACATTTTATGAACTGGTTAATCTAAAGAATAATCTGCAAATTATTTAGTAATATCAATTATTTTTTGTTAACCTGCTACACTCACCTGTCGGCAAATGATTGAATTACTCTATGGTTCGTACTGTTGGCTCACTTATCTACCAGATATTTTTCTTCTTAGCTCGGTTAAGTCTTGGGGTCCCTTTTAAGGAGCCTAGTGAATCACAAGGCTCTGCAGGAATGTAGCTTTAGGCCAGTTTTATGCCCGTTTATAATGAAGCTCTTGTTTTCCGTTGTGTGTTTTCTGCTGAGAAAGCTCTGTGAGGGTTTTATTTCCTTTCCTGCTGCCTTCTGACCCAGAAAGCAGGAAAGCAGCAGCTGCAGCTGCCGCCTCTCTAGAAAAGGTTGTTCAACCCAGCGTAAAGACATGGTGTGAAACTGAAATTAGAGAAGTATATTTGAACTCTTTCAGGAGGTATTGTCATCTTTGTCTCCTGTAGCATTTCCCCTCTAGCTATTATGTATTTTATAATCCTTCCTGAAAGCCCCCAGCTGTGTAAACTTACAAAGGATGTGCGTCAGTTTGTAACAAGGTGAGCCAAACTTTTCCAATAATCTGCAGTCTAGCCACTTCTGAAATGTCCTGAATATTTTAAAAGCAACATTTCTCCAGGGAAGTTTGAGAATATAAAACAATGAAACAATCTTAGTGTGGAGCTTGTTTGATACATTTATTGCATTAAATTGTGGTCTGCCCTTGGTTGTTTTCTTGGAGGCCTCTTCAACACTTCTCTCTCTCTCTCTCTCTCTGTCTTTTTTTAATTAATCCAAATTTATTATTGTCCTTTATTAGTTGAGCTCACTGGCGTGTACATAGCTTGAGAGGAAGATAAAAGCAGGGTGCTTTGACATCCTCTGTGTGTCTTCAAGGTGCAAGAAAAATCTATTTTTAGGTATTGTACAAAGACTTGAAAGTAAGAAACTAAGGTTTAATTTGAGCACTTTTAATGCTTTCCAAGTATTATAAATATAATTTTCTCAGGTGTTCTTCTTGGGTTATTGTTTTGGTAGAAGTTGTGGAAATTACAAGTTAAAATTTTGGACTGTTAAACAGAATAAGAAGACTTTCACATTGTATCAAAGTTTGACTTTTGTTTTGATTTCAACTTCCTCTTTATAACCACGATGATCGTCATCGCTCCTTCTTTTTTCTTTTGAAAAATAGAACTGACTTGTGGTTTTTACCACACCTGAAAAAAGAGGAAGTTGTGATGTTTAAGCCATGATAAATAAAGAATCTGCTTTCTTTATCTTTTTTTAATCAGCAGTGTTGATCACAAAGAGAAAACTAACTGTTAGAGTAACTGTTTATTATAAAAAGTACAATAGCTAAGCAGTAGTTGCACTGTCCTGTAGTCTTATAGTGCTAATTTTCCTTTATATTTATTTATTTGTATCTATAAAGAATGAGTGAACTGATGTTAAACCCTGTACCACAAAAATACTTTATTTACTTTATTCCTTTATTTTATATTTAAGTTAAGAAAAAATGATAACTAAAAGTCATTTGAGATTTGTGGGTTTGTCACAAGGATTAAATGCAATGTAAACTATGCACATTATTGCTTTATTTCTACTAAAATCAAATGGAGAGAATGGTTGAGGAATTCCCACTTTGTAAATCCTTTTTGTGATTGTTTTATTCATTCTTTTTAAATTTTTTATCTGCAGTTAAGAAACTCACCTGGCCGTCAGAGTCCCGCTCCATGATGTCCCCATCAGTGTGTTGACGCTGACAGCTGCCTGACGCTGTGCAGAGGGAGGCGGCTGGAAGCTAGCGAGCTAGCATGCAGCACTGGCCCGGAGTCTCCAGGAGGCGGCGCTGCTGAGAGGCGAGTGGTCGGGGCTGAGCGTTAGGTCTGCCAAGCAGGACATGGACGACTTCACCACCAGGACGTACGGCACCAGCGGCCAGGATAACAGACCTCTGTTCGGGGAGACTTCGGCACGGGTATGAACGAGTTATGTTTTTGCCTTTTAATACTGGTTTAATTAAGCATAAAGTTCAATAAAAACATGTTTAATACCAACCCAAGCTGCTCCCTTTAAAAAGAAAAAAAGCCTCATTTAGGTTTTGGGTTAAAAAGAATAAAGATCTTATTAGAGGTACGGCTGGCCGATAATCACATGTTGTTTTCAATATCAACAAAACAACATTAACAACTCACATCTCACTTTTTATTATGTCACTGATTATGACACTTTCTGACTTCCCTGATTTGTTAAATATGACTTATCAGACAATAAAAGTGATTGCAGACGTTTGATGTTCTGATTTGTAATAACTGATGTTTGTAACTGTTTTTTTCTTGCAGGATCGAATCATCAACCTGGCAGTGGGGGGATTCACGTCTCTGGTCATTTTAGTGAGTACAAATTTTCTGCTGAGGTTCTGTTGGTACAGATTTAGTAAACATGAAGTTTATAAAGTGAAATATTTGGAGGCAAAATATTGATATAATGACTCAAGTGAATTTGATCTGTTGGATGTCATGTCTGTCCTATATGACCAAATGAGAGCACAAACGAGTACAAACAGTTATAGGACGAGTAGTTCGTTATTGCTCCATAATTTGAAATATGCAGTCATGTGAAGCTGTTTATGAGCTTCTGCTTGGAATGCATTAAGGTTTTATATCGACTCAGCATTAGACAGGGAGTGTAATGTTTCTTTTTAATCTAGAACGGTTTTAACTGATCTGACATTTGTCCTTTACAGTGAATAAATGTCATATGCTTCTAACATGAGTTTAGTAAGGGGTTACATAAAGTTCTCATCTTACTCGTGCAGCATATTTGCTTGGGTGAGCACATAAAGGGACCCTTTAATCAGTTATTTTATCATCAGCATCTTTACAGTTTCACTTTCAGCATTAAAAGGCTTAACTGTGGCGCCACGGGACCTACATATGTCACGATTTGAGCAATTTTCCATGTTGAGAATCAGTTTCCTCATCTCTAAAAATATCTGGAAATCTAAGTTTGGCTGCAAACTGAAGAGGGAAAAGTTGTATTTACAGTAGTAAAGGTTATTTAGCATCTTCCCCCATCTTTAAAGAGCAGAGGAAATTTAAAACATTTAACAGATTTATGCTCCTAAAGGGGAAAGTCTTTTTCCATCTTAACAGAGGAAGTCAGAAATGTAACGTGTATAAAAGGGGCTTTTTTTCTGTCCAAATCTGAAGGTGCAGGACAGATTTCACTGCTTTGGAAAACCCCACAATATTTATGTTCTTTAGAACCTTTTGAGGGACTTAAATGGAACTTATTTGTTGTTAAAGTGTCTTTAATGTTTGTCCTGTTTTGTCTTCCAGGTGACTGTTATCAGCTCTTTTGTGTTTCCTTCGTTGCCTCCACGACCGCTTAATGTCTTCTTTGCTGTGTGCATCCTGTTAGCATGTGGATCCACTTTAGTGCTGGTACGTATACTGTTTTGTTCCTCCGGTGGTCTAAAGTGCCTTTAGTCCTGTTTAGAGCACAGTAACAGTGCATTTCAGCCCCTTGTGGCCAAAACAAGTATTACAACAACAAACCTTTTTTGCTCACCTCTTCTTGAGCCAAATGTTCAAATACACTGAACAATAATCATACAATAATTCTTTTTCTCACTTGCCTCAAATTTTTGTTCCTGTGAAATGTGTGTAAACCAACAAAAAACAATGGCCTTTACCTCATGTTTCTCTTCATCAGATATACTGGTACCGGCAGGGCGATCTGGAGCCTAAATTCAGGAATCTGATCTACTACATGCTGGCGTCCATCGTGCTGCTGTGTCTATGTGCCAACCTCTACTTCCACGATGTCACGTAAAGAGGAAGAGGACGACGACGAGGAGGAGAAGAAGAAGGGAAGACATGGCCTTGACACATGGAAGGAAGGACTACATGGAGAGACAGACTCATCACACACACATACACACACTAACTTGAATGGATATCCCTCATTGACCTGCAGCAAACTGGAAACATTCCTGGACCAAAAAAAACAGTGAAGCTCAATGGTTCCAGTGGGATGAAAACTGTTGTTGGTGCTGAAGTATAACGCACTGCCACACACACACACACACAGGCGCACACACAGAATCACCGTGTAGGAATCATGATGTACTGTTAGAGGCCATAAATCTGCCTGGAGACACACTGCTGCAGAAGGAAACGTGTGTTTACATGCACATACACATCAATATTAACAGTCATATCCGCCTCACAATTACAAGCACTTAAACCTATGAAAAAATGCATTGGGTTTGCTTTGACGATGAAACTGTTAAAGGAAAAATCTGCCCTTTTATCCTGTTACTGTCACTCTCATCTTGTCTGTCTAACGTATTTTACATGTTTTTCTTTGCCCTAAAATGCTGATTTACCCTATTTATATCATTAAGAAACTGTCAGTGAAAAAGGGGATAAAAGTCTCCTAAAGTTTGTTTGTTTAAGACCAAACTTCACAATCATTCCAAACTTTTCTCCAAACTACAAAAAGACTTTTGGTTTAATGGTGCATTCAAGGTCAGAAATATCAAACCATGTTGACCGGACCAATAAAAAAGTAACCATAAAGTGTAAATAATGGAAAACACACACATGTATGTGCTTTATTACAGCTAGTTGTCAAAAAATATTTTATATTATACCAATATTTTCAGCGGGTTTACCAAAAGTTATTACAAGCACTACATAGATGTCAAACTTCTCTTTTTGTAATATTTTATAGCATTGTTTATTTCATAATCTCAAGAATTAGTAGCACATTTTATACTTTTTATATTGCTAAATTAATAACTTATAGACACAATACTCTAACAGAAAAATCAAACTTCTCACTGAGAATGATTTAAAACCTTTTCTAAATCTTTCTGGTGCTGAATTCATTCAGAAATCAAGTATTATTTATTATTACTATTTTGGTTTATTTAGTATGGTATTTAATTTGAAATTAGGATGTAGCCATACTTTACATTTAGATTTTCTTTGGCTGAGACAGTTATTTATAATATGAGAGAGAATTTCTTTCAGGAAGTGTCAAAAATATATTTATCCTAAAACTTTGTTCCATTTAAAAAAAAGTCATCATGCCTAAAAAAATCATGAAAAAAATACTATATAATATTCTGTTTGCACTCACAAAATATAATGAATTTTAACCCTTTAATTGCGAGTTTATTTTCACGATGCCATCGTTGTTATTCGGTTAAAAAGAACATTGGACGTGTTGCTTTGTGCCTCAAAGTCATGTCCTTTAATGAATCAAAAAAGTTGCCTAATTAATTCGTCTCTATAGTAAATGGTGAACATTTATGATATAAAGTGTATTTTTTGTATTCAAACTTAGTTCTGGCATCCAAGTGGAGTTTCTGTTTTACTTTTTAAGTTGAGAAAAATCGCCTGAATGCACCATTAGATTTTCTCCAAGGTGACTCTGTAAATAACTCCCATAAGTGACATATTTTTAATTTCCTGCTCTCAAACTGGAGTTTTCTGAATTCACATTCGCTTCATTCATGTGAGCATTCTTGTGAGCCGTTTGTTTCATCAGGGTGGGTTTTTCCTTTAGCCGTGATGGTTATGAGCATGTAAACGCAGCGTGGAGCAGTAACCTCTGAACTGTAGACTGTAGCACAAACTAGTAGCTTCCAGGCTCCTGTGGCTGAAATATGCAACAGTTTGTGTGTTTGTTTTCTGTCTGTCGCTGCTTCTTTTCAGCTTATCTGATTATCACCATCTGATTTAATTAATTTTACCAAACAAGTCTTTGCTAAGAGGATTTTATTTTAGAAATTTAAATGCTGAATTACACTGACCCACTGCCAGTTCGTTGCACTAAGCACTGGTGGACTTACACTTTTTTTCTAAGCCACACACACACACACACACAGCTGTAGCACCAGTGAAAAAGCCACATACACACTCATCTCGATCTCTATGTTTTTGTGTCAAATTAATGTGTCTATCATCTAAATATTGCACTAATCATTCTGCAGTTCCCTGAAGCTTTAAGTTTGCTTTTACACAAAGAGTAATAATCATAATAATCATGCAAACGTTCATCTAAGCTCAGAGTCAGAGTTTAGTGCAATAAAGCCCTGGGACAATGTAAATGGGTTTAAACTGGAACTGAACAATTTTAAAGCCATCAAAGTTGCACTACGACATCATTATCGATTAGTCCGAGTGTACATTTGTGATTTTGAAAAAAAGGCCCGTTTCCCAGAGCTCAGTGGGGTCTCTTCAAATTGTACCAAAACCAAAGAAATTCAATTTACTATCAAAGAAGAAAAAGGAAAGCAGCAAATGTCACAATTTAGAAGCTATAATCAAATTACTTGTCATTCTTGCTTTAAAAACACGTCAGTTATTGGATTTATCTTGTCAGTTTGATAAGCCATTTATTGTTTTTGCCAAAAATGTAATTCTTGGTTGCATCGTGTCTCAGACTTGGATCTTAAAGGAAGAGGCTAATACACGTCTGAATCATCAGTTTAAATAAATTTAACAATATAGAACAGACATCAGACTCTTCCTTTAAGATCATCTCTGCTCATTATTTGGGGTTTTCTTCAAGTGTTTGTTGTCTTGTTTTCCAGCTGTAGCTTTTGTTTACAGACTGCAGAAAATGTCACACACACACACACACACACACACACACACACAC
>JAOWBC010000904.1:100929-111153 GCA_028566105.1 Hypoplectrus providencianus | reverse complement strand
CAACTAACACTTATTTTCCAGATCAAGTCATCAAACAAGTGATTTTACGATTAATTCTTTGGTTTATGAAATGTCAGAAAATAGTAGCATCCTGTTCTGTCTGACCAGCAGTCCAACATCCAAATATATTCTTTAAACAATGATACGAAACAAAGAAAGTAGAAAAGAAATCCTCTCATTTGAGAAGCTTGAATCAGAGCATGATTGACACCATAAAAAGTTATTAAAGTTGGTTGTGATAACCGATTATCAGAGTCAATCATTGCACGTCACTGTTTTTTGTGCAGACAAATCCACCTAAATTAAACACAATGCACTAAGAAACACTGCAGTGGACGTCACTCATTTTGATTCATAATTATCCTGAAAGCTCTTCATTGACTGTGCCGTCTGAATGACTGCATGCATCAGGTATGTGTGCGTTTCGGCGACCTGAGCGAGGAGTGATGCAGCAGGATCATCCTCCTACACACAGAGGAATGCTGCTCGGCCGGGACGACAGAGAGCGACGTGACCAGCCGGACCGGCTGCTGCTCAAACACTCACATCCTTCATGCAGTAATTCAACGCCGGATATGGTTCTCTACCCCCCGTAAGGCATCTCAGAGCTTTAAGTTCCTACCTAGTTTGACGAGCACCTCCCTCTCCAGGTCGGCCACGTGCTTGGTGGCCTCCTCCAGGGAGCAGCTGAGCCTCATCTTGGGCCTGAGCAGCTCCAGAGTGTCGCTGATCATGTAGTCGATGTCGATGGGGAACGGGTGGTCCTTCGTCCAAACGTCGATGCTCTTCTTCCACCAGATGTACCGCTGCACACACACACATTTTATTTATTAAACCCTCTTTACATCAAGCTGTTTCAGGGTGTTGTTTTAAATATTTCTCTGTGTCTTTGTATTTCACAGCAATATATAAAATCTATCTGAAATCTCTGAGTCCTGCAGCTCTTTTATGTTTGCAGCCTCTCCTGTCCTCTCCTCTCAGCTCTGTGTAAACAGATCAGTGTCTCCGAGGAGCAGAATTTAATGTTTTTAACAGGATCTGGTTTGTACAAACTTTTTAATAAAAATGAAACATGGAGAATAAAGAGATTCTGACGCTAATATCAACATTTAAAGCTGTGTTTTGATTTCGTTTTTCTGATATACATTTTCTGATGATACCTTCAAGGTCAGTAGGACAGTTAAAAAATGATGCTAATGGCTGTTTTTGCAGTTTCTTTCTATGAATAATGGTGTATTTTTTATGATTTTTGAAAGCAATCCCAACACCTGAAAAGAAAGTAGTACTAGTACAGTATATTTATTATTCACACTGATGAACTTAAATAAATTTGTCATTACAATTATTGTTTTCCTTTTTCTATTCATATTCTTTTTTTGATTTACTTACTTAATGCTTAGTATCCAAAACTGGACCAGGGGTGCATAAGGAGTAGACGTACCTGGAAGTAGATGAGGAAACAGTCCAGCTTCCTCTTGCTGGAGCCTCGGTCGAAGTACTGGCCGCAGGTATCCAGCAGGGTGCAGACGAGGCGGATGCGGAACAGGTGCTCCGGAGGGTCGAGCGCGCTGGGGCTGCCGTCCTGATTGATCCCGAAGGAGATGAAGGAGAAGAGGGTGCGGAAGATGACGGCCGACTCCACCATGCGGTAGTTGTAGAGCTCGCCCAGGAACTTAGCGCTGCTGATCCGCCGCTGGTTGAATTTGGGCTGGTTGACCTGGGAAAGGACAGGAAGAAGCATTCAGATCTTTCGCTTTGGTAAAAGCCAACATGCCACATTGTAAAATTAATAAGTACACTGCACATCTATTTTGTAAGACAATGAAACTAACTTTACAAAGAACTTGCAAAACATATATTTACTGCTAAGTTTGGTGCCTGACATTTATCAGGCAAAAAAGTCCAGCAATAACAAGTATAAAATGCAGTTTGATTGATACATTAACACATCAGGGGAGCTAACTTTACCTACTGAACACACAGGCTCTTGCTTTACTTTGTCTGCATAATCACTTTGTGAACAATGTTTTCTAAAGGTGCTACGTAGACCATTCAGAATTATAAAGATAATATTGAAAATTTTGCAAATATTGCAAAATTCTCAGGCTTTCCAGGAAAACTTGCAGCCCTTTGTAACCAGAGTGCTGGTCAGTATTTTTTACAGGTTGTCAGAGCTTCAGATGTGGCTTCAACCACGTGAAACATTTGGATGTGCTGTTCAAACCACGTGACTTCAGGCTCAGAATGAAGCCAGGCAGCATTCTGACACCTTTCAACATGTAACAAATTGTCATTCACACTCATAACAGTCACAACATGAAGTTCCACTGGAGTCTAAACTGTCAACAAAGATCAGCGACCTGTTTTGTTTGTCACAGTCCTCTTCCCCTTACATCACTATTCTGGACTCATCAACAGCATGAAAATAAACCTGTCAATGCAAACTTTTTATCTATGTTACTCGCTAATAAACTTGTGATAACGCTGGTGTTACAGATGACATACACCTGATATAGAGATAATAATGCTGATACTATACAACAAAAGATATTAGTTACTAAGAGTTTAATCTGAAATATTGCTAAAGAGGTGATTTCACATATTGTGTCCCTTAATGGGCAACTTTCCATCTGTGAAATGCGCTAAAAACAAGCACCTACTTTATTATCTGACAGAGCTGCGGCTGGTTGCAGAGAGCAGATCAAGTCTGGCTGCTTTCCAAAAAAAAAACACCCTGTGCAGCTTTTCCATCATTAATCAACATCTTTAACTATTAAAGAACAGCCACGAATCTTTGAACCGTGTCGTTCATTACTGGACTTTAAACAGTTTGCATTTTATCTGAAGGTGACAGCACAACACGATTGAAAGAAGGAGCTCAGATATAAAAGAAAAATGACCAAATCTACAAAACTAGGCATGCAAAATGCTCTGGCATGGTGGCATGAAGCTGTGGAGGAGGGAACAAAACTGGACCCAGAGTGAACACTTTTATTTATCATTTATGTACATTTGTTTTAACACGTTTTGCATTCCTGTATATCTGGATTTATGTATTTGTTTAACTTTGTTGATTTTCTTGCCTTCCAAATGGTTTTGTGTCTTTGTCTCAATGTATATTTTATCATGATTCCCACCAAAGATGTCATATAAGGCTGAACAGTAGTAATACACGTCCTTACCTCCATGCCCAGCCGGATGTCCTCCAGCACTCCGTCCACCACATGGATGCCGACGTCCTCCTGGTAGGCCACCAGGCCGGCCAGCAGGTTGGCCACACAGTGGATGCTGTTGTACTTGACGTTCCAGATGTTGACCATGCAGCAGATCAGGTAGCTCTTGACCTCGGGGTCCTGCCAGGGCAGCTTTCGCATCTGCCTCAGCACCTTCTCCGTGGTGACCTTGGACAGGTCCTTGTAGAGCAGCTTGCGGATGTACTCCTGCAGCGGGGGCCTCTTCTTCTTCACCGTCTTCTCCATGGGAGGGGGGTTGCAGTAGTAGTAGGCGTTCTCCACCATCGTCACGTAGCGGGCGTCCAGGTGCTGCGCCTGCTTTTTACGCATCATTTGCTCCTAATTGCAGAAAGGAAAATGTGAGACATGTATATTAGACAGATAACAGTCACCTCTTTGCATTAAAGTGTCTTAAATCGACTGGCCCATGTTAGATATTTAGTTGAATTGTGTCCTTATATTATCTTAAAGGTTACCAACAATTTTCAAACCCAACAATCTGTATTTTTAATCAAGGTTATCGTGCATTTTATTTAGCTGGATGTCAGATCCTCTTCGACATGACTCAGTGTTGATGTTGCTATAAGAATCTGTCAGGAACTGACTTTTTTATCAATTTTTATGGGACATCTTAAGGAGAGTCTTTTAAGGTCTTGGTAGTTTCTGACAGTAAATTTTACCCGGATTAAGGTATTTGTTCATCAGACATTTAAGTCCTAAATTATCTGAATAACAAGCTGAGCAAACATTTGACTTAGACTTTATTGTCATTGCACAAAAAACACAAGGTGAGTAGCTCAGCTCACAGTTCCTTGGGGATGTCCCAAAGGCTTTCAGTAGTTTTACCAGTTTAAGTAAGCAGGTCTGTCCAATATGTATGTCAGAAATCCTCCAGAAAGTTTAAAAATAGTGTGAGACAGCTTCCCAACTCCACTGTCACAGAGGTTTGCAGTAAGATTGTTTCAGACGCTATTCAAACACTTAAAAGGCACTGTTGAGCTGGAGACTGACCTAAAACCTAGCATGAACAGAACAAAACATAAAGCTCTAAACATTAAGCAGTCGTATCAAACAGTGAACTGACCAGCAGGACGCTGGTCCGCAGGTGAGAGTCGGGGGACCTGAAGAGGAAGCGGCCGCAGGTCTCCAGCAGAGTGCACGCCATCTCGATGTGGTGATGGGTGAAATCAGACAGCAGCATCTGGTGATACACACACAAGCACACTTTTGATATCATCATCATTATTATCATTATTTATTTTCTGCCTAAAACATTCCGGTTGATCAACACATGGTAACAGAGCCACAGACTCATTTATTTACCCACCTTGAGACAATGAAGGGTGTCAGTCTTTGAGAACATCTTGAACTTGGCCAGTTCTCCGATAAATCTGACTGTTTTATTCTTTGTCTCAATGTTGATCTGGTCCTTCTTACGAATCTACAGCACAAACATTAATACAAAAGAATTAGCAAAAGAAATTCAAATTTAAACTCATAATACTGTCTTAAGAACTCTATTCAATGGACGACATGCTGTGAGGACCTACATGGAACCTGAAGTCTCCCTTCAGCATGGAGCAGAGGTCCTCAGCCACGTCTGACATGCAGGGATGAAGAGTTGCCACCAGTCGCGAGTAGAAGGGCAGAAGATCCAACCTGCACCAGGAGGATTATTATATTATTATTATCTTAATTTCCCTTCTTGACATCACTCTAGGTAATCGCTCTAACACTCGCCACCTTGAACCTTGACGTCACAAAACATTAAATATATTTGGAGGAACCAAGGAGGGCAAAAGCAAAGATAAACGAGCAAAGTGTTATCACCACACCTGATACAAGTGTCACCTCTAGCTCTACAGCTGGCAGAAGGTAAACTTATCACCAGCAATTCATGTCATAAAGATATGTTCTTTAAGTCTTTGACCAAATGTACATTTCATCAATGAAAAACAAAATGAAAAGGTCTGTTAAGTTATTCCTTTGCATGATAAAAAGTAACATTTTAAAAGAGAGTCTTGATTGAATGAGGAATTGTCCCATTTCCCAACTGAGTATTCCTCTATCCATGCATCTCTCCTTTCTGTCCTACAAAGATGGCGCTGATAGGCGAGGAAACAAGTGAAGGATAAAAATACATGAAATTAAGTTTTGGGATGAACATGATGCAGTGCTCTTTTTATTTTGAGATCATAAATTAGGATGATGGTGCCCCCTGGTGGTGTTTGAAGGTACACGTCAAATATTGTGTCATGCTGTTATTGCCCAGAAACGGAACAAAAAGAACAAAATCAACACCTGCCAGTCTGATATACCTTCGTGCAAAGACTCTATTGTTGTCACAAAGCTTTACCTCTGTCTGGGGACAGTGAAGAGCGCTCGGACGAGCTTCCTCCTGTTGGATTTGGTGTTCATGTTCATGCAGAAGTCCATGGCGGCCTGCAGGAGTCAACAGAGTGCTCATAAATTCAAAGGACACAAACTTCTTTATTTGTCCGTAAAAGCTGGGCGTCAAGAAATATGCCTTAAATACTTTCCCAGTATAAATTGTATAAATGATATGAACATGCTGAACAGATGTATTTTTCTTTTTTCCCTCTTCACCTTGTCTATGAGGTCTCTGTTGACACAGTTGGGAAGCTGCTGGATAAAAGCATCCACGATCAGCTTCAAGTGGGACCCAGTGTTGGCCTCTTCATCCTCTTGTTCTACACATGCAAATAAGACAATGTTACATTTACTATCATGTCTAAGAACAGGGGCGTTCTCCTCACCAAGCTCATGTTTACCTTGCTCATCCAGCAGTTTCTTGGCCAGTTCTTCGTTCTCAGCCTCGTCTGCTCCCTCCAGTTCCAAAGGTTCATCTGCGATATCAAGAGCCTCCAGCTCCAGTTCCAGCTCCTCTGTGGTGCTGGCAGAGTCCTTCCCCTCTCTGCCATCTGACAGACAGCGACAGCAGCAGAGTCAGAACTAAACCTCTCTCTGAATGTATCCCTCCATCTGTCTGTGAAATGTGTGTAAAGTGTACCTTTGGCGTCGTCCTTGTCTTTGCCCTGGCTGCTCTTTTCGTTGTCCTTGAAGAGGATGGCGGGGACGAAGGCCTTCAGGTCAACCAGGTTCTCGTAGAAGTTACGAGCATCTTCATCTTCCCAGATCCCTCCCTCCAGGTCGTACTCTCCAGGCTTACCCGGCGTGAAAATGTCAATGCCAGGGCCGTGCTCTAAGAAAGGAGAAAAACTAAATTTTATACCTAAATACACAAAACAAAAGCAAATATTTTACATCCTTCAACCAATAAGTCTTTAAAATCCAGCTTATGATCATGAAATAATTGCTGATTTCAAATTGCAAACACTAGAGGGAAAAGACCTTACACATTTACTATAATTGTGAAATAAAAATACCACGTACCCTCCTGTACAGTCTTATCCTGAGGCAGCTCCGGCATGTTCTCATCCAGTAGATCAGCCAGGGACTGCGTGTTGGCCAGCAGCTTCTGGTAGGATGTAGCAAACTCTTCATACTGCTTGTGCCTGTCCTCACTCAGCTCCCCTTTGGAATGTAAGATACGTCTGAAAAGGAAGAGAAAATGTTTAGAGAGAGCTGAACAACAACAAAAAAAGAGAAGCACTAACTGAGGTTGCACACTGACCTGTTCTGCCTCTCAGTGTTCTGCAGCTCGCGGTGGTCCTTCTTCAGGTGTTTGGTAAGAGAGGTGAAGTATTCCCGGAGAAGGTTCTGGAAGGGCTGCTGTTTCTCTGTGCTGATTATCTCGCTCGGAGGAAAAGCCAAGCCGAACTTCTCAGCAGCCAGTTTCACCTTGCGGGGCAACAGGCCGGCGATGTCATCCCCACAGTGCTTACAGAAGCTAATCACCACTGACACATGAGTGTGTGTCTCCCGATCGGTCCCGATAATGTTCTTCAGCTGCTCGTAAATGAGTGACAGCCCCTCCTTATCAGTGAAGAGGCCGACAATGGTGAGCTCGGCAATAAAGCGCAGATCTGTGCGCAGCTTGCTCACGTTGGGAGCTTTGTCCTCCTTTCTCGCCTCAAAGTGCTTCTTCCAGGCCTGCAGCAGTAATGGTGCAAACTCAGCGTAGCGCTGGTGGAAGAGGGAGCAGAGATGGACGGCACAGCCAACATCAGAGATCTTTAACTTGGCCTCTACGACAGAGCACACGGCCTCGCCGATGTACTTGCTGAGGTTCAGCGAGTTAAAGTCATTGGAGAGCGCGTCTCGCTGCTGCTCAGTGAGCGTGCGCAGCTTCTTCACGAAGGCGGTGTTCTTTTTAAGGCTTGAGTCCAGCCGGCTGAAGAAGGCCTCTTCGGGCCGACCCTCTTGGGCGTTCTGGTTCTTGCTGCGGAGTTCCTTCCTGCACTGATGGCGCTCCCAGGCCTCCTGGTGCAGCTGATGCCCCTCTTCCTTTTCCCTGCAGAAAAAACAACAAGATAAGGAAGATTATGTAAAAAGACAAGGGACAGAGAGGGTTCTTATATGGGGTGTGGGTTTTTTGAGATTAATATAACTGCAATACATGAAACATAAAGATTAAATATTTCAACAGCAATGCATCACTTCCTTTTTCTTATGGTTTCAACATGTTGCCAAAAAAAATCTGGCTGGATCTGAAAGTCTGTTCTTCATGTCAGAACTTGGACACCCAAAAATGTATAAATGCAAACTGCATTAATTGGACATTTACTGCTATCAAATGCACAAGACTTTTTTTGACAGTGTCTTACTTCAGGAGAGCTGCCTCCTCCTCGCGTTGTCTTTTGGCCTCATCCTCTTGCAGCTTTCTCTCCTGCTCCTCTTGCTGTCTCTTCTCATCTTCCTCTTTCTTCTTCTGCTCCTCCTCAGCTTTCTGTTTTTCCTCCTCCTTCTTTCTTCGCTCCTTTTCCTCCTTCTTCTTCTTTTCCTCCTCTAGGCGTTTCCTCTTCTCTTCTTTGCCACCGTCTTTTTTACCGCTCATTTTGGCCTCATCTTTCGCCTTGTCTCGGGCAGATCCTGGTCTTCTCTCAGCATCTCTGTCCTTCTCCTTTTCCTTGTTACTGAACGTGCAAACGTCTTTCTCATCCATGTTTACTGAGCGCTTGCGTTCAGCAGGCATACTGAAATAAATATAAATATTATATTATATAAAATAGTATAATATAAATATTATGCTTTTGACATCAAACAAACATCAGTTACAGCCGCCTAGATGAGGAAATGCACAACTTGAGAAAAGCATAAAAATATTTTATTTTTCTGTTTGAATAAAGTTACAAACACTTCTCAAATCTGAAAAAAAACCTTCAGAATAGCAGTATATCACATTAGACGCCCTCGTACATTTTTTGACATTAACAGTTCTTCATAGAAAAGGAAAGAATAAACCTTCTTGTCACTCAAATATTTGTCAAACAAACAAATATTTGAATTCATATCTTATATAATTCTAAATTTAAGTGAGTCATTTCAGTGTGTAATCACTACTTTTAGATAGGCCAATAGCCTGAGTACTTCTTCCATCACTGTGATATTGGCTATAATCGGAAAACAAGCAGTAAACGTAAAATAAAAATCAAATTCTCCAGCCGCCAACAGCTGACACACACCCACGCAGCAGCTTCGGTGCAGACACCGTTCGTTAGCCGTTAGCTGCATAGCCTTGTTAGCATTTTAACGACAGCTCTCTTAAATACAGATGACATTGCTGATAAATGAGTTCAACATTATCCTTGGGGAAAACAACCAGTTTCACAACATTATTTGGATCATATGATGTTCTAAATGCGTGCATAAATTAATACTAAAACAGAGTTAGCATTAGCACAGCTAGCGCCATTAGCATCAATGTAAACAAAAGTTTTCACAGCGTTTAACTGACAGTCAGTGCGTATTAGGTCGTCATGGTGTAATCTAGACGTGATATACGCGTTAAAAATACGTAAAGCTGTTTTTATCTTTCGAGTAAATATTGTTATAAAATGACAAGGTTTACCTGCTAATTGTAGCATAACAAACATCGGTCATTGGCGTTGGTTTCCGTGTGAACCGCAGAAGGACCCTCTCATGTTGGTATTACAAAATATGCCTGACTAAAAATATTAATATAAAAATTAATTAAATCAAATCTTGGAATAGATACTTCAGTACTTTTATTTTACGCATTCAAATATTTATTATTCCATTGAACCCGTAGATCAACCTATATTTTAATGCAAGAAAACGTTGTCACATCGACAGGCAATGCCTAAGACACCTAATCTTTTATCAGTGATCTGCAAGGCAATGTAGGCGACAGATTTTTTTTTTTTTTTTTTTTTTTTTTTTTTTTAATCAAATTTTATTTTATTTTATCCAACTTGCATTGACCCATTCTGTGGCCATCCAAGGGTGGTGCAAAGTTTTATCGGATAAAATTATTTATTGCGGTCAATCATCGATTCATTCCAAATGCTATTTTTTGTCGAATATAACCTTCCGGAAGTTTTTTTTTTTTTTTTTTTTTAATAAATATGTTGATATGAGTGGAGCGTTTTATTACATCTCTCTCCAGAGCCTCATGATAAACTATGATAAAGAGGGAGTATTAAGATCTTTAACTTAAGTCAAACTATTAAATCCTGTTGATTTACTTTGCAGCATTCTTGTCTCGGATGGGAAGTAGAATTTATAACAAATCATCACACTTGTATGTGGATGTATGTTTTGTGTGTAAGAATCTTATTGTTTTCATATAAGTTTAAATATTGTTTATTGTTTCATATAAGCCTTGCTGTGGGTTTCTACCTTTACTGCATGTGCATATGTGAGAAACTAAGATGCTACAATGATTTTATTGATACTTCAGTGGAAACAGAACTGAGTCTGTGAGCTTCATATACAGCAGCTCCCAGATTTTCCTCCCAGGAGACGACAGAATTTCTCAAACACACTCTTTCCAACTCCTTCTGAAATTTCCTCCCGGCACAGTCACTGTGTGTGTGTGTGTGTGTGT
>JAOWBC010000900.1:7709-17890 GCA_028566105.1 Hypoplectrus providencianus | reverse complement strand
AAAAGTTTTGCATGTTTATATTTTATATTTTTTATTAACGTATTTAATTAAAATATATTATAACTTACAGAACCTATTTATTTTTATGTTATTGTTTATACATTTCTTTATGTATTTCTTCTGCAATATGGAAAGAACCTAATTGAAAGCATGTCATGGGCGTCATCCTTTTGGGTTAATTGATCAGAAACAACCTTCCGCCATTCCTAACCAAACTGTTCCCAAACATTCTCCCCTCCAGCTGTCAGCCAGACACTCGTCCGGACATCCACCCCAACTGCACAGCTGAAGAGGAGAAGCTGTACGAGGCTCAGTGTGCCGAGGTCATCCTCTCCGACCGCTTCAAGCCCTGCCACTCTCTGGTGCCCCCTGAGGCCTTCCTGGGTAACTGCATCTACGACATGTGCGAGTATGACGGCATGCAGGCGACGCTCTGCGACAACGTGGAGGCATACGCTCAGGCCTGCCAGAGCGCCGGAGTCTCCATCAGCTGGAGGAACAACACCTTCTGTCGTAAGTCTCATGTTTGTTCTTCAACAGCTCAGATAATGATTCTACTTTCACCTGTTTACACACTTCATTGTGTTTCGTCCCTGCAGCCGTGCCCTGCCCTCCTAACAGCCACTACTCAGAATGCACCCCACCCTGCCCCCCCACCTGCTCTGACCTTTTCCCCATCTTCTGCCACAAACCTCCCACCGCCTGTGTGGAGGGCTGTCAGTGTGATGCCGGCTACGTCCTCAGTGATGGCAAGTGTGTTGCTCTGAACAAATGTGGCTGTCTGGGCTCAGATGGAGAGTACCACGATGTAAGTACAGGAGGGTCCATACTGCTGCTGGCTGTTGGTCCTAAACAATAGGTCATGTCTTAACCTCCAACACTTAACCTATTTTGAAAATTATGTAGTTTTAGAGATAAATGGTCCCTATAGGCTGACAGTAGGTCTGAATTAGACTAGACCTTTATATTTACATATTATTTGCATGTCATTGCAAACTTACAGTGCGTACATTAATATATGACAAGAATAAGCCATGAAATATGATTGGACTTCCATTTCCATGTTTGGGTTTGGAGTGACTGCTCCCACATTCCTACATTCTGTCCGCCAAATTTTAATTTTACCTGTAGTGTGATTGGCTCTTCTGACACAACTAGATGTCAGTGTTAGTGTCCACATACATGAACATGAAGCCTCAGTTAAGCAGAATTAACGATGTGAACATGTGATGTCCATGCATGTGGATGCGAGGTCTTAAGAGGTTACAATATCAAAAGCAAATGTTATAGGCATTAAAAGGTGCAAATCTTCACTTATAAATCTTAAAATCTTATTTTGCAGGGAATCTCACTATCAGGAAATAGGAATAGTTATACAGGCAGCCAGTTTACTCACTGATGGTAATGTTAGCTTATGTAGGTCATATAAAGGCCAAAGCCATGTCAGCAATGAAAAGAAAGGATGTTCGAGATGCCAGTACATCACTGTGTCAGCAAATGTAAACGAGTCTTTGTGTGTGTGTTTCTCTGGGTAGGTGGGAGACTCCTGGCTGACAGATAAATGTGCTGAGTTATGCACCTGTAGCCTCGGTGGCAAAATCATATGCAAGGACCACAGCTGTAACTCCAACTCAGTGTGTGCTCTGGACAAATTCGGAGACCTCTACTGCAAACCCACAAGTAGGTGAACCACATGTTGCACTGTAGAGTTAGAGACTAAAAGGGGATCGTTCTGATTTTTAAGTATAATTGTAACTGTTACTTTTCCTTCTTTTCAAACCTACAAGACTCCTTAAAAAACACCTTGGAGAACAAAGGGGGTTACACAAAAACTAAAAAAACTAATCAAGGCAGCAGAGTCCTCTACTGGAAAGGACTGGACCTGGTCTTGGACTTGATTTGATTAGGTCATTATTGACCACAACCCTTAAACCCCATTACAGTAAATCTAGACCTTCCCTTTAAGATGTAAGTATTGTTTAAGTCATAAGCCATTTTAACAATTTCCTTTCACATTTCTATCTAGAGTTCGACAAGTGCAGCATCTCTGGGGATCCTCACTACCGAACATTCGATGGTTTCACCCATCACTTCCAGGGTCCCTACACCTACGTCCTGACACAGGGCCACAACCTGCAGAACTCCCAGTCGCCCCTGGTGGTGAGGGGGAAGAACATCAGGCGGGGAGGGAACAGGAGGGTGTCGTTCCTGGATCAGATGTACATTGATGTTTATGGCGTCAATGTTCGCTTCCAACAGAAGAAGAAAGTCCTGGTCAGTGGGTTGTTTGATATCTAATAAAAGCATTTCTTTGCTTCTTGTAAAAACACATAGTGACATCATATTGTTGCCCTTCTAGCTGAATGGGGAGCGTGTTGCACCTCCTCTCAGTCCAGTCGATGGTTTGACCATCACGATGAACTCCAGGCAGGTCCAGCTCACCACTGACTTTGGACTCACTGTACGCTTTGATGGCAGCAGCCGCGGAGGTGAGAGAAGAAGAAACCTTCGCTCTCACTAACTCACTTTGGCTTGTTTGTGACCCCATTAATTCTCCCGCTCCATCTCTCTTTGTGTGTATCAGAGATCATACTGCCCAGCACCTATAAAAACTCTGTCCGAGGTCTGTGTGGAAATTACGATGGCATCACCAGAAACGAGTACATGCTGCCGGACGGAACAGTGGTCAGGGATCTTGACAGGTTTGGAGAAAGCTGGAGGGTCAGTGACAGACAGGTGGATGGGCTGAAGATCTTCAACCTTCCTCACACAGTCCACAGGTAGGACAACGACCACAACCATCACAAACATTAGGCTCCCTAAGTACGGAGATCCATTTGTGGCTCTGGTAACATAACAATATAACATAATATTATACTACAGGGTCTTTATGTTGGCAACCATAAACATCCAGACCATTTTTTTGACATATCACTTAAGACTGTCTCCCCCAAACACAATCCAACTGGCCTTTGTGTACAAGCAGTTTAGGACCCATATTTTTGTTTATTGTAAGGTGGCAACCGTGAGTGGCTGTAGTTATTATGAGAGACAAAGGAGGAAGCATAGTATAAGAGTGACAAAGCCCACCTCTAGGAGGGTATGGGATGGATGTTCAGGTCTTTGACCCTTTTTTTATTAAATACTTATGATCAAAAACGAGCTTGTCAACAACTTTGCTAACACAGCCAAACATCATGCATAAGCAGCAATGTTAGAAATAGCAAGCAGGCTAATATTATTCATTAGTCCAATGGTAATGTGTCCAGTTCAATGTCTGCCATCAGCCAGTCAAGGATTTTCTCCTCAGACAGCCTCTTGTTGATCATTCAGTCCTTTTTCTTTTCTTTATTTGCTCAGTAACAACCTCTTCAGTCTCTTTGCCTCAGCTAAATTTTGCAGCATTTTGGTTTGGTTTGCACAACTTTAGCAACAGTAAAAAGCTTTCTATGCTATAATATCTTTCTATAATATCAGCACCTTCTGGATTTTCTGAGCAAGTTTCATGGCAATTTGTTATGCAGTTATCAAGAACTTTTAAATATTGCCAGCTTAACAATTCTATTTACTCTACCCCATCTGTTGTTTGTTTCAAGGCGAGAGGTGGAAACCGATCCAGATTCAGGATTTGAGACAACAGGCTGTTCTGAATCTCAGCTGAATGACTACAGCAGTGTGACTAAGTGTGGAGCACTGTCGAACCCCACGGGGCCGTTTGCTGCCTGTCATGAGACACTGAAACCTCAAACCTATGAGGAGTGAGTAGTCTGTGTGCTTGTGTGTGTGTGTGTTTAACTGTCCACTGAAGAGAGATTTTCTCACACAAATATGACTGAATGTTGTTGTGTGAGTTGGCTGCCTTTGCTCATCCGTGTTTGTGTGGGTGCGTGTGTTTCTCAGAGACTGTGTGTTTGACCTGTGTGCTGAAGACGGCAGTGCAGCGCTGCGTTGTGCCAGCTATGAAGCATATGCTGTGGCCTGTCAGGAAGCTGGAGTCAAACTGGGACCTTGGCGGAAGCAACTGGACTGTGGTAAGATGCTGTAGAAACACAGGATCCCACTGCAGGCACAGCAAATTGGAAAAACAAGAGTGGAGTGATTCTCAGTGCAAGACAACATTTATCCTGCCCCAGGCCTCAAAGCCCTCTCACCTGCGGTCCAAAGCTCCCTCGCTAGCGGTGTAAACACCAACACTTCAGCAGTGATCCAACCGCTCTGGCACACCAAAGTTACATAGTACAGGAACAGATGTTCAGGGTGCAGAGTTGGGATGATAGAGGTGCAATTCTTTCCTGTAGGACTTGAACAAGAAATATCACAGTGCAGTACAGTTTAGCATCAAAATAATTTTAAAGCTGTTTGTTAAGTATTTATATATATAAGAATGAATGATAAGTGCAACTGCTCAGTCATTAACCGTACATGTCTCTTTCTCTTTCCCAGTTCTCACCTGTGATGCCAACAGCACCTACTCTTCCTGTATGTCACCTTGCCCCGCCTCCTGCGCAGACCTAGCAGCACCCTCAGAGTGCGACGCCACTTCCTGCATGGAGGGATGCCAGTGCGCCGCAGGCTTCGTGATGAGCGAGGGAGCCTGTGTGCCATACACACAGTGCGGTTGCACCTTCCTGGACAGATACTATACTGTAAGAGGTCTTATGGAACACTTATATCAGTCTGTTTGTTTATCTGGATATGTATCAAATAATCGCATTTCATCCTCCATCTGATCTCTTTCCCTCCGTCCTGCAGCTGAAGGAGAAGTTTGTGACTGAGGACTGTTCTCAGGACTGTGAATGCACCACCACTGGTGCTGTATGCCAGCCCAAGACCTGCAAGGACGGTGACATCTGCACCATTTACGACTTCAAACGGGACTGTTTCAAAGGTGGGATTGTGCATGGTTTCTGTATACATTTCACATGATGCCATTTATGTCAACATGAAATAAATAGATACGTAGATAAATAAGTTAATACACAATATGACAATGTAATTGAGAAATCTATAAATTACTTTTATTTTGTAATCCCATCTTAATGAATTTCAGTGGATTTTTATTTTGAAAATTTACATTTATTATTTTCAGGAGACTCTTTGTGTAATTTACATTTATTTTAATTTAGGGGAAATCTGCAACAAAATGTATGACCCAATTTGATCTGGATACCAAAAAGACTGTCAAATTTATAGACATTACATGGAGGATGTATTAATTTGAACTGCAACATTATAACATATTGATATTTGCATCTTCTCAGTCTTCCAGTCTGTGTGTATCTATCACAAAATTTACTTCAACATTATCTCCATCTGCTCTTCAGACGAAAGCTACTTTTCTGTAGTTTGACCAGTTTATATTGTCAGGTTCAAAGTGTTCAACATTAAAATAAAACTATATTCCATTTCTTTTTGGTACCTGAACAGTGAAAATTCTTAATTTATGATTATGAGATAAACAAAATCAAACATATAAACTCAATAATGTCTTGTTTTGTGTCGCAGCGAGTCCCTGTCTCAGTTACCCCTGTCTGAATGGAGGAACTTGTCAGGAGGCCCTCAACAACACGTACACCTGTCAGTGTGTCCAAGGCTTCGAGGGTGCAAACTGTGAGGTGGAGATCACAGAGAGCGGAGGACTGGGTACTTATTCACTTCATGAGTCTTTATTAGTCTTTTTTTATCTCTTAGAAATGAAAGTGTAGAGTCAAAGCCTGGGTTTAATTTAAGTTTTGTTTGTCACAGAGACTAAGTGGATAATCCTGATCGCAGTCCTGGCTGCAGTTGTCGTTATCATCATTGTGACCACCATTGCTTGTGTTTGCAGAAAAAAATCCAAGTGAGTATCAGTTGATTGCTTACCATGTAAATTATATCAAATTATTTGTTTGTAGAAGGAATTGCATAGTTGTGTCTCTGGGTGTGCCATGACTGCTGACTGACTAGAGACTGTCACAAACACAGTCTGTATAAAAGAAGTGGATGTAGTTATCGTGAAGTCACTCGCTTGCTTGAGAAGGCACGAGTCTAGCATTTATGACTTTGCAATCTTATTTTTATTCTAGCCAGAAGAAAACATATATGGTTAAGAGCGTGGTTACCAACCCAGCAGGGATTTGGTACCATTAGCATAGCAATAGCTAGCCAGCTAGCATGATTAGAAAGGTGCATCCATGAGAAATGTTAATTGGAACATTTGTTGGGATGCTAATTTAAGCTAGGAATAAAACAAGCTTTAAATTAAACGTATTCACCCCAAAAAGATGAAGAACGGTGTTCGGAATTATTGCCTTAATGTTGTTAATATGCGCATGCTCCACGGCCAAACCCCCATCTGACATGACGCATATCGCCACCCAGTGTTGAGGAGGAGGACACGTACTGGTACTATTTGATTTTCTCAGTTGCATGTAAACTGGGATGAGGACAGAAGTCCGATTAGATGCCAAAATCAAATTTTAAGCATAGGTCTATTAAGCTGTTTATGTAAACGTATTGACTTTTCAAACCTGAAGGCTACATCCCTTTCTTTTACAGTCTGTGCTCCTGACTGATATTTTCCAGCCTTTAAACTGTGCTGCTGTTCTCAACTAAACATAGCCATAATACTTACCAAGGCCCAGATCAAAGTCTCATTTTCATTGCAGGTCAGACGTTTATGTAATTCAGAAGCAGCAGTCATCTCACATTGGGTGAGAGAAAATTACAGTGTCATTGCTTTTTGGGAATTTTCTGGGGGCATACTGTATCAGCACTGGGAATGGAGGGATATACTTCACTCACTGACTTCCCTCTACCTTCACTATCTGAGCCCTCTGCAGGCATCTGAGTTATTAATCACTTTCATTTTGAAGTCTCTCAACTTCGCTTTATCTGTCCACAGGAAATACAAGTGCAAAGACAAGAAACTGCCTATGAAAGAAACAAGTAAGACTTGTCATTGTTTTTCAGGGAAATTAGTTAATTAAATATGACTCAAAAGCAAACCGATTTTTTTATCTCAGGTTACATTTCAAATTGGCTTTTATTATTATTATCATTATCTTTTTTTTACCACACTGAGCCATTTCTTTGATGCTATCTTATGGAGAGCAGCACTCTATGATGACATGCATAAAAAATCATGTTGATAATCAAGTCCAAATCCCAGACTGTGATTTTTTTTTTTTTTTAAGAATTTAAATAAATATATTAAATATTATTTATTTCCAGTGAAAAGAATCCATATGTTAAGTGCCTCTAGACAGATTACATAATTCCTGCTGATGATTAACACTGCAGCTCTCACATCTCTTCTCTCTCTTCTCTTTAAGGTGTCCCGTATCAAAATATGGATGACGAGAAAAAAGAGAAAGTGTCTTCTATGTGATGACAAACTGTGTCTGAATGCATGGTGCCAGCATGTCAGTCTGTGTGGAGTTTATTTAACAGAAGATTAGAAGAAATAAAGGATGTCTTGTGAGACTTGTGAATATTATAGATATTGTTCATGTTGCTGTTTTGCTTTCTTAACTTATGCTTTTGAAGATGTAATTTTAATCAGATGTGTGCATTTAAGGAACAAATGAAAATCTCATTGTGCGCACCTTTAGGTGTTTATGTTCTTTTCGAATGAAATGCATATAAAACAAAATAATGTGTATTTGTTTTTGTTAAAACCACTGACACAATGTAAAGAATTATATAGGGGAAAGTCATTTTCAGATTTCTACATTCAACCATTCAACATCAACCATTGCTGTTGTGCAGGGAATATATATATATATTAATAACTGTAACTAAGTTTTTAAGATTTACATATCAAACAACTGTTTTTTATCAGTTCTGAAAACAATTTTCTCAACAAAGAAGAATCTTCTTCATCACATTTAATCTAGGGCTGGTAATCAAAGCCTTCTGATTAGACCAATTTCTTTCAAGAGAATATTTATTGATGTATAATAAATAAATATAAAATGATGAAAGATGTTCTGCTATACACTGTAATTCAAAAAAACAGCCATAATACTTGTGAAACTATGAAACTAATGAGTTCCCATCAGCCTCACAGAGCTACTGCGGACTTCCTTTCACAGAAGCGTGAGGGCGGAAATGTATGCGGCTGAAAATCCACCACAATAGACTCATGAATATCAAACACAGACCAGCACATCACCCAGCGACACTTTATTCAATATCAAAGTAAGCAGAAAACCAGGGATCCCAGACTTGTTACACAACTCGCACACTATGAGTGGCTTTCTAATGGCTCACATGCATTAAAAGGAGATTCAATACCCAGGAAGAGAATAACAAGTTACATTCAGAGTGAGTCACACTCAATACAAGTCAGCACGTCCTGCTGTTAGAACTCCAGCATACAAAACTATCTTGCTTATAAAACTCAAAAGCAGTGTCCTGACAGTCATCACACAGTTTTTACATACGTCCATATTGTAGTTGCTTAAACACTGGGATGGTAAAATTGTACATACATACTGTATCCCGAAAATGTTTAAGGTTCTCCAAGGAAGATCCCATAACTGTACTGACCCCTTGACCTTTTGTTCGCTCAAACCAACACTTGGGTCAAATTGAAATTACCACAATACTTGCATTGGACATTCATGGTCGCAGAGGACAGACATCTATGTTTAGGTGACGTCCCCTAGCTGTTGTTCAAGCATTTACATTAAAGGAAGATTGCAGTTGTTCTTGATTGTTCCAATGCGTCAATACACTACAGCAAGTTCCTTGTATGAGGCAATCAAAATTATTTTGATTCAATCATTTCCCCAGAGGATGAAATGCATGTGCTGTATGAGGTTTGAATGTAACGGAAGCTAATTTTTATGTAAAAACCTGCACTCCATCTTTAAATTCTAATGTCATAATATTACCAACGTCACTGTCAAGAGTATGTCAATGAAATGTAAAACCTTCTGTTACAGTATTACCAACCATACAGTCCCATTATGGTTAACTGGTCCCATAGTTTCACAAGGATCGAAAGTTAGCTGTGAATTCAATCACAATAATAGCTGAAGGACATTGCATTTTAGTTGATAAAATTTGTTAACAGTCAATCAACTCAATACAAATCAAGTATAAAGTTTCCCAGATTTGTCAGTTTTTCCAGTCAAAAAGAATTCAACTCAATCTGACTGGAGAAGAACAACTTAATACACTCAAAAAACTGTCTTAAAACTATAGAAATGTAAAAGAATCTCAAACCAACATCAACCTCTCATATCAGTTGGACCCCGTTTCAGACACTACATTATACACAAAATTCTATATGAGCCATGAGCATCCACTAAACTGCTGCTCTTTCAATTAATGGACAATGAAATGAGGACACTACAGAGTAAAAGGTGCTGGAACACAGCTCCAGTGTCAGACCATGGAGTGCATGTGAAGGGTAAAAAAAAAAAAACAAAGACAAAAACATGAGCAATCCAACATCCAACGTTAACAATAAATAAGAAAATTAAGACTAGTTCTATTTAAATAAATCTGCCAGTGTAAAGACTACAGTACAGAGCTGGATTACACACCCAGCTGTCAGCCAGTGTAAACCTACAGCAGGTTTGTAGTTCACTTAAAAAACACTTCACTTTATGAATATTAAGTAGAATTAATAATGCATGTCCCCAAAGAAGTAAAGCAGGAACTGTTTCAAATACTGGCAATGAAACTGAATCTGGTACATGTAACAGGACCTGCTGCACAACAACAACGTCTAGGTTGTAGTTTGAACCTTTCTAATAGGAATGTCTGTCTGGCATGGTATTTAAAGGAGCAGTGTAATAGTTTTGCTGTCATACCCAGAATCAGATTTATTACATATGTTTTACATCTGACTTTTAGAACATGTTTAGCTTAGCACAAAGACTGGAAAAGGGGAAACTGCTAGCCCAGCTCTGCGTCCCAAAAGACGTCTCATGTAGTATGGTATTCTTTTAACGTATGCTGGAACTGTACGTTGACCCAGAAATGCTGTGTCACACCGGTCTTATCCTGTTCTGCCGTGATCATACCAACCTGATTATATACAAATTATTACCTATCAGTATTGATATTCATCTGCACAGCATAACTTGAATTGGACTCCAAACTCCATTCAGAAAACAAGCATTTTAAAGGTTGTTTGCTTGTGGTCTTGAAGTCAGACTGGACAAAGCATGAGTTCAGATTTTTTA
>JAOWBC010000894.1:0-10887 GCA_028566105.1 Hypoplectrus providencianus | reverse complement strand
TTTGTTTCATCACAAAGAAATGTCTGCTGATCATGCAGTAAACAAACAAACTGTCTGCAGCAAACAAAATGTGAGCAATATGGGTTAGAAAACTGTCTTTTGTCATTAGTCTCCATGGGGCAGCTGTCAAATTCAGGCGCACTGACCCAAATCTGTACGTCCACTTGATTCCAGAGAAGAATCAAGTGGACGTGACTATTCCATCTTCTCTGCCCTGTAGCTGACAGGTCATCCACTCTAGCTCAGAATATTCCATCTAATACCCACCCACTTTAAACTTTTCAACAAAATAAGCATGCGTCCTTCACTGTGATTTTGTTGTTTCTACCGGTACAAACAGGTATGTAGTAACCATGAAAGACATCCATCTTTGCTTGTTTTCAGATTCCCCTGAACCTGCCATGCTCCGTCACCCTGCAGCCAGGCCCCGAGGACACGGGGAAGGTAAACTTTCACAGTCTGCTTCTAAGTTCCTAATCCCGCCTCCTCATGAAACAGATAAAATAAATGTGTGCCGTTGCCGCCATGTGTCTTCAGGCCTGCGGAGTCGACTTCGAGGTAAAAGCTTTCTGCGCAGAGAATGTCGAAGAAAAGATCCACAAAAGGTAAAAGTGAATCGGCTGCAGATCGACAGAATAAAGACATAAATTATAAATGAAGGTGAGACCAGTCGTGGTCTAGCTGCTCTCTGCAAAACGAGAAGACAGGACATACATCATACAGGCTCATTATCCTGCAGCATCAGTACTAGTAGTAGCAGTCTTAGTATTAGTGGGTTCAGTGTTGTGTTTGTGCTGCAGGAACTCGGTGCGTCTGGTGATCCGGAAGGTGCAATATGCTCCAGAGAAACCAGGTCCGCAGCCAACCGCAGAAACCACCAGACAGTTCCTGATGTCGGACAAACCTCTGCACCTGGAGGCCTCACTGGACAAAGAGGTAACGTGAGAGTCAGAGAGATCAACTGTTTTAATTTTTAATGTAATGTAGTTTCAAAACATTCAAAGTGACGTAGTGAGTGAAAACCTGTTTCAGATGAAATACAGTGAAAAGAGTTTGTACTATTTAATCACTTCAGTCTGAAAGCTGCTTCAGGGTGAGTTTAACCATCTGGACCAGACATCCTCTTGGCTAAAAATTTTCTCTCAAGATCAACAAAATGCATTGTTTACCTGAGAAAGAAAATGTAAAAACAGACATTATTGTCTTATTTGAACTTTCCGACAGACATTATTAAAAAGGTTTACAGTTAGAAAAAGTAACAATGCTTAAAATGGATTTCTTTCAAATTCTAATGAAAAAAAATCTAATGTAAATCTAAAAATCTAAAGTACAACATAAAAACAGATCCTCACTGTGAAGCCATGATTGATTCTGCTGAGATGAAAAGTCATTTGACAAATATTCACTGAAAATCTGTTTATACAGAGTAGATAAGAAAGGGTGAGAAAAATGGTAATAGTTGTTTTATATTCTTTTACATGTAGAGGTCAACAGTTATTTTCAGCCAATGATTGTGCTGACTCCATAAAGCTGCCAACCTCATTTATATATGTATATATTTTACATATGCAGTGAAATTCTGGCCACACAATGGAAAACGTAAAAGGAGCAAAAAAAAGCACTGACTCAGCCTGTTGTTCAGCAGCTTAAGAAAAAATACAATATGATACGTGCAGAGGGGAAAAACAGCTGTGGCTGCAGCAAACAGACAGAAATCAGTTTAGTAAAATAGAGAAAGTAATAATAAAGAGAATAATATGTGTAGAATTTAAATAAATATCAAACTTAACAAGAGATATATAGACTAAATTACAAATTAAAGTCACAGTTGTGTGGTTAGTATAGGATGACTTATTATATAATAAATCATAAATGTATAACATATGTTCTGCACTGTGTACTGAACATCTTCAGTCTGTCGGCATAACTCATATCAAATGTCTAATGTATCATTTTAACATAACTGTGAGACACTCAGTGTTGTTTATTATCCCTCTTGGATGGTACTAAGGCACTTATATTAATAATAACAGTAATATATTCTCTGTCAGATTTATTACCATGGGGAGCCAATCAGCGTCAACGTCCATGTCACCAACAACACCAACAAGACTGTTAAGAAGATGAAGATCTCCGGTACTTGAACGCACCACTCTTGCCTGTGTGTTGATTATTGTGTCAGTCTGTGTTATTGATCCATGGCTTGATTTGTGTTTCCACAGTGCGGCAGTACGCAGACATCTGCCTGTTCAACACGGCGCAGTACAAATGTCCCGTAGCCACCGAGGAGTCTGAGTCAGTTCCAGTTTCAGTTTCTATACACATTTACAAATTCTTTCTACAATAAACTGTGTATTTTTTGGCTTTTTTTTGGTCAGGAAATTACTTTTCAGAGGGTTTAAATAGGTTAAGTGCTGCAATAATGTGAATGGGAATATTTGAAAGAAGTTTTTTTCTTGTTCTGTTCTTGCTACCCTCTGCAGCGATGTTGTTGCTCCCAGTTCGACTTTCTGCAAAGTTTTTACCCTCACTCCGTTTCTGGCCAACAATCGGGAGAAACGGGGTCTTGCACTTGACGGGAAGCTGAAGCATGAGGACACAAACCTGGCTTCCAGCACACTGTGAGTCACAACAGCATTCATGGTGCCTTCTCTAAAGTGGTACTACAGATTGTTTTAGAGATATTAATGTATACCTGAAACTTTTGAGCATAAGGGTCACATTATTAGCTCACTTAAAGCATTCTGGGATATTTTGGCTGTAAATTAATTTATTTTATACATATAATTTTTCAGTAATTTTGCCTTTGGTAATGCATATGGAATACACTTTGCCAAGTGTTTTTTTTTTTTTTTTTAAGGATAATTATATTGGGAGTGTAATCTGAGCTACTATACAGTCAATATTTATTACTCTAGAGACTCACTCATACGAGTCATAATAAGTAAAAGTAAAATTAATAATACCACATTGTGAAATGACACCACTACGAGGAAAAGGTCCTGCATTCAAACCTTAATGAAGTAGCAATACAAAATTAATGTACTCAAAGTATCAAAAGTAAACATACTTGTTATGCAGATTGTTTTAAATATTGCAAATATTTTATTGGATTATTATTTTTTAATGCATTTATGTTTGCAGATTTGTACTGCTGTCAAAGTAGGGCTCATTTAAACTACTAAATTTGCTGTTATAATAAAAGTTATGTAGTGGGATGGTGAAACCAGCCAACCCAGGATCCCCATGGAAAGGAGTTTTTTTATTGTGAAAAATTATAAATAGTGTTTCTTTTTTCCCCAACCCTAATCCAAGTGTTTTTAAGTGTTAACAAAGTGCTCAACATCTCAATGAACACATGTTGCAGAGTCAATTTTATATCGTTTTCATAAATGATGATACTTCTGTACAGTGAAGTAAGGTGGAGGTGCTAATGATTGTTTCTGTGTCTGGGTCAGGTTGAGGGAAGGAGCAAATAAGGAGATCCTTGGCATCATTGTGTCGTACAAAGTCAAAGTGAAGCTGGTGGTGTCTCGAGGCGGGTCAGTGCACTTTGTCTTACATTCTCATCTCACATTACAAACTGAGAGCTTTAGAGTCCGACTGAAACTAAAAGTTATTTCTGTTTGTTTTAGATTTTCTGAATGTTTGTTTCTTTTATTTCAAATGTCAAATTTCAGCTACGATGGAACCTGATGTAATATTTTATTTAATGACTAGCTGCTGTAGCCATAAGACATGTGATTTTGCACTTGGGATGTCAGTGTTTATCATCAAAAAAATATTAAAAAGGCTATCCTTTATCCTTATATTTTTAACATTTCTATTTAATTGTCAAAACAGTAGCAGTTAAAACTGAAATGTGATAATATTTTCTTGATTTGGACAGCACTCCATGTGCTGATATTTGCATGTGAGAGCAAACCATACAGGTGAAGGTTTTTCCTTCTTGCTCTTCTGTAAAGTAAGCTGCATGCATTCAGCTATAGAATTGGCTATACCTTGTGGTAGTTCCAATTAAAATATGAATTTTTTAATTACCAGAAAATTTATAAAATCCTAATGGAGATATTTAATGACTTATGTTACCTTTATAGCTCTACTTCATACATCACACTCTATGCAGCTGAAATTGTTGATCCTCATCTTCCTTTCAAACTGCTGGGTTGTTTGTATGAAAAATCTACAGATAATAGATGGTAATAGGTTATTAACAGCCTTGTGGTAGAATTCTGGAGTAAGAGCTTCAGAGCCAGTCAACACAGCAGTCCACTCATACAATGAATCGTCTGAAAATTATGAGGAAATTTGTCCATTATAAGTTCAATTAAATTATCAACAGATTAATAAAAAGTGTAGTAATATTTATATAGAGAGAACACGTAGTTTTGATTATTTAATCTCTTGAAAATCTGCAAAGAAAAATAAATAGTTGTATTGTGGAATTTCAACCAATGAGTTTTTGAAATGTTTTAAATCTATTAATTATTTGTAACCAAAATTTCAGACTGCAATAGTTTCAGTTTGACTTTAAAGCTCAGTATTTATGAATTATTTCCTCTTGCGCATAAACAGGTCTAGTATTTATACCAACAAAATCGCCAGTGACCCCCTGATGACGCCAGATAGGTATATAGATATATATATATAGAGATATGCTGAACACCTAGCCAGCAAAGCTGTAGCCATAGCTAGATTGTTAATGATTTGCCCCTATCAGCCTTGTGACCACATTCTTCCCTCCAAAGGCTGTGGAAGGCTGTCCTCCAGGACCAGTTATGTGGCCACTCTCAGTGTCGTCATGTGCAATCTTCACTTGTGTAAATTTGTTTATATCGGAACTCCTTATTCTTGTTTCACTGCTTTAACTGGGACCTGATTGTTGACTCTGGAGCTGCCTGCCCTTTTGGTCAAGACTGCCATCGAGCCAGTAGACCCCCTGACACTGCCTGGACCCAGGCAAACTTTCTTGTAGAAAAGAAAGTAGGTAGACATTGCCTGTCCTTGATCTATAGGGCACTCAACAGGTTTCTACAGGTAATCCCATTCAGAGATACTGTGGGCGATTGCCACAGGAGAGTGGTTTTTATCCATCAACCACAAGGATGCCTGCTTTCATTAAATACCATCTGGAGAACACCAGGTCAGCATGTTTACGACAAGTTACCAGGGACCTCCTTAACCCTTACTAGGCTCCCTGCCTAGCCAGTCGGAGGGCAGTGTACTTGCCAGGGAGGCAGAACAAGTTAGCCGAGAGTGTCTAGTCTTCCAGAACCCTTGTGGCTGTGCAAGACAATTCTGCAGGAACGGATCATCTGAAGATATAATCTATCCAGGGTCAACAGGGGTTCACAGGTGACTTTGCTGGTAAAACTACTCGACTTAAGCATTAAGTTATTCAGGGCTAAGGCACTGCCTCTGGCGGACATTAAGGATTCATACAATTGTGAGTACATTCATAGAACCGTGGTTACATATTGTGAATCTTTAGTTTAGTTTATCAATCCTGCTATCTGTCATACATTTTTTTAACCATGTTTTACTTAAATATTTTAAAGCTAAACCACATATTTAAATAAATATATGTATATTAATGTTCTTTTTTTCATCCTGGTGATATCCAACTTTTGGACATATTGATTTTGAACATCCAAACACATCGACAGGGATAAATAGAAGAAGATCACATAGCTGCTCTATCATGTTAGTTAATAAAGATGTCAATAAAAACTAGTAGAAATGCTGCTCTGCTGTGAATCTGAAGGTGTTAAATGTTTATTGATTTCAGGCTCCTGGGAGATCTGGCAGCAAGGTAACCTTTAACATTCTGTCACATTACTGAGATCATCGATGAACACACTGAGACAAATCACACACATACAGATCTAGAAAGGTCACCTGAACATCTCACCAATACATGTCTTTGACAAATCAACTGAGGGCTATCTGTGTTTTATGGCTACATTGTCCAATAATTTGTTTTTCAGTGACGTCTCTGTGGAGCTTCCATTCACATTAATGCACCCAAAGCCTCTAGAAGAGTCCATCTACAGAGATGGTGAGTTCATGTCTTTAGATATCTGCTTTTTCAACACTGTTTTCCATAACTTTGGTATTTCTACCTTGGATATAAATAGATGCATCCTGTGTATTTGTGCATTCGTCTATAACTTCATACATCACCCTTTGATGTCCTATGTTACCCTGTCAATTTGTACATTAACCCATGACTTCATACTTATCTGTCATTTTGTGAATCACCCTGTGACCTCTTGTATTACATTGTGAGGTACATTAATTCATGGCTTCGTACATTATCCTGTGACTTCTTCCGTGACATGTTTAACTTGATATTGTCACAAAAGATACACAAATCATTGAACTATGTTCTTATTCATGATGTTTACAGCATCACAAATTTATGAAATTGGATTGAGAAAAAAGAGCTTCAAAATATATAAACAGAGAATAGAAAAACAAAGAAATACTTCTGTGTGTCATGTACATATAGTGTCAATGTTGTTTCTCTGCAGCTCCAGATGAAGCTCCGATCGACACAAACCTGATCGAGTTTGACACACAGTAAGCAGCCGTCTACCCTGTCTGTCTCTCTGTCTTCCTGTCTATCTCTGTGGCCCTTTTCTGTGATCTGATTGGCTCTGCTGCAGTTTACAGCCTTGTCAATAACCCTGACAGCAGAGAGGGTTTCCTCCCCGCCTGCTGAAGCATTAACTGTGATGGACTTGTCTCCAGAGAATCGGCCTTAATGCGTCTTAATGCGTGCCTCTGTGTGAGCAGCAGGAAATGGACTTTAAACTGGAAAGTCATCTGGCTGTCAGCAGAGACAGCAGCTCTCCATCCTGCAACCGTTATTTCACACGCCCAGTTACTCAGTGTTCCAGAACCTCTTCTGTTGCAAATTAATGTATAGATTCTTTTTGTTCACACTTTGGATATTATGATACATTTTACTCATGATTCTGTACATTTCACAATACTGGCTTCATAAATAAGAGTGAACATTTTCTTTCCTGTGGAGCTTGCATGTTCCTCCTACTGGCGTGGGCGCTCCCTCAGTACTCCACCCTCTAAAATCATGCACCATCAGTCAATTGGTGACTAGCGTTAACATAGGTTTGAGTGAGAGAGTGAATGGTTGTTGTTGTCTGTCTCTATTTGTCTGCCCTGTGACAGACTGGCGTCCTGTCCAGGGTGTACCCTTCCTATTGTCCAATATCTGCTGGGATAGGCGCCAACCCTTGTTCAGATAAGCAGTTAAAGAAAATGAATGAATGAATGTATGAATAGGGGTATGAATTTATCATCTTGGAGGTATGTTTGAGAAATAGCCTACCGTTCTATCAGATTTTCAGTGAAGAAATGATAAATGTAGATATGAGTAATTTTAAAGGAAAGAATATCTGCTTTTTTCAGGGATTATTTAAAGAAAATATATATTTTTAAACCGACTAAAACGTTGATGTTCAGATGATTAAAGCTAAATCTGGACTGTTTTACATTTCCTTGATTGTTTTGTTAGAAATGAACTTCCGCTACCCTCTTCTTCCCCTCCTTCTCCCCTTAGCGATGATGACATCATCTTTGAAGACTTTGCCCGCCAGCGGCTGATTGGGGGAGCAAAAGACGACAAGGATGAAGACGAGGAGCCGGTGGACTCGCCTAAACTGGATGACAGATAAAGGCTCTGATCATCCCTACCGTCACTGTTGCTGTTCTTGTCTTGCTGCTGTTTGTAGTGTGGAGCTGACAGAGGTCACCTTTAGGTCAAACCACAGTCTGGACACCCATGAAACACTCGGCGGTGCCGTGTTTGTGTTCTCGTTCATGTTTGTCCTCTCTGCATCCTGCTGGGGTGTAAAAAGCTAGAATACTGCAGCCTAGACGTCAGTCGTGTTTTTAGACGGAGCAGCTCCCCACTCCCTCCCTGGCCGCCGGAGGCTTGAACCGGCGACCGCGGCGCCGTATTGACGGCTGGTAGCATGCCTCTAATGTCACTTTGTTCTACGTGTTTCCATTAGGGACCGAACAGGAGTAACGTTGTGTTGAGATTAGTTTGATGTGTCGTATCAGGGGGTCTTCATAAACAACAACACTGCCAACTTGTGGAACACTTCACCACTCGATGCAGATGTCAGCTGACAGAGGTCTTAACTAACATTCAGTCTGCTTGAAGACGAAGCTGCAGAACCAGAAGAAGTCATCTGCAGGAGAGAGCCACCAATCAGCTGAGAGGAACTGGTGGCAGTTTGCATGAAATACGTCAATACTTTGATTTATTAATATCATGAATAAATAACTGTTGTAGAAGATGGCCCTGATTTTAAAAGCAACATGAAGTGTTTGTTTTTTTGTTGATCAGTTTTCCAAATGATTATCAACATTTAGATCAGCTGCTGGTGCCACTTTACTTCTATAAAACATTAATATAGACAAGGATAAATTTAATCTCAAGACATTTTTGATGACTGTATGCTTTGAATCACCATTTTATTGAACATGCATTTTATTTAGACAAACAGCTGCTTCTGCTATAGTTTTTATAATTGTGTACAAAAACATATTTCTATAGTATATTATTCTTTAGTATAAAAAAAAGTATTTTGATCAGAACTGAAACTCGTAATCTGAAACAATCACAGAATTAAACTATAAAATGTTATTACATCAGTTTCACAGG
This sequence comes from Hypoplectrus providencianus, assembly GCA_028566105.1. Classification (NCBI taxonomy): domain Eukaryota; kingdom Metazoa; phylum Chordata; class Actinopteri; order Perciformes; family Serranidae; genus Hypoplectrus; species Hypoplectrus providencianus. The sequence continues at coordinate 2,189 of JAOWBC010000894.1, read as the reverse complement.
TGATTATTGAGTCCCTGATATGTGAGCATGCTTGAACTCACCATCATGGCGAATCTATCTCAACATATTGATAAATTAGCTTCCAAGGAAGGATTTAATTGTTCTCTTATAGAAATAAAGTCAAACCAACAGCTGCATAAAATGAATAAAATCTTATTAAAAAGATTAATTTTGAAGGTTATCAGCTGATGTGATATTACTTTGTTTATGTGCAAAAAACACAAGTATGGACCTTAATGAACACATTATTCATGTAAAGTTCCGGGTACTACAGTATGAAATAACAAAGATTTTATTTCGATAAACATTTTTAATTTGAATATTCAAAGTAAGACACAATTGAAATGCCTGCTTGTGTGTGTATGTTTGTGCGCATGTGTTTGTGTGTGTGTGTGTGTGTGTGTGTGTGTGTGTGTGTTTGTGTATGTGTGCGTGTGTGTGTGTGTGTGTGTGTGTGTGTGCCTGCATGTGTTTATGCATACATGCTTGTGAGCAGCAGGCCTGACATCTGAGGGAAGAAACACCTGAATCATCTTTATTATTTCTAACATAATTTGGCTTTTATTTTGACAGGGCCAGGAAGAAACTGTACATTCCACTGCATCTTTAATAAAAAAAAGGACGTTTGTGGCAGCCCATGAGTGTTTTAGTGTTTTGATGTATAAATATTGTATTGCAAAACATTGTTTTGCATTTTAGAGAAACTAATCCCTTCATGGAATCCACAAGCAGCCCTTCTCAATTGTAAAGCATTTTTCATACAACAATCTCCAGATGAACAGTGCAATAATTTCATGACGTTCTTTGAGTCAAAAATTGCACTGACTCACTGTGGCCTCTCTGAAACTTCTACCCAAACTGCCCCTCTAACATATACCATACCCAGATATACAACACCACCCGTCTGGCAGGGATAAAGGTGTGGATGGAGCATGACTTCCTCCAACTCAACAGCTTAAAACCCAATCCATTATGATTGGCACTCCGCATCAGACCCTATCATCACACATAGCAAGCATCACTTTCTCTGGTCACCACATCTTCTACTCCTCAGTCACCAACATCTGGCTAAAAATGCACCCTACACTCACCTTAAAGCCACACATCCATCACCTCTATCATCTATCTATCATCTCTATCATCCCCATTCTCCATGAATGAGGATGATATGTTCATAAATGGCCTCTCATACATCAAAAATCTACTCCACATCATCTACCCCACAAATCACAACACAAGGCTGTAGATTTCAACATATTTGTCAGGACCTTTTTTGTAGAGGCACTTTTCCCTTTTCCTGAAGCCGAATTATGAAAGAATCTTATATGAATAGAGACATTTCACCATATCAAATGCTTTTCCAGCATCTCAGACTTAAAGAGCTAATTTCAATGTTGATTAGTCTGCTAACATTATGAAAGCCTGACCTAGCTTGAATAAAACAATTTTGTTCCTAACTTATTTTGCTAGGGAGCAGTCAGTGCAGTTATCTTGCAAGTATCTTACTTATAGTCATATTATATATCTACATGAAACAGGTTAAAACTTCAAAGACACTGACATTTAAGGGACCTTATGGCTGTATTTTGTTCTGAAATTAAACAAATATAACATTCAGATATTTTACTATTATTGAAACAGTGATTTAAAGAGAAGAACAACTAGGATTAAATTGTTAAATCTAATTAGCCCGTGGCTGATCTCTTCACAGTTCACTTTGTTGTTGTCGTGCCTTGAAGCAAATTGACTCTGAAGTCCAACAGCAGTTAAGATTCCTCTGAGAGGAATGCTGAGATTAATTACCTGCTCATCTTGATTGATCTTTTTAGTCAGACTATTGGGACTCAGAGCTGCAGCTCTAATAAGATTTTTTGACTCTAGTTTTGTTACATGAGCACATCAGTCTGTTTTAGCTGAACTCTGTAGATTGACAAAATATTTTACATTCTGTAAAAACTGATAAACTATCACCATGGCTACGGGTCCCTTTTAGGTTAGGTAGGATTATGGTAGTAGGTTATTATTACAATTTTTTTTATGAGTGGGCTAATAAAGACTCCTAAAATGTATTGTTATTGGAAATTTAAACATAATTTACAAAATGTATCCCAAATATATAACACACACACACACACACACACACACACACACACACACACACACACACACACACACACACACACACACAC
>JAOWBC010000883.1:19322-29792 GCA_028566105.1 Hypoplectrus providencianus | reverse complement strand
TGTGTGTACCTGTGGTGTGACAGAGTAGATGTAGACCTTCCCTTTCTCCCAGCCCTGGCTGTAAAACATGGGAGCTGCCACGATCAATATATCTGTCTGTCCGTCCCCGTCTACATCCATCGATAACAACTCACTGCCAAAATATGAGCCGATCTGTTGAGCAGTAACATACAGAGAAGACAATACCCTGTCATAATCTCAAAGCTGAGATACCAAAATCACAGAGAAAAAGGAAAACCAGAGTGTTCTGCATGACGTAATTAATGTGTCTCTAAAATGATCAGCTGAAAATAAAACAGGAGAAGTTTTTTTGGGCACCATCTGCATAATACAACCTGTTTCCGACTCAGGACAATAAAAATGTTTCACAAGGACCAATCACATTCAGTTACCACGAGTTACAACTATCAACACATGGAGCTGCTGGCTTCCTCATTTTGGTACACACTCTGTGGAAAAGCATGCTTGAACTTGTGAACCCATGAGACAGGATTTTTTGCAAAATATTCCATAGTCTCAGCTTTATATTTGGAGAAAACCTCTCTGATCAGCTTTAGTATTGCTCACAGTTTTCAACTCCTGAGTTTTCAGGCTCGTCATGGAGGATGCAATGTGTCCCACACATGTGGATACATAGACAGGTGTAACATCTACATGCTTCTATGTGTGTGTGGGTGACCTGCTCTCCCAGCAGAGCCTGCAGGATGGTCAGGTTTCCAGTGTTCTTCAGGGTGAAGATGATGACTTTCCCAGTGTGGTTGAACCTTGGAGCTCCAGCAACGTAGAGCTGAGAGCCGCGAGAAGAAATGAGTGAACCCACAGAGTAACCTGGAACCAGAAAAGACACCAAAATAGGAAGACATTCACTATTTTTTATTCTTCTGTTCCCTTTCTTCACAATTTAAGTAGATAGATGGTGATGGGGAACAGTTCAGCAAACTGTGAGTCACACATATAGGCAACAAGTTGTTGTTTACTGCTCTTAAGAAATAATGAAATCATATTTAAACCCTATAGTCCTTACAGGTGGATAAACCTCTCTGATTTTAATGTCTGAATAGTCTCTCCAGTGTTCTCACCCTCAGTTTAAATTACTGTGGTCACCAAATCTCAAACAAGAGCTGAAGTATAAAACTTACAAAGACATGAGGTAAGATACAGAGTAGAGATACAGTGCAGGTTCAGTACCCAGATAGGCTCCATGGTTCTTTAGCTCCTCTGGAAACTCATCCTTATAGGAGGATTTTGGTGGAACTACTTTCCCGTGTTTGGTCTCTTTCAGCACGGCACCGTTCCAGTCGTAGGCACCCACAGCCCCGAGCAGAACGCCGTCCTGAAGAGAGGACATGGATTTTTATTGGAGACCACTAAAACAGCAAGGATGTCTCACATTTATACAAAATGAAAGGAATGCAGAGAGCAGGATGACTTCCCAATAAAACCTCTCAGAATTGTTTATCATTAAATGAATCCATCCATGGTTCCAAGTTGGGATGTTTTGGTATTTCTATTTTCCCATATGCTGTCTAGAAATGTTTTTCCCATCATGCAGCTGAAGTCTGAGTGGATCTTACCATCTGAGAGCTGAGATCATTTTATCTGGCATCATAAACACTCTGAGTTGACTCCATTATGAGCATTGGATCTATAAGGGCCAGCAAATTGTGCGTTGTACCCTTTGTAAAGGTGATCTTCAGAGGACAGTGAAGGAAGAGGTAGGAATATCATATAAATAAAAGTACCAGTACCAGGGTGGAAATACTCTATAACAAGTGCAAGCTCTTCCTTCAATTGGGAAATTATAATCAACAAAAATTACACAATGTTTAAAAAATAAAGTCTTCGATAAGGTGAAAACTCTAATTGTTTTATCATATTCTTTACGGGGCTTTAACTGTTGTAGTCAGCACAGTTGGAGACAGTTTGAACTATTTCTATATTTCCAGTTTGATTCTGAGATGTGTGTGATGTATATAATTCCGTGAAATGTAAAACTTTTTTAAATTTAATTCATTGGAGAGATACAGTTTTCACAGATTGTTTCAAGAGAATAAGTTTGGTTGATGCAGTCTTAGTCAGTAAAGTAAACACTCAAGTAAAGTGACGTGTGGACAACTGGATTGTATTATACCACACCGCAGATCCAAAAACAAACTCCCATCTCCAAAATCAAGTGTCTTTTGAATCCCAGGTCATAAAAAAGTCAATTTGCATAAAGTAGTCAAATGATTTGGAGTCTCAGCACTGACCCATTTATTTAATAAGAATCTGCTGTTGGCTGCAAACTTTTCATCCTGAGTAGATTTATCAGCTGTTATGTCACTGAGCAAGAAATTCAATCTTTTTGGTGTTTAAATTACAATCACAAGTTACTGGGGTCAGCTCGGTGTAAAAGTTACAACTGGTGTTTACTTTGAGATAGAAAATGTGTGTTGTTTTTGCTGTTTCTCTCTCCATGGCTGCAGATCTGATTGGATTGAGTTATCAGCAGCAATGAGACACACCTGGGCCCAGTGTGCCACATGTATAAAAGCCTGAGCAGCAGCTGACAGATTTCCTCACAAACATCTCTGAAGTATGCTTTTTAGTTTCTTTTCTTCTTTGTTTTGCATTTGTCTCTTATTATTTGAGTTAAAACAACAAAGTCAGGTCAGACCTGAAATGAAGAATTCAACATTTTCGGAGATGCAGGGATGAAAATCTTCATAAATATATAGCTACAACTAGCGGCTGATTGGCTTATCCAAAGCAACATGTCTCTTTGACAAGAAAATAAATATTTAAATTCCCAAATTGTGTAACTGTTCCTTTAAAAACTTAGCTACGAAGCCTGTTTTAGGTCTCAGTTTTAAGCTGCAGACCTCTTGTCTTCACCCACACCTCACCACTGAGGCTGAGGGGGCTTTAAAAATCTTTTTAATTCCATCAAGAGACTTTACAGAAAGTGAAGTCAGCCATCAGCAGCTTGAGCCCCATCCCTGAATGTGCATGAACACGTGTGCGCACTCAGTCAGTCACATACTCAGATGAACTCTGGCGCTCATAAAGTCCAGATATGAAAGTTATTAAAGCGTTGAGTCATAGTCTCTACGGGCCAGTGACTCAAGGACCACAGTGAATGACCAAATCCTTGGCGACAGCAGCGCCACAAAGCATCTCATCTGCACACGGACCGAATCTGGATCTGCAGATTCACTGTTAAATGTCAGAGGCCTGCTGTTGTAATTCTGTAGGAGGGAGAGGATAGTTTTCCTGCCTGATGACTCGGTCAGAGACGATTCTGAGTCGTCTGTTTTCCACATTAGTCTGACTTCCACCTGATTTCACATTTGTTCTTTCTTAATCCTGAAGAGCAGGAAACACTTTGCATATTTGTCTGTGTATGTGATTGTGTGCATCAGTATTAATTCATGCAATTGTCTCTGTGCGTGTGTATGAGGTTAAATCTGTTCTCACATGTGTTCCTGCATATATTCGTGTGTGTGTGTGTGTATCTTTTGCTGGCAGCTTTACATTAAGGAAAACCATCTGCTCTGTGTTACACATAGAAAGTTTCCACGAGACCATTTTCACTCTCTGACGTTGGAATTCAGTGGAATACGATTTTTCCCTGGAATAGAAACAACAGAAATATTTCTCAAAGCTTCCTATTCTGCAGCTTCAGACTTCTGTCAGCCCCAGAACCAAACCAGAACTTAATGTTTGAGGAGACCAATAGTTGAGAGTTTGATCTTTTTGTTTCTGTTGGAATGAGTAGAATAAAACACATAACTCTGCTCCTGCATCCTGATTTTACTGGCTCATGCTAGATCTGGAGGAAACTCTGTGATTGTGAAGAAACTTCAACCTGCCAAGTCTCTAATTTCTATGAATATTAAAGTGTCGATTAGGATGTTATCCAGGGACACTTTGAGGGGAAAATTATAATGTTCCTTTATCCAGGAAGAGCATCAGAGTTCATCCCGGGGAAGATCCACGGGCAGATGTTTGGAAATAAAACATGATATAATAACAAAGAAATTTTGTGAAATTAAGTGGATGCTTAAGGATGTAAATGTCAAGGTGAGCTACTTACTTTGACTAAATGTGAGGAGAAACCAGCCTGAGCCATCTGCAGACCGAACCCTCGACCCTGAGTGCTGGTTCCTGCAGAACAGAAACACAGAAAACATTCTTCTGTTTCTTCAATGCGTTTAAAAAGCTCCTGTAAGCATCACACATGGTGCCAGCAGGGCTAATCCCACTGGGAATCAAAAGCCCAAAGTTAGCATTGCCAGCCAAGAATGTTGCCACTGAACAAATCATATCACTGATATATTGCTCTGCAAGGCTATTGAGTCAGTTGATCAGGCTTTTAGCTGTGTACACCCCCACATTAGAGTGTGAAGGGAGGTTAGTGGGCCCATCAAACCCAGGAATCCTGTTCTGAAAAGTAATAGTTCAGAAGTTGTGATTTTGTGGCCAGTTGTTGGAAGTCTGGAAGAAACCTTTCTTCTTTTAAAGCCAATAACCGTTGTTTTACTAAACATTTAACAAGTGTTTGCAATGCTATAAAACCTAAACCAAAGTGTTTTTAGTATTTTCATCATTTAGGATTTTAACATTTACAATATATTTTCTTTTTTCAGACATTTGCAGCATGTCTGAAGCAATGGTTGTCCATGGTACAATCAAAATAGTTTGCAGGGGTTCAAATGTCCATATTCAATATTGAATATTTAAGCTTTATATATTTAAGAAACCAAAGAACTAATATGCTGCCAGTGAGCTAACCTTCCAAAGAGAAAATCCTCTCTCCTAGTGCATCCACAATGTCTTTAAGCGCTGACTCGTCTGACACGTTGAAGAAGTGCTTCTCATCAGGGTCGCTAGCAATGAACTTGATTTCCTTCAGAAAGGCTTCAGGGTTGATTCCCCGACGGTTGTAATAACCAAGGACCTGGATGAGCGGCAAAGGAAACTCAGACAGGAGTTCTCACAGGTTAGAGGCTGAAACAACAGGGTATGCTTAAAGACAAAGGGGAAAGAAAACAAAAATGTCAAAGTTCTCAGGAACAGGAATCAGGACAGGAAGTCAGACTGGGTCAGCCGAGTGTTTAGTGATTGAAGGTAAAGAGCAACAGACTCACAGCGATGGCGTACATGGTGACGTTGTCTCTCTCGCTATCAGCGACTGCCTGCACCAGCTGTGGACTGTCATGAGACTCCCCGTCTGTGATCACGATCATCACCTTCTTAGCGCCCGGCCGACCGCCACGATTAAAAGCCTCTGACCTGTACAGTAGATAACAGAAACAGCCTGTTCATGAGGGAATTGTGTGGAGTTTATCATTCTGGAGGGATGTGATTTTGTGTCATACCGCGCCACATTGATGCCTAATGCTGTCCTTGTCTCCTCGCCACCACGCTGGTCAATGCCCCTGGCGGCCTCCACCACCTCCTCCACCGTCTGGTACTCACCCAGACCAAACTCATGGACCACTGTGGTGCCATATTGGACCACACCCACCTACAGCCAAAACACAACACAGCTCAGTCCATACCTGAACCCAAAGGGTCTCACCACACTGCTACAGGGCGTTTTTCCTTTATAAATCTGGTGGTGGCCACTTAATTGTTAATGGTGTTCAGGTGCATGTTGGAACTTTAAAACTCATGACAACGATTACATTACAAATTATTATATAGATGTATAGTCATTTTTACCAGCATTGTTCAGAGGATCACTAGGTCAGTCCACCACTATAACCTACTGTGAAATATAATGACATTAATATAATAACGCCATGACACAACATGTACAACAACATATTCTAGATGTCAATCTTCTGTCATGTAGTCACCTCCTAAACAATTAGTGTTTTATGTGTTGCCATATGAGGTCTGGCTTTAAAGAGGTCAATACTTCAGTAGCTGTAAACGAAAAGGAAAATGAAAATACAAAGACATGACCTTTGTCTTCATTGGCAGCCAGAGCTCCAGTTTCATTTTTACTGTTTTGAGTGGAATTCTACCAACAACCAACATTTTTCAGGGCTGAAAGCTGCCAGTAAAGAGTTTGATTGTATCTTGCCAAAGAATTCCAAGTATCCCCTTTAAATGAATGTGTGGGAAAGCCTTTGACACAGCATTTAGATAAGCACCATAAGGAAAAAAAAAAAAAACACTGTTGAAACCTGAGGTAGGTTGATTGGGACAAAATCAATCTCATATCAGATGTAAATGACATCTGATCTTGCAAATATTCATGATATGAAAACATACTAAAAACATTTAGATAAAAATAAACCTGACCTGAAGAGGGAAAACCCTTAGGAAATTGTTTTAGTAAGGTGTTTGTTTGTTTTTTCCATTTGTCAATATATTTAAAAATCCAATGATGAGACCGACCTGCGTCTGACCTGGGCCAATGTAGAACTTCTGCAGGATGGTGATAAGGAAATCCTGGACCTCGTACCACGGGTAGATGGAGTTAGAACCATCCAAAACAATCACAATGTCCATTAACGTCTCACACCCTGAAGGATGAAATAAAAACCTCAGTTAAATAAGTTAGTGGATAGAGGGGTGGTTGGTTGAAGAGATGATGGATGATGGATGGATGGGTGCAAGGGTGGATGGATGATGAATGGATGGTTGATGGATTGAAAGCTGGATAAATGGGTGGATGGATGTGTATTAATTACTCTGCAGGGCGGGAGCGATGGTGTGGGACAGTCTGAAGTTTCGGCTGACTTTGGAGCAGATTCCTGTGCTGTACAGGGAGCTTCCACATTCATGAGACCAGAGCGGACCACAGGTCTGAGGACATTCACACACAGCAGGGACAAAAAGACAAAGGTCAGATGTAGGTGTGGTCAACTTCATTGTTAGTTTCTTAGGGTTAGACTTATGACTATATCAGATATTCTCACCACAAAGCTGTTGTCTTTTGGGTTGGAGGTCAGCGTCATTCCCAGCCTCATGTTGTCCTTCCTCTCAGAGACGTAGTCCAAAGAAAGTTTCCCTGATTCAAAACACCGGTCAACTTACACAAATGAAATTACAGCTGAAAATTAAATCAACATATACAACACGATTGATTATTATTAAGATTGTGCACATGAAGTAAAACTAAAAGTCTCCAAATCATAAAACTCTGTCATCGATATTTCCACATTAAACTTTAGGGATGTCTGAAGAACATTTCAATGGTAGAATTGTAGTTTTACTCAAGCAGGACGACAAACAAACTTTTTTTTTCTATTTTGATTTAAGGATCTGGGTACTTGCACACAAACTGATATCTTAAGGCATCAGTTGCTCACCTAAGTTCATTCTGGTGCAGTTTGCAGACTTCCTGGTGTCCAGCGGACATCTCAACACATCACCTGTCTGCTGCTTCCCTGTGGATTCAAAGGGAGCTCCAACCAGCAACCTAGAAGCACACACACACAAACACACACACACACACAAACACACACAAACACACACACACACCTGAGGCTGAGACAATGCAGGAAGCAACAGACCGTGATGATGGCTTTGCTCCGGTGAGACCCACACTGAGAAACCCCACTGGGCCTCAGATCAACCAGCCAGATGGTCTATTAAGAGGAAATGTACTTTAACTGTAATTTATATTTATTGCGAATGTGTGTTTGATGTGGTTACCTGAACAGCACAGAAAAATAAACAAAAAACAGAAAAAACATTTTGGTAATTTAAATGATGAATACGCAAAACAAATGATCATGGTTCATGCATTCTGTGGAAAATTTTATCAACTCTGGATTACATAACAAAGCCCAGTTTCTCTGTGATCATATGGGGTGTTTATGCAGCTCACAACTTGCATACAGTGTCAGTTTTCTTAATCAGTGAAATACACAGTACCAACCATTATCTTTAAAATCAATTTCTTAGTCCAGTTCAGTAAGTCTTTCAGGAAGAATCTTTAAACCTTTGCTGAGTATAAACAAAATGCTTGAATGCTGGCACTGTAAAGTTTGTTTCTTCTTGTTTTCCATAATTCATCTTCAGTGTTTTCATAACAGTTATTTGGGGAAAATCTAGAGCATAAACCTTCCCAATTTTAGCTTCTGTATGGCTGGCAACATTTGAATCTTCTAAATAAATTCTATTTTAGCACAAATATGACTTAAATTTTACAAATTTAAATCGTAACTGATACAAATGTATACATATAATTCAAATATGAGCAATGCAGAAGTGAAGCACGCTGCATGACTGAGGCATGCCTGCTTTCTCTGTCACTGACATTGAGTGAACTTATCCAAGCTGAGAAACTTTTCAGAGCACTTCTCAACCTAAAATCCTCATGTTTGATACTCAAAACACACATTTATGGAATAGCAATTGTTTAAACATAGTGCAGTGTGTCAAATATTGACTGAAACCTAATAAATTGTCTGATTAAATTTAACATTCTGGAAATAAAGGAGCCTTTATTGTACATTAGCACTTGAGTGATGATTAACTCTCAGGTTAACACTCATAACTTGCTCGCTGTGACAGGATCTGACCCCTGACTGCAGGAGCGGAGTAAACACCACCACATGTGGTCAGGACGGCGGTTCTGGGAAGAAGGCTGAGTCACATACCAGAGCAGATGCCATAGTAGCGCGCTAACCCTCAATCTGCTAATGTGTCTCCCGTCCACATCAAACGGGCGGAGAGCAGCGCTGACAAACCGCAGAATCCACATCCTGCAGCCTGCAGCCGCAGACATGGACCCTCCTCTCATCCTCTGACATCACTCCACCGTTTCCTCAGCAGGTGCCGTCATTTAGCTTTCAGGTAAACCTCAGACCTGTGCCTGCCCTCTCCTGCTCCTGCTTTATTAGACTATTTGTTACTTAATTACTGATTTCCTGCAGCTCCTGCAGAGCTTTTTAGCAGCTCTGTATGGGGTCTGTGCTGCCTTATTCTGCTGTGGATTTATATTCAATGGTGGAGGGAAATTTTGCATGTTTTCTGGTCCCGTGGATGTAGACACACACTCAGACAGATTTTTGCCTGAAGGCTGCAGACAACGTAAACACATGTCTCTGTAAACACATAGCGCCGGAGGTTTGACCTCAGAGGTTACCACAGGTCAATGAGTTTGACCTCTAACAGACACAACAGCATCCCCAACCAAACAAACACACGACTCAACATGAAGCCACGCTACAGTTTTATTAGTTTTCCACACGTTTATTTATTTTCTCTTCATGTGGCTGCAGCCCAGCACCGGGCGTCTGTAACTGTGACTCAGGGGACTGTAAATAAAGATGATCTGATTTACAGCCAGCAGATTTAGTGGCTCTAACAGGAAAAAAATCACATAGTTAGAAATACAAGAACACACACAGTGAGAGAGTCAAATGCAATGAAATGAAAGCTGACATTTCAATCTCATTTCTACAACTAATATATGTTATAATTCTAATAAAATTAAAATTTACCCTGGAGTGGATTAGATAACTCTGATATGGGATAGTATTGCAAGCTAGAAACATCAAGACTAAACCATCAAGCAAAATATATCTTTTTAAGTGGATTCCAGACATTTTGATCACTTTCACAGATGATAATTATTTTTCTTTTTTGGGAATATGATCCCCAAAACAAAGCTTTCCATCAGGATTTTCACTGCTGTCATTGTCATTCACCTATTCAGTAGATACCACGCAGCTCTAAAGGCTGCACATTTTAAGGTCCTACTTTAGACAGATCTAAGCCAACTGTTTGTATCAGAAGCATTGTACCAAGAGAACATATTTTTGTTTGAAAACATCAAATTTTTTGAGAAACAGTAAACAGTTAGTGTACATTTTAACTCACATATCAAAACTATTACTACGAATCAAAAGTCATTTCAACCAAATCACAGAAAGAAGTGCAGGTGTCAGAGGTCATAGGAGCCTAAAGGTTAATAATCCTGACAATAATAATGGATAAAGGAAGAGCAACACAATACTTGGATAATTCCACTACGGTGAGTCTGCCTGAATAAAGACTCCAGGCAAACACCTGAAATGTTAAATGTCACCCGGCTGTGTAGAAAAACAACTCTGCAGAATCCCCTCCTTTAAACACACACACACACACACCGGCGGAGTGATGGGCTTCCCAGAGGGAGGCTGGGGAATAACAAACCACAGCACATAGTTTCCAGATCCGCCGCGCCGCCTCGGGACGCAGGAGAAGCCGGTTGCGAGACAAAAAGCAAATACTTTCCACCTATTTACCTGCAACTTCAAAGGCAGAGAGATTCTGTAATCCTGGAAGACTGCGAGGTATTCATCACGGCTGAAATGTTTCCAGATAAAAAAAAAGAGGTAGCAGAGGAGCAGGAATGTTGCACATTCTCACCTGAAACCACAGACAGACAACAACAGCGGGGCTGCAGAGTCTCACTTCTTTCAGGTTTATCTGCTTTAATTAACGCTGCTGCCATTAAAATCAGACGACTGCCACTGAATT